>OX418223.1:39469505-39794505 GCA_948455865.1 Conomelus anceps
AAGTGCTTGTAGTGTTTCGACTGTTATTTTTTAGACGTTTCTCCTTGAATTGTTGAACAGTTTATTCAACAGTTATTATTTGTTCGGTCTTTCAACAGTTAGTGATTGATTTTTGCACAGTAATATTGCAAATTCTTTATTAGCTGAACATTATCGATTTATCTGTTCCTGATTGATTTCTTTTGTGTAAGACATTACTGATTAGTGCCAGTTGTCGGTAATTTGTGTTACTAAAGTGCGAGTGTTAATTTGAAGTGTTGCCAGCGTTATTTTAGAGTTCTATCTCTAACATAATATCTCCCGTAACATTACCTTATAATAATTATATGAAATTCTAAAGAACTACTGAAACTCTACTAAGATTTTCAGTGCATGTCGCAATGTTATTTAAGAAAGACAACAAATATTTTATTATTTTGAGAATAGCAAACAAGCAAGGCCATTGACTGTTCATATTCCGTTGCACATACAAGTACAAATTACACTTGCAGAGGAGGACACTAAATTGCGCTCATTCAAGACTAGTCTCAATTCAAGTACGTTTCATCATGAAGGATGTTGATTGTTTGGAGCTGATTCTTGATGATGATCATCGTGATGACATTATACTTAGTTCAACAAACATGTTAAATTTGCTTAGACCTTAGAGATCTATCTCTACCATCCCCAAGGTTACGTGCAAAAGATACGTAAATAGAAGATGATCAAACTGGTAATACGAGTTGTAAGAGCTCGCAAGCTGAGAGATACCTATGGCCTATTCTTGTTTTCCCGTCCACAAGGACCATGCCAATAACAAGTTGCTTAAATCTAATTAGCTCTATTAGTTCAATAGTTCAGGCCTTCCTCAACAGACAGCAAATTCGTGCCAGCAATTAAGTGTTATTACTCATACTATTCACTTATGCAATTGTTATTAGTTACTGCCTTAGTTGTTCAGTGCCATTTTGCCATCATCAAACATTGCCGAGATCATAAAGCAAGTTATGATTTAAACGTAATGTTTGAACGTTTTGAAATTGGAGCCTGAACTAGTTATTTAATTGGGTATTAAATATTTAACTGACTTAATTCATCCAATTCGCTATCCCCTTTAACCTTCATTTTGAAAGTGGTTTACTTTTTAGTTTACAATTTATAACTGTGATGTTTTCCATGAAGAAATACTTAATGAACAATCTGATATCAAAATTACCTCTGTATTCCTATTGAATCGTGATTTTTACTCACTTTCATGAAATAAATTTTACAAAATTATTGAAGTTTGTATTTCACTTGAAAAAAATTGTAGGGCTAATCACTAAAAATAATTATTATCAACTGTTAGGGAACATGGAAAACTATAAAAAATTAACCATAAACTGTAACAATTTGATATAAAAATTGACACTATATTTCTTTATATATTATGATTTTTACTTACTCATACTGTAGGGATGCACATCGCTTCTAAAGAAAAGCTTCATCAACCTGCCTTCAGGTGGCGATATGCATCCCTCCAGTATAAGTAAGTAAAAATCATATTTCAAAAATAAATTGGCGCAGTTGGTCCTTGGTACATATACGTTTAGAGGAACTCAAGAGTCCTGGTAGTAGTGGGGGGGTGGGGGGTGGGGGGAGCTAGGTTGAGGGGGGCCTTGTTCAGGTGACCTTTTTTTGTTTTCGCTCATAGCTCTGAAACTATGAGTTTTAGCTAAAAGTTGCTTCATGTAGAAGTAAACGATGACAAAATTTCCTAAAAAAAATGGTCCTGATCATTTTCCACGTAAGATCAACCATTTTTGAGCTATAAAGTTGAGAAAAACATAATTCAACTGCATTTTACTAAGCTTATGAATTATTTCAATATTAGTTAGTAATATGAATAAATATGGAGTATAAAAATAATGATGTGAGGGTAGGACAATATTATGAGCTTATTTTAGGCGCTAGAGGGATTGCATTTAACCAAGTCAGGAGTAAGGTTGTACCATAGACTATAACCATTCTTGACTGGTTGGGCTATGGTTGTATACTGCAGCTGCGGGAGCTGAATAGACTGCCCGCCACGCTACGCATCGGCATCCCTGCTGCTGCTGGGATTGCTGTCACTCCCTTTACTGTCCAAGCCGTAGGCAAGGAAAGTATTACTTCCTACAAAAAAATTAAGGTACCTCAATTTTAAAATATCTACATATTTTATTATTCAATATGTTTAATAATTTCGATAACTTTTCCAAAATTCATTTCAGTATGATAAATACATATTGTAACGTACAACATATATGTTGTTAATAAATAACTGTAAAAATTAATTTTTTTATTTTTTCAGTTATTTTTGACTTTATAACTTAAAAATGGTTGGTCTCACTTTAAAAATGATGAAGAACATTTTTGTAGGAAATTTTGTAATCTTTAACTTTAATAAAGAGCAATTTTCTGCTAAAACTTATAGTTTCAGAGATATGAGAAAAAACTGAAAAAGACACCTGAACAGGGCCCCCTCACACTAGCTCGCTACCCCAACACCAGGACTCTTTAGTTTCTTTAAACACAAGGAGACCAACCGTGCAAATTTTCATCACACCGGGAATGATTTCTCTCAATTTTTCCAATTCGATTGGGCTATCAGACATTCCACAATAAATATTAATGTTCGAATTTCACTTACGGGCACTATTACTGTTTTAAAATGTGTTTAGATGCAGGAAGCTCATAGAGCAGCTGGTACATGATTCGTCACTATCATGCAAAAAAGCTTCAAGTCACAAACAAAAGCAACACATTTGTTCCGTATCAATATTGCAGCTCCTAATTCCCTTTTTGGAATTGTATTGGCTTTGACGATTGAAATCCTTGTAGCATATGTTTAATTTAAACATCCCATTGCAAAGTACCGGTAAGACACTAGTATGAAATATATACATCACACCTCCTCATTCAGAAACGGGCCTTTTAACAAATGTGCCATTACTTCTATTAAGAGATATGAAAATAAACTTGATAATAATTTAATGGGATAATTCTCAAGTAACCTTCTTGGGGGGAGTTGCATCAAGCTAATTTTACAATATTCTAAGTTTGTAAGCGACTCATAAAAAATGGAAATATTTATCAGAGATTTATTGAGTATTCATTATCAATATTATGTTTATTTTTCATTTAGACATCAACATTTCCAAACAAAGAGGTCCCACAGAAATATAACTGATCAATATGTAATCTGTAATCTGATCAATGTGTAATATGTAACTTTTCCTTACAACAGATCAGAAACCAATAAATGATTCAAGATTACTCATTTACCGGTTTATCTAATAATAGAACACACCGCGTAATTTTCTATTTTTTGTTATTTCTCAGCAATTAAATGGCTCTTGATAGATTTCAATGAGTAAGAAGACAATGAATGAAGGATGATGATGGAGGCTTATGATGATGATGATATTGGTCACATAGTTACTACTTCCTTATTCATCTAACTACTGAACTTATTATTCCATTGAAAGAAGAAGCTAACTTGAATAAATCTTGCAAATTACTCGTGGCTCGCAAATGCTGTCAATACAGTATTATTTATTCAGATCGTGTTTGTAAAAAAGAGACTAAAATCAATAAGAAAGAGAAACAGGAGGAGTGATAAGGTTATATAAGGAGTGATAAGTGATAATGTAGAAATGGTGAGACTATTCTGCTAGATTGGATGATTGGCACAAGATAAATTGCTGGTTGAGAATTGAAAAAATTCATGATGGTAAGTTTATAAATAATTTTATGACCAGTAGGCCTACAAAACTAAAAAATAGCAAAAAGTTTATAATATGTGTTTAAAAGAACAGAAATCGGTGAAAAAGGATAAGAATGGAGAAGACAAGATGCTGGTAAACTTATGAGAGTTTTATATAAAATGCCGGAATTAAAATGATATGGAAGAATTAAATTATTTTAAATGAAGCGATAAATTAATGTTAAGTGGAATATACGGATCGCAAAACATACGAGCGAAAGGAAATAGAAAAAAATCTGTCAAGATTGAAACAACCAATTACAATAGAAATAACAGAAGAACATTTTCTTCCAAGTTGAGGGGTTGAAGCTCTATGAAATTAAAAAAAAAAATTGTTATTATTATATATACTGTAGTTGTGTATCATATATTATCTAGGGTTGTATCATTAAAGTTGATGTATGATGTTGATATAAACAGTGGTTTGTATATATGTATTGTAACATGATTTGATAATCAGTAACTAACTTATCTTTTAATAAAGTATACTTTTAAAAACTAAATATAATGCACCTATACAGAGTATCATTATGAATCAAAAACATTTTATAATAATGCAATAGCAATAATATGCAAAAATAATGTAATATTGTAAAACAATTTTGTTATATTTGGGAATGTGACAATTTTCAACAAATTGAGCAATGTTTTGTTACTGTTGATGATAACAGTATTGTATTTATATTTTCAAGTGATAGATTTTATTGATGATGAACGAATGCCCGGCGATTGAAATATAGTATAAATATATTTTTGGGAAAATAACAAAATTCATAAGTAGACAGATGAGAAACACACAAATTCTGTCATTTTAAATTCGATTATTAACCCACAGATTAGTGTCCGAACTAATCATCGAACAAACTGCAACTATTCTAAGTTCAAGCTTGGCTAAGTCCAAGATAAAAAGTAAGCTTGGAATGCTGTCAAACAACTTGCAGAATGAGGAATTACAAAACGTAAAGAATAATCTACAAACTTATACAGAACAAGACGTGTGTTTGTTTAAAACTGAACACGTTGAGATGTGAATTCAAAATCCTAAATACAGCATTAGTTTGTTTAAAAACTGGACACGTTGAGATGTGAATTCAAAATCCCAAATACAACATCATGGATGCGGAGAACTTGTTTTACATCACACATCAGCATGGGTTAGTGAGTCTTTCAAACTTTGAAATAGAATTGGTGTTCTTCTAGATCAAACCGTGCATGCCGACTTCATGTAAAAATATGAGGTAGGAACAGACTAGTCTGTTTTTGAACATACAAGAGATAGAAGGGATTTGCTTTGGATAATAAGAAGCATGCAATTGGGCAACGGGCAAAGATGGACACATAGATAAGGATGCAGCTACTAGGGTAGACTCCACTCTGCATTATTGTCTATCGACTTGAACAAATTGCTCGGTTGGATTATCAAGATTAACTGTCGACAAAAATGAGTGATTAGTTTTTTCAAACTCCGTTTACAGCTGATATTTTTCAGCTCATTCAACTTGTCTACGTTTCACCGATAACGTCAGTAACTGACGGATCACTGGTTTGCATTCTATGAAACACCGCTTCTCCTATGCTGAGGACTTACATTCACTAATAATTAAGATATAATTGAAAGAGCTAGCTGCTTTCAGGCAGTTACAAAAATAAAAGTTTCTTCGCTATTTTTGGTATTGTAGAATGTATGATATAATATTGATATTGGTATGTATGTTACCAAGTGGTTGAACCACTTCAGTAGGCTATTTAGGTATTAGCTGCCAGAAACAACTTTCATTCTAATTCACTTAGCCAAGCTTAAATCATTATACAGTCCATTCTATAAAACCCTAGGTGATCGGAGGTTCAGCAGACAAGTCACTTTAATTTATTGATGTTAATTATAAATCTGTGATGTTTTCCATGACGAAATGCTTAATGAACAATCTAATATTAAAACTGACACTGTATTTCACTTTTATATATTGTTTTACTCACTTATATTGGAGATGCTTGAGGGATGCATTTCAATTCTGGAAAGAAGCTTCGTCAGCCTGCCGCCAGGGATAATGCTTTGTTCTAACTACATAATGGCCGCTTATCCTAACCTCAACAAAGCATGACCCCTGGCGGCAGGCTGACGAAGCTTCTTTTCAAAAGTGAAATGCATCCCTCAAGCATCTCCAATATAAATGAGTAAAACAAAGTATAAAAGTGAAATACAGTGTCAGTTTTTATATTAGATTGTTAATTATAAATATTGTTGCTCGGCCTATGTATTTAATATGTATCTATGATTTATCTCACTGATTACTATACTGTATTAGGATTAATAATTGACTTTATGATATAGATCAGATGCAATAATATAATTCCTGCATTCGCTCTTAATTCTCTAAAATTGACGTGAAAGTGAAACTTTGAAAATGAATCTCCATGATTCGAAAACGTTTGGCCTACATGAGTAAAAATATTATCTATTCTCAATTAAAATTGTCTGCAAGTCGTTAAATTTACCATAAAAAGTTAATAAAAAAGAAACTCAGAAGTAATGTTCAATATAAAAAGTAAAGTATTGAACAATAGATTATGAGATTAGATCAGAATACTGCTACTGAAAAGAGAATATAAATTATGTTCTAATTACTGCGTGCGTTTGGTGAAACGTTGCTTTTATCATGAAAATTTATGAATCAGAATAGGATTCAAGGCCAATCCCCTATAATCAAATATTTTTCTTCTTTTTTCATTACCGTAGCTAGATTAATATCAAAGTCAATCAACAATTGTTTTCCATAACTCTATTACTCGAAGTTTGTCAAAGATTTTTCAGAGGAAATGTAGCTAATCTGTCTAAAAATGAGATGGAAAAATCAATAATCGGTAAACCTCAAATAAGGAGAAGCAACTGCATTTACATTTCGCTAAAAATCATTGAATCGGAAAAATTGTGATCACAAACAGCTTCTGAAAATAATAAATTTTGTTGGTGTGATGAAGAATTGAACCATTCATCCAAGCGCTTGAAGGAGAGTAGTTGGTAGTTGGGCTAATAAAATGTTATAAAAGACGACAATGGAATTTTTCTACAATCAGTTACAATTTTTTACCGATATTGTGTCATTTTCCGTGACCTTAGTCATTACTCACCTCCATTATTTTCTGTCTTTAGCACTTGTAAGGTCATAAAGTTGAATGATTCATTCTATTCTTGTCTTCACTCCACAAGCTTTTCTATTTAGCGGAAAAAAGTAGGTTGTGAGTATTGATAGTTGTATAAGTGACTTGATAATGCACTTTAGACTCTGAGGCTACTCTCATTGGAGATAATAAGGTGATATTGGAACAGACTGCACTTCCTTATTACAATGTTGTCAATTTGAGAGAGAAGAAACAATTTTCTTCATCTCTTTCAAAACTTCCAGCATTAGGCCTATTCCAATCCAAAATATCGAGTCACATCCCGCAGAGCTCATATTGAAGAAAAAAATCATTAAACATACATGTAATTACAGTACTTCAACTTATTAATCAATTTTCATTAATTTATTTAATAAATTTTTAAGTTCTGATGACTTTCTATAAATGAGAAAATGTTGTTATGTTGTTAGTTGGGAATTATAACTAATAGTATTTCCTATTACCACAAAGATCTTAATTGTAGCCCCCTACAACAAATCAATCAATGATAGTACTTTATGGAATATTTTTTTATCATCGAAGTTAAACTGGTTTTGAGAGTTCTGGAAAGTCCTTGAATAACCTTTCTCTAATTTTATTTAATGATTTATAGACACTAGAATTTAAACAATGAAACGTCAGATCAATTTTATTTATAGTATATGTACTATTATTATTCTGGCTATGCTGGTTAGTATATAGAGCATCCTTACCTGCTTTTCATTGTGTTGATCTTTACATTCTGAAGATAGAGTCATCGCTTTTATATCTATCTTTACCCTTTTTCAAATCTTTTATTTCTCTTCATCTCCTTTCACCTTTCTGCTATATCGCCACTTTCTTTGTACATTGGTTGGACCAATTGTAAAGGCCTGAAAAAACAGAAATCATAGGAAAGCTTACGACAAAGTTTACAGAAACTCCCAAAACATGTTGTGACAATATCTTATCAATATTTTGTGAATAAATAATGATAAAAAAATCTATTAAAGTCCATGTTATTCAATCTAATTTTCTATTTGATCACATAAAACGTGAAATAGACATACAAAATATTTTGTGAAACAAATTAATGCATTAACAAATAATTTTCAGCAATTTTTTTTTTTTTTTTGTAGATTACGTCTTGGAGACTCCAGTTAAGGAGTATAAGACAAGTCAGATCAACAATATTATACACTAGATACCATAATTACTTCAATTAGTTGAGGTGAGGCTTAATTTTGATGTGAAAGGAACTCTTGTACACTATAAAAAGCTTTATCAACTAAATATTTCTTCAATTGATTTTTAAATATTTCTATATTTTCAAGACTCTTCAAAAACTGCGGTAGCTTGTTGTAGAATTTCCTACCAATATAACTAGGTTTTTGTTTGAATAAGCTACTATTGTGACTCACCAAGTGATAATCTCCTCGGCGTCTTGTATTATAATCATGTACATCAAGATTTTGGTTAATATCATTCGTTTTTACATATAAAGTAGCTTCATACACATATAAGCAGGGTACAGTTAGGAGACCAAGTCTCTTGAACAACGGCCTACATGAATCTAATCTATTTACTCTTTCTATACACCTAACCGCTTTCTTTTGGATCTTAAACACCCTATCAAGATTTTGTTTTGATGAATTACCCCATACTAAGATAGCATACCTAATATGTGACAGTAAGAGCCCATGGTAAGCTGTAAAAAGTAACTTTTTGTCATTCAATCTAGCGAGCTGTCGCAGGACAAATACCCCAGATGAAATTTTACTACATATTTTCTCAATGTTTGGAGTCCAGGTCAATCGTCTATCCAACGTAACTCCTAGAAATGCAATTTTTCTTCCTGGTCTAATTGATTATCGTTTACAAACACGTTTATAGCCCTATCTTCATTTAAATTATGTTTGTTTTTGAATTGAAGGTATTGGCATTTTTTACTATTTATAGTTAATTTCAACTGATTTAAAAATTGGACAATAGACTGCACACCTATATGGGCACTTATTTCTAAATTATCTAGAATGGAATTGCTGAAAATGAGTGATGTATCATCAGCAAATAAGAGGGCTCTACCACTAATTAATTCTTTAGGTAAACGGTTGACATATAACAAAAAAAGCAATGGACCTAGTATTGACCCCTGAGGCACTCCAGCTTGCACCTCTAATTTATTAGATTTATTCTTTACTATACTATTACCAACTACTGTAGTTAGTTCTACACATTGTTTTCTCCCAATAAGATATGATTCAAACCATTTCAGTTCAACCCCATTTACACCTACATTTTGCAGTATTTCCAATAAAGTTCTATGATTAACACAATCAAATGCCTTTGACAGATCTAAGAAGATTGCAGTAGCTTTATCACCTGAATCTATTATATCTATTAGTTTTTCAACTAGAGAAACTATGGCTGTTTTTGTTGATCTCCCTTTCTGGAAGCCATGCTGTTCATCATCATCACAGATAAAGTTAGCTTCTTGAAGGTGCAGAAGTAACCTATTAAGAACTATCATCAATATATTTGTTATTTTCGTTAATTATTCTGGGGACACTAGTATAAGCATCTACATGAGCTACTTGCCTATTTTTGTTTATTACATCCCACACTGCTGTGTTAAAGTACACACTATTATTCAAAATTTCAGCTGTTTTCTTACATTTCGCTCTTTTCACTTTTTTCATATAGTTTTTCTTTAGAGCTTTGTAATTATCTTCACTTAACATATTTCTAGATAGTTTGAATTCATCATATGCATCTTTAACCCTATTTCTTTCTGCAAGGATATCATCAGTTATCCACTCTTCAATCTTGTCTAATTTGTTCTTTACAGGGACTTTTTTAACTGGACAACTCATAGTAATATGAAACCTTAAAATATCAATGAAACTATCATATTTGTCATTTAAACTATTGCTATTGTAAACCCTACTCCAGTTTTCTTGTAGCAGATTCTGCTTCAAACAATCGATATTCCCCTGTTCACATTGTTGAATTTCTTTCATTACTCTACTCTTTTTAATTGATTTATGACCTTGCAACCCCACCTCTAACATTTGATAGTCATGATCAGATAGTTCCGAGCCGCCTAATCTTGTTTTAGAGTAATCTATATTAGTAAGGATGTTATCAGTTATAGTTTGTGATGTTCTTGTGACTCTGGTATATTCATGAACTTTTATTTCCAAGTTATTCATGCATATAATATCCTTTAAATCTTCTGTCATTTTATTCTGTGTTGCAAAGTCTGTATTGAAATCTCCCGCTACAATAACGTTTGTAAAACGAGTAGTAGTAATCTCTAAAAGCCTATTGAATAGTTCACAAAAATTGTTCCATTCCCCATTTGGTGACCTGTAAATACCTAACACCGCTACTTCGAAATTATTGTCGATTTTTACTCTCAAACCAGTAACTTCTAAATCCATTTCCACAGCAAATTTCTCTGCATATTCTAAATTAAATGTTTGCATATTCTTAGCAATACATTTTTAATCAGTCGAATGAATAAAATATCAGCTAAAAATCAGCTATTGTATTAAAAAATGAATTCTCAAAAAATACAGGTAAAAGAATATTTTATATTCTATAAGTAGCCTACTAAACACAGTGATATACTCTGTAGAAGCCTTGAACAATTTTCTTGTATTGGGAAATCATTCCATCAAATTCAAAAGTTCCTAATAAGTTGCTTAAAAAAACTATAGAAAACAGTATTTGAAAAAAGTAAAAAATAAACTGTAAATGGATGGTTTCACTGTTTAGTTAGGCTATGTAATACAATTGAATAGAATTTGTTTCCACACAACATATTACAATTATAATAGAAGTACAATTAAAATTGAAATAAATATATTTCCCCCCCCCCCCCAAGGACTACAGATCCGTGTGTGAGGAGAGATGTCCTATCTATCAATGTAAAATATACTTTTAAATCATCACTATCAGTTACTATTGAACTTTGAAAAGATACAATTTATTAATTTTATTTAATTACAAATTTGAAAAATTGATTTTTCAAGAATTGAAAATTCCAAACTTAGACTAGTCCAGCAATAGAAAAATGACCAATCAACTAAACATAAATAACTGGCAGACTCTCAAAACTTACAGACAGCAAAAACTTTTGAAAAAAGGTGGTTTGGGGTGTGTGAATCAGCGCTTTAGCAGCCTCGCGGCCTATTAGCTCGGTCTTATAGCAACGTATTAGCAACGATTTTTATTGAATAAATTATTTTCTTTAAAATAAATTTGTCGATCAGCCAAGTGTTTTTCTAAATACAGTACAAGCTATTCTACTTATTTCTGAAGACATCATCAATAAAAAACAACGCAGATCAATTTACTTGTCAAGTTTTTTATAAAAGATGGCAAGCAGAACAAAACAACGCTTCAATGACTTCGACGTCACTCAAAAAAATGTGCAGGTTGTAAGTGGACAACATCGGCGCCAATACAGGAAAAAACTAGTCGCACGTTCCATGGAGAAACCAGAAAACATGATTCACAACTTTCGTCGAACCATTCAGTACTTCGAAAATGTTGTTCTGTGGCAATTTTGACGTCAAGGAAACGTGTTGCCTTCAATACAACATGCTGTTTGTTTAAGGAATGCAAAAGCTACTGCACCGTCACAGAAAACAGTGATCTAATTTCGATTGGAAAGGTAATAAATCTCGAGAGTAACTTTAAACTTGATTTGCTGATTTGGTGTGATATAGATATTAATTTATAAATTTTAAACCAGTTTGAGTATTTTTTCTAAAAATATACGGTATGCTGAAACTAGACTCCCTTCTTGCTAAGATTCGAAAATAAGTGTTTAAAATCCAAGTGAGCTGGATTAGATGCAACAATTACAATAAAATGTATCGCTTGATCATGTGATTGGCTCAAGACTTGAATATTGAGTCAAATGTATGTTGCAACAGAATGTTTTGTAACAAAGACTACTTCTAATAGCCAACTAACCATTTAAAGATCAACGAGAATTTCGTAAAACGAGAAACCCTATATTCTTGATTATGAAAAAGGAAAATTATTTTTTATATAGATGTGTTCAATAATGATCAAAAAATTGTAGGATAATGTATTTAAAAAAAAAATTGAAAGTAGAATACTAGGCCTACCTACCTGTAGAAGAAATGAGCAATCATTATCTTACGAGTGTCAACACAATCATGATAATAGATTATACATTCTCCACGCTTTTGAAAATTTTTCACATCACAATTGATTCTCTGGTACAAGGGCGGATTAAAGGGGGGGCGGAGGGGGCGACCGCCCCCCCCGAGGGCTTGCACATTTTAAAAAATTAAAAAGGGTAACACTTTTGACATGCACACGGTTAAATTTTAATTGTCCCGCCACAGACGAAATACCTCCAACTTGTCTTACCACTCCGCCTCCGCCGGCCGGGAATTAACAAATGTTGTAATACTTATTTTGCCTTATTTTCTATATTACCTTTACTTTATCTTTAACTGTTGACATAATTTCAATTCAATGACGAATTAACAAATTACAGAGAATGAAGGAAATCTTATATCAAGTGAAATTAGTTTGAATAAGATTAATCTTTTATAGAATAGGTAGGGGCATATAAAATCTCTGTTTATTTTTGACCTAATACATATTTATTGTAGTACTGGTATTATGAAACATGAAAGAATGTTGAGATTAATTTAAATATATATATAGGTCTAAAAATCATCACGATCACGAATAAATTGCTTAGACTCTGTTCATTTCTCTGTAAATTTTGATAAAAATTAAGCTAGCAAAGCAATTTTTGTTCAAGACATATTGTATTGTATAAAAAAATTTGTATTCCTAATTGCACATGAATATATAGAAATAAACTACTCTATAGCTAGGGGAAATTTGATTGTTCTTAAACACGAAAAAATTATATTTCTACTACATTTTAAGTGCTAGAATGGTGTAAAATGCGGTTAAAGGCTACTAAATTTCCAAAAAATTTATTCCATACCCCCCCCCCCCCGACCAACGGGTATTTTTGGGGTATGTCGCCCCCTCCCATAAAAATTCATTAATCCGCCACTGCTCTGGTATGAAGAATATCTGATGCTGTATTATCCAATGTATTCTAATGAATATCTAATGTATTTGACTTATTCATCCCTGTAACATGAGACGATATTCAACACCTTATTCATCAATTGATTACATACAAAAGTCTGAATATTCCATACAGTGGCGGTCCCAGGGGGGGGGGGATGGGAGGGATATATCCCCCCGAAATATCAAGATGGATCCCCCCTAAAAAATAATTTATTCATAATTATGTATGTATAGTTTTTGCGAGAAATAAATTTAATCTGTGTCATTGTTACTTGTTAGCTAGAAGAATAAACACCCAACCAATGTGTAAAAAGAAGCCACGCCGTTTACTTTTGAAGTAAATCACAATAGCTTTTGTATTATTCTTAATTCTTTATTAATGATATTCTTTCTTGTAAATTTTGTCTAGTTCTTGTGTTACTGTCAATGGGAGATCCGGGACCTTACTTGAAACTTTCACTTTTCTATATTTTATCCCCCATTGCTCCTGATTAATGAGCAATTCCGGGGTAATGTGCAGTACCGTAGGCTACTTTAAAATTTATTTCAAACTAATTGAGGGGTACTCCTTGGAAACATTTTTAAAATAAAACACCTACGAAACCATATTTTTAGTGATTTCAGACATCTTTGACTGACACAAGCAATTGATGAAAAATGAAAATAGCAAGAAAAATTACACATTATTCGCAATTGAAAAACTATTCTGTAATCAGCCAAAACCCCAAAAAACTTATTGAGGATCCAGGATCTAGGCTCTTTTTTTTTTTTTTTAGGATGAAGCCCACATAGATCTGAGACCTGTGCGTGGGTAATGAGTTGGATGATGGTGATTGATGAGTTGGACCTACAGTTTTAGGTGGGTTCCGAACCACCGGGAAGTGATTTTACAGCAGAGAACAGTGTCTTTTTTGCTGGCGATTATCTGAGTGAATGTAAAGCAGTGCTAGTAAAACAAGTCTGCTTTTTCTGATATAGTAGTCCTCAGCCATGTATTGATAAGCTGCAGAATCCAGAAAGCCCTTTCAGAACTGGCATCATTTTCAGACCAAGTACTGAAGTACACAATATTTGCAATAGAAAATTAATTGTTGGTTAGGCATTGCTGTCTCATTTTCCTCGCTTGTCAACAACTTTGAAAATCTCCTTCATTTTCTTCTACTTTTAATTTTATCCTTATTTTATGCCCTTTTTCGTCTTTTTTCATTTTCATGTCTCTTCTCCTACCAATTTCTATTGTCATCTCTTTTCCACTTCTTCACTGTTTTCTATCATTTCCATTCGTTCTTCTTTTTCTCCTACTCCTTCTTCTTCTTCTTCTCTCTCTTCTCCTTCCTCTTCATTTTCTTTTCCTTCTACTTCTCCTTTGGGGGGGGGGGGAATTCCTATCCCCCCCCACCCATGGATCCACCACTGCCTTTGAAGACTCAACTAGTCATTAGACCATCACATTCAATATCAATAAAACTTTACAAACAAAACAATGATCCAAAATCAATTTATTACTAAGAAATAAAATTACAATCAATAAGTTATTATAAGACTTCAAACGGAAAGTTTATTATAATTTTTGTTGCAATCGCCGTCATTGTTCTAATAAATTGTGAAAACGTGGTTTGCCAATGATATCGTCATCATTCTTCAGCAATACAATAATCTGTTATCTCAGATCTCAGTGGGTGACAAATAGCAGAGAACAATCAGCAAAGCGAATGCAACTAGTTTCATCTTTGATTCATCAAGGAATTGCATAATTTTTCAACAAGCAAACGAGAACATTGTAGAAGATCTTCAGCAATCAAGCACACGATTGAAATAGTTTTCAGTAGGTAGCACTTACAGGAGAAAATATGTTTCCAGTAAGTTTTGTAAAAACGTTGTGTTATTCTTTTGCCTATCTACAAAATGGAAGTTCTTCACCCTTAATTCTCTTTTAAAAGCTTTGAAACATTTGAACGCTAATTTTTAAATTTAGTAATAATTCATTATTGAGCTGAATGTCTGTTGTTTCATAACATCCAGTTGAATGAAACCTACATTAATGAATAAGTGGATTTAAATGAATTCGTTATAGAATATATTGAATAAATATTTGTAACTTGAATGAGCTTATTGATAGTATTCTAGAATTTTAAAGCGGCTTGATAGATAATAATAATCAATAAAAATTGCAACATGTATCACATTTGTGAGTAAAGAATTATTGCACTCTATGTAGTAGTCATATTTTAGAAAATTTTCAACGTTAAAGTTATACGTGCTAGTTTTGATTTAACGATGTACCTAAATCTTGCTGAAACCCTGTCATACTATGATGGGTATATTTAGCAATTTACTGATAAATTGCACTATCTTCCAAAAAGGCTCCAGATTTGTAGACTGCTTTTTTTTAATATTGTGGATTATTCCACTTGAGACACTTGCAGCAAACCAAATGCTCAAATATCACTAAATAGTTAATAATAACTTTTTATTACATGTAATTGCATCATAAAATGATGACCTAATCTTCATGTTATGAGTAGCCAGAAAAATAAGTAGTGACGCAACTTATCAGTTTTGTGATGTCAGTGATGTTCCTATCGATGGTCAGCAACCTTGCAAAACGTTTTAATAAAAGATACTAATAGAAAAAACATTTAAAAAAAATTAAAGATGTGCTGATGATTATTTATTTCGATATCGACAAAAAATATGTAACTTACATTACTATAGTAGACTGCAAAGCAACCTTGGTTCTGAAGGAGGATGAAGGCCTTGGTTCGTCTTTTATTTGTGGATAATGCCACGTTCATTACCATCATAACTTTCAATACAACTGCAACCAAAATGAAGAATTATTGTCTAGCAAGAGAGATTACTCTTAGCGGCTTTCTACTTATTTTACATGAATTACTCGTAGGTATCCTGCATGCGTAAAAGAACGTGAATATTATAGTTTCATTTGGGCTTTAATATTTTTTTTGAATGATAGATGGAATGACTTCAATTAAGGGTTGAAATTTCCAACAAATTTTCAACTAATCATAAAATAAAATGATCTGATAATATGTATGATTGATATTATGTACAGTGCGTTCATTAAGTCGCACATATCCAAATAAAAAAGTCTGTAAATAGTAGGTTTTTTATATTAGTTCTAGTGGCTACCGCAAGATAGCACCACTGGTAAAAAAACAAAAGATGTAAAGCCCATTATTGTGTGTACAGGTTACAACCAGAGGGAATAGAAGTAAAATTCTTATTCTATACTCTCTGGTTACAACAGGTCTGCAGTTTTGTTTAGATTACAATAAGGTAGACATGTCATTTTCCCAAGAGCAACGAGTATTCCTTCATGAAAAGTATTTTACCAGTATTTAACGCTTCCAGATTTTTTCCTGTAGAGGTTATCTTAAAGGAAGGATTTTTAAAAATAGACCTCATACACTGAATGAACAGGAAATGAACATTACAAGGAGAATAACAATATTCGTGTAAGGCGTTCTCCACAAAGTGTTAACAAACGTGGTAAAACGAATTCATGCATGTATTAATTAACAAGACAGCCATTTTGAACATATGTCATAAGACAAAAAATGTTGGAAAGAAGTATATATGTTTATAAAATGTATAACAATAATAAATAAATAATATCAAATAAAATACATTACTTCACAACCTTTTTGATGTGCGCGACTTAATGAACGCACTGTAGAATGGAATGCATAGTTAAATCAGATAATGTGAATGTGTCTGCAGAATGGGGTACTGCCTGTAGAAAGGGTAAATAGAAGAGGTTCTATCCCAATTACATTAGGAAGACTGTATATGAATTAAAAAAGTAATTTAGAAAATTGAAGCAAAAACCAATTTGGTAGTGGAAGATGCAGTGGGCACAGAGAGAAATCGTGTGACAGAAGCTACATTGGAAGCTCATGAAAGAGGAAGACAAACTAATAAAAAAGACGAAACGATAATTAAAAAAAAAAACAATAGTTCATTAAAAAAATTAAATTTAAAAACAATAATTAAATTAAAAAACAATTTGAATTAAAAAAACAAACTAATAAAAACAATAATTTCAATCATGGGCGTCACCACCGTGGTGGACAGGGGGGGGGGCATGCCCTCTAATATTTAGGGTCATTGTTTATGCCCCCCCCCCCCCCAATATTTATGGTCAATGTTCATGTCCTTCTCGTATAAGATGTTAAAAAATATATATTTGTAGGCAAACAAAAAATACACAGATTCATTTTAATGAAATGATAATATAAAGACCCGAACCCATATTATGATTTCGTCAATAAATAAGACAACCCTTTAACCAAGCAGAAATAGTCCACGGTAGATGATTTTTTATAAACTAAAAAAATTAAAATCGTTAATAATGTGAATGAATCTCATTAAATTGTTGAATTATTGTTATTGAGAATTAAATAATTTGAATGATGAACTCATAGCATTGCTGATGATAACGACTTATAACAGGTAATTGTCACTGAGTCATGATCTTCTACTAAAATAACTATATAAAGCCCAAAAGAGCCTTGATGAATTAACACGAAAAACTAGTCGGTGTCCTCAGAGTGTGCAAGTCGTGTCTTTATTAGAAGAATCCGGCTCTTGTCTATGAAATGTTAAAATAAATTGATGATTTCATAAAGAATGACGTTGAAAAATGAGATTGATGTGATACGTGATAGTTCCGGGTTCTCTTCAAAGTGACAAACTATAAAAGAACTGTCGTATACTGCTTAGTATGAATCAACATTGTGATGAAACTTTTTTTAGAAAAGTCAGTAAGGATCTAGGATCAATTAGTAAGCATTTTCAACCAGTAAATAATATTAAGTACCCGAATAAATATTATTACAAATGCGTTTTTTATACGCTGCTATCTTGGTTTTTGAACGATTTAAAAAAAATCATCACACAATATCTAGGCTATCTACAATAAGGAAAACAGAGGGAAATTCTCTCTATAAAAAATGCTAAGTTTTTACGCACTTTTTTCTTGAGGATGAAGCCCACATAGGTGATGAGTTGGATGATGGTGATTGATGAGTTGGACCTACAGTTTGAGGGGGGTTCCGAACCACCGGGAAGTGATTTTACAACAGAGAACAGCGTCTTTTTTCTGGCCAGTCTAATCGGTCACCCCAGCAAAGAGGGTCAAGGAGTTCGTTTATCCTTATCGACTGTACAGATATTTGCTACGGCTCACGGTTATCACTGTTTAGTACAGTGTAGCTTTGGTACCTATTTGTGCTTTCTTAGCTAGGGTTATTTCAGGGGGCTTTTTAGTTTCCCATGCCCAACTATTAAAAAACTATTTTTGTGTGTGTAACCGTAGGAGTAACAAACAGTTACAGATAAGCATCCTAACCGATGATACAGTAGAAACAATTAGTCTGGGCGCGTGGCTCTGGTTTCACTACTTGCCGTCCTGTAAAAGTTGACTAGTTGACCTTGAAGACATCTGCAGCGTCGCACGGGCCGCATGTTTTTAGAAATGAGCGATAAACACTCCCCTCTCCATGGCTGACTACCAAACGGCCGCGCGCCCAGACTAATTGTTTCTACTGTACTATCAAGGCTGTTGTAACACATACATAAAAACAAAGACTATTTAATCAACCAAACTACCAGAAACAATTTTATTGATATTGATAGCCTTTTCTAAAAAGTGGTCTATTAGAGGAAGAGCAACAAGAACAACATACAATAATTTATTATAATCAACTAGTTAATCGGTTCGTTGTTGAAATGTATGATTGTACAATATTGGACGAATCCCTATTATGTATCTCCAGGATGAATATTAAAAAAACAACAACGAGATCACCAATATAAAACCTGTATAAACCCAATATTGACAAAGAACAGCACTGCATTTACCAACTTTTCTTTATTCGCAGACAATCAACATATAAACTCTACAATAATTGCACATAGCCCTTAACCTATTTCTAATTCTACTGTTTAGCATTATTTGGTCGTCCGGACGTGGATGCCTCTATGCATGGCCTCGGCATTAGCGTGTGAGAAATTGGTCGCGCTTCGTGACACCGTCCCTCGCCCCGGCAACCGCCACAACTGATACCCTCCAGACCCCCTCACATTTATTTTATCGGTGTGCAAGGTCACATGCAATTCAATGTGTGGCGAAGGGTCTGGTGGTCAATTTCGACTATTGTTTCCCATGTTGAATTCGTTCGTGCTAATGCAAATCATTCGCCTCTCAATAAAATATATACAGTATAGTTTATATCTATATAAATTTGGAGTAACACCAAGAGCTGCTATAGCCTACGTTCAATCAGAGTAGGTTTGATTTCGACACACATTAATTCAAGTGCCAACACAAAATTCGGTAACGAATTCATTCCCCAAATAAAGCAAGCTAGCTGAATATAAACACAGTGATCAACTATATGGATATGGATAGCGAACAAAGTGATTAACTAAATAAGAAAACAGACAGTAAGGAAATTAACGAGTGAGGCAAATGAAAGTTAGTGAACAAATGAGTGTCTGAAAAAAATGGAAAATTTTGAGGATGTGTGAGAAAATTGCAGATTTGGATATTACATAAAAAGGATCAGGCACAAAAAACTGTAACTGAAAAATATCCTACCATCTATTATATCAACTGGAAATAACAAGAAACACATTAAAATTAAAAGCAACCGACTTCAATGAAGTAATAATCAAAAATGGAATTTTCACGTACTGTCAAGTTCAAAATAAAGTATTCACTTAATACAAGCAAATTATTAAAGTCAGCACCAAATTTTTCATAAACGCCTAAAATATTACATTTTTAATTATCTCATAAAATATTTGGTGCTGACTTCAGCAGGTTACTTGTATTAAATTTTAAACTTTCGTAGTTTGAAGTAAATACTTCATTTTAAACTTTTTAGTACTACGTGAGTATTCAATTTTTGATTATTATTTCATTGAAGTCGGTTTCTTTTTTATTTTAATCATTCAAGCTTTTCGGTTGAACATTTAAACTTTGAAAAAATGGGAAATCTCTTATATATTATGAAATATTTAGTAGACATGATCAATATTACATAAATGTTATGTAGGTTGACGTAATTAAAAATCTGAATATAAGAAAAGTTAATAAACCGGTAAAATCCTACAATTGAACGTAGAAAATATTGTATTTAGGAATATTATAACAGCGAAAGGCCTCATTAGAGTGAAATGATTTTTGATGTGTAATTTTAATTTGGTCTATTTTCAAAGTATACCTACACTGAAAGTTAATAACTTCAAAAACAATTTTAAACGATCTTAAAAACATTTTTTACTCATGATTGAAACGGTATAAAATTATTCCTACGGGGGCCCCCTTCGTCCTCAACGGTGGACCCACCCTCCCCCCTTTGAGTGATACCCCATTCTTCTCAGCACACTGAGGCGGTCCGAATTCATATGCAATATGACAATTTCTGGCCATAATTAGCCATTTCACTTGAAAGGGTAGTACAGTAGAAACAATTAGTCTGGGCGCACGGCCGTTTGGTAGTCAGCCATGGCGAGGGGAGTGTTTATCGCTCATTTCTAAAAACATGTGGCCCGTGCAATGCTGCAGATATCTTCAAGGTCAATTAGTCAACTTTTACAGGACGGCAAGTAGTGAAACCAGAGCCACGCGCCCAGACTAATTGTTTCTACTATATAATATAGGTAGGCCTGTATTTGGAAAATGACGGTTTCTCAATATTGAAAAAGCTCTAACTCAGGAACCACTGTGAATAAAATTGAGAGGTTAGTCTCAAATTATAGGTAATAGTTTCGTCTTTGACACTAGTGCCATTGGAACCTTCGATCTTCTTGTGATCCAACTTGAACCGTTTTTAAACAATCCGAAAACTAGTTAAAAATGTTTGGAAAGTTTTAAACAACAATAACCCAGGATCTATACATTAGATAGTGATGATATTTGTATCATATTAGAGCAAATTCCGATACCTAAATAAAAGGCCTGTTCAACTAATTTCCCACTCCAACCCTTAGTTGGGCTATATAATGGAAGAGGTCAAAAAAAAAAAAACAGCGGAATTTTGGGAAGGTATAATAATGCTCTAACTTCATCTAACAAGACCCTAATAAGTTTTAAATGTACCAATGTCAAAGAAGACAATATCACCTACAATGTAATACTAACCTCACAATTTTATTCCCTGCAGTTCCTGAGATAGAGCTGTTTCAATCGTCATTTTCCAAGTATAGGCCTACCTATGTATAATACTGTTACGGGTTCTAATGGCTAAAATAAGGCTGGCAACACAAAAGTTCACACTTGCACTTTATTTACACAAATTAGTCTATTTACACACACTAAATTGTAAGTTCAATTAATAAAGAAAAACAGATCAACAAATGACAAGCTAATACTTATTTTCAGTAATTATTGACAAGAATTAATGAATAATTAATTACAGGCTGATCAATAATAAAAGAAACAAGAGTCCAATAAACTGTACAATAATGTAGAAAGAAATGATAAAAAGAGGAACTAATCACTTACAAAAGACAGTCCAATTCGTTATTTGACAGTCCCAAATAATATCACTTAACTATTATTTACGTCTTTAAACACTTAGTAAGATGCACAAATAGTAAACACTTGTATCTGCACTTGACACTGGAATCGAGCACTGTTTACTCAACGGCACGAGATCTGTAACACAATCTGACACGCGAGCTTTAAGACTAACTAGCTTGTTCACGTGGATTTCTTTATATAGCTGTTATAGTTGTATAATTCCAAGAATTGGCGGCTTCTCGATGCTTCAAGAATGCTGTGGAAGGTCACAGAACACGACTTCGATTGTTCAGGAAGTCTGTAGAAATCTTGAGAAATTTAATTGAATGAGAGAGTTGTATACTTGAAGAATAAGAGTGACAAAGACATGTGAATAGCAAGAGAATGAAGATTAGGTTTCAAGTCACGTCCGACCATGAATGGAACGATCTATGTAGAACAAGTGCGTAAATAACTGCTTTGTTTGCTTTTGTAACACTACTACCCTTTCAAGTGAAATGATTAATTATGGTCAGAAATTGGCAAGTTACATATGAATTTGGACCACCTCAATAAACTGAAAAGAATGAGCTATCATTCGATGGATGCGATTCTCCGTTCAAACAAGGGGAGGGGGTTCAACCGTTGGTGACGCAGGGGGGCCGCCCCCTTCACACCATGGACACATTTTGGGAGTTGAAAAATCCGTCAAGAAAAAAGTTATCCGTCGAGGGAAGAGCTACTAAATTATTTTCCTCATATCACTTACTTATGAAACTTGGTGAATGGCCTAATAGCGCTACACAGTGGTTCAGGTTTTTTTTGCAGATCTTAGTAACAAATAGGCAAAATTTTCAAATTGAAAATAAATTCAATGATCTAAAATTTCTTTCCTATAACTTTTATGTGCTGGAGTGAGCAATTACAAGATAAATGCATCGAAACATGGAGGTGACTCATTTTTCACAAAGGGGGTAAAAACACCAGATTTTTGAAAATTTATTGTGAATGAACAAGTGAACCGATTTGGTACTTTTATACATAAATTGACATAGAATTTTATATTCTTCAATTTCGAATTGAACAATGTTTTCAACGCCACAGATAGTTTTCGAGATTTTTTCGAAAAACTGAAAAGTGCCAAAATTGGAGTTTTTGCTCCCCAAAAGTTATGCACTAGCCAGATTTTTTTGCAAACTTTTAGGAATCTTGTCTGGGATGCCTAGAGTGGATTAAAAAAGAATCCAGCTTTGTATAAATTGTTGTCCACCAAAAGTCTAATTTGCCTGGGCTATTTATGATTGCTCCTTTTGAATCATTACATTTTTTTTAGGGCAATTAATTGAGTGAAGTAAAGTACAATAAAGGTTGTATAATTAAACAATAGATTACCATTCTCTCATATTTCTGACAATTCTTATTTTCCGATAATAAAATTTAACTTAAGCACAAATATGTAGAACCATCAACTTTTACAAAAAATACGATGACTCAATAGAAGGCTACATAGTGAGTGAAAAGGACGTTCAGAATAATTATTGAAGATAGTCCTAGTGACAAACAAAGAAAGTAGCACTTAAAGAGTGAGCGAAGACACGAGAGCATTTAAACACACTTTAAAAGAAGTGACGTCATGAGGTCATAATGGTCACGACACCGAAGGATTCTCTGCAAAAGAATAACCTTAACCCTGACAATTGGTTTGTACAAGAAGCTACTTTTTATGATTGTAGATTCTCGTTTAATCATTTTAGTTTTGCTGCCGCTTCTTTATCTTCTTCTTCTTCTTTTCCCGTCTTCCTTACATGTAATTCAATACAGCGGCCGCCGCAATAAAGCAAGGACCGAGATGATCTCACTCCAGACAAAAAATAAATAAAAAAATCTAACCGACTCATCTCTTAGCAGTTTTCATCCATTAAAGATAAATTGATATATTGTGGTAACATCGGCTCCAATGTGCTTCCATCATTAATCATTTTTTAATGTTCTAAACACCTTACCAGAAATAAAAAGGGAAATTAAACACCCGAAGGTCCTGAATAGTGGCTATAACAGCCAGCAGATAATAACCTGCGTAATAGTCATTAGGTAACCACTTACCAAAATAAAATAAGCTTGCGATATGTTGTGAAAAAACTGAGATATGGGAGGGGTCCGTTTGTTGCCAAAAAAAAAGTACAGTTGAGAAGATGGATGTAAATAAGGAGTAATTTGTTCAAGTGTAGAATCATTTTCAAAGAAATAGAAATTCTGTGAACAATAGAGTAGAATTCAAATTGAATAGAAACAGTTTTCCTAGAATAACATGAAAAATTCGGAATTCTACACTAAACTACAAGTTACTAATGTACAAGATGTACAAACTACAAGATGCTATGTTCAGTGATGTATTAAAAATGAATTGGATAGATATAAACTTTTTATGATAAATTTAACAACTTGCAGTCAATTTTAATAGATAATAAATAAATATTTACTCACTTAGGCTGGAACGTTTTCGAATCGTGACGATTCATTTTCAACAGCCACGATTCGAAAACTTTTCAGGATACATGAGTAAATATTTATTCATTCTCAATTAAAATTGACTGCAAGTCGTTAAATTTATCATAAAAAGTTAATATCACCAATGCAGATCGGTATGGATCATGAAATTCAAGAATTGGATAAATGACTGTTTTTCTTTATTTTTTCTTAATTTTTTCAATTTTCTAATGCTCTTTTCTTTATTTTTTTTAATTCATCTACTATGTCACTTATATGGAGCATCAATCTATAACCTTTTTCGTATAGTCACTGAAACAAAAACTGTGCTTTGCACTTTGCTCATGAAGGAGAGAAGTAAGTGGCAGTCTCTGACAGAGGCATGGCAGTCTACTTCCAGAGGCATTGTATAAAAAATAAAAAATAGCGAAAATCCTCCAAAAAATCGTGATGAGAAAAAGCAAAATTTGAAAAAGCAGATGCAACAAGCCAATGATAAAAATCAGCATTTGAAGAAGTCAATAAATCAAAATGTTGGAAAATCTATTACGTTTTCCAAGACGGAATACTTTCCTACAATCAACTATTGCAACCAACCCTATCTTTCTTTCTGTTTTAGCCTCAGTAGCGGCTTGCTGGCCAAAATCAGGGTGAAGGACTTTTATATACCCTCTAAAACCAGGCGCAAACCATGGGAGTGATGAAGGCAATTTGGCCTTCAAAATTTCCAAACAACACCAAAAATAACTGATATGGTAGTAGAGAGGGCTTTAATATTTATATTTTAAATTATGATATTTTTATATTTATACTCTTAAATTTGATAAAATTTTTCATCATTAAAGTCAGCTTATTATAAAGTATGCTTATATGGGTTGAGTGACCAAGCAGCTCTGACTAGGAAATCGACCAATTGTTTAACAGTTAAGGACAAGTTGGACATTATGCTCCATTATTTATATTTTATACATGTTTTACTCTCAGCTAAGGGCATTAAAACAAATCCCTATGTTTTTCAACCTATTTTCACGATTTGCAATGACTAATACCTTCAAAAATGTAACTTCCATTAACTTAATACTGATTTTTCCAGCCTATAGTCCTGATGATAAACCTTTGCCTAATAACAAATAATTACCACCTCATACCAAATGTTGCACAAGAAGCTGAATGTGCATGATAAAATTTCCTTTTGTTCCTACAAATTCAGAAATTTCATGCACAAAGGAATTAAATAACATTTTATTATCAACTAAGTACTCATGCGCATCCTGAAATTAGCTGCAGACAAAATAAAAGATGACTGAGATTTTTGAAATATTGAACCAATGATTTGAATTATTTTCATCAATGTTTAAACTTGTAACAAGTAGACTGAATAAATTGAAAAAATCATTGCTTGGATATTATTGAAGGCAGCATGTTCACTGTGTTTGTCAAAATACATTCAAACTTTACAAAAAATTGTAAAAACTACAGAGTATTAGCTCCACCACAGTTGCTACCAGTTTAAAAAATGATTTAAAAACCTGATTTCACTCTTTATCATGGGTTTAAATGAAAGATGCAATACCAATATTCAGTAATTTTGCTTTTTCAAATGAGTTTTTAACTTTATTCAAGCATATCTCACTTGCTTCTCCTCTTGTTTAAATTGACTAGTAGAAACTGAGTTCTCAGAGAAATTAGAAATATACTATTGAAAATAGAAACATATATTAACTTATTGTTATTAAATTTAAAATGTTTCAATTATATACAAACTCCACATGTTTTAGGAAACACATCAAAGAATCATGTCATGTAAATAGCCATTGATAAATTGAAACAGACTCTTACTTTTTTAAGTTAGATGTGTGAGTGTACGGTAATTGATAACTTATGTTTCAATGATTGGTAGGTCTTCCTCAAGCATCGTCTGTTTCTTTATTAGCAACACAAAATGGATTATGTTACCTAGGAAAAAGATTATTTTATGGGGAACAATCATCTCCTGGCAAGCAAAATTAAATTTATAATAATTCTATCGGTAATTGTGCCGCAGATGTTAGCAAGAAAAAAATCACTTGAAACTTCACTAAATTGTAGTATTATGTCTCCTGATCACAATTATCAAGTTTTTAAGTGTCGGTCTCAATTAATTAATTAATTATTCAATATTAAAAACTCACCTTTTGAACATAAATATAAAGCCTTTAAAGCCTTTATAGTACCTTAAGCATAACATCATAGACGAACAGATAGTTAGAGCAATGGAGTGCCATCAATATATCAGTGCCATCTATATTATTACATCCATGACATCGGTAATAACAGGTGTGCTGTGGGAGCCTGCATTGGTTCATTTGAGCCTTTTACCAATTACCGGTAAATGAAATTTTACAAATATTTAATTTAATCGAGTTTGGTTTTCAGTAAAATTCCATTTACCGGCAATGATAAAGATCATATTCTGAGCCTATGAGTCTGAATAGTGGATTTAGAATTATGAATGTAATTAGACCAATAAAATGCTCAGTTGTAGTTTCATGCACCAGTAGACTCCCAGGATGTAATAAATATGTGCAGTAATGTAACTTCAAGAGATTTCTCTTATTTTAATATCAATATTAAATCTGTACTGTAATTTTGATAAGGCAGGGGTGCCCACAGGGGGGGGGGGGCTATGACGCAGACTGCGTCATTGAAATTCTTGGGGGGGGGGGTTCCAAAAAAACGTTTTGGGGGGCGTAAAGTTGATTGAAACCGTGTTTAACGTGACAACAATCAAAAATATACTACAAAGTCACCAAATAGAATGTCAATTAATGAAAATATATTTATAATTATTAACAGAATTTATTAATTTCGAATTCCTTTAATTACTATTACTTTATACTGAAGACTTCCGCAATGGCGGATATTGACAACAGCATTGACCAGCTGATGGGAATCGATGAATGCTACTGTACAATGCTGCTGTTGTCAATATCCGCCATTGCGGAAGTCTTCAGTATAAAGTAATAGTAATTAAAGGAATTCGAAATTAATAAATTCTGTTTATGTATATTTGTCAGTTTATTCAATTGTCAGTCACTTCAAACTAACTTGTTATAATTATTATTATACAATTGAATATGAATTAGCTATGTTTAGGATTTGTGCAGGAAGTTATTATTCAAACTTAGCAAGACGCTAAGCGAGTGCTCTGAAAGTGGTTTATACAACTTTACTCTCCTTAACAGTTACTAATTAATCAGCAGAAAGAGCAATAAGTCGATTTAAAATGATCAAAAACAGACTCAGATCAGCTATGGGAGACTCATGGTTATCCAATCTAATGGTTCTAGCTGCAGAAAAAGATGTACTTGAATCTATTTCTAACGAAGAAATAATTGAAAGGTTTTCTGTTTCCTCATACCAAAGACAAAAACTTCTATGTGGGGTTTAGAGAGATAGATTTAACAAGCTTAGAAGGTGCCTAGCTAACTTGCAGATGGTCACAGCCTACAAATTTAAAATGTTTGACTTCAAACTGTTGATGTTTTTCATGTATTTTACGATAACTACTCACTAATAAGTAAGAACTGCTTTTGAAAAACTTACTAAATACTAAAAATTCAGTAATTTTTCATAACTATGTCTTTATTTTGCTTTTGAAAGACACTTCTTTCGATTGTGTGTTGTAAATAACTACACATGAAATGTGTGCCTTTTATGTACTTCATTCATACATAAATTCTCCCAAGATACTACACTAAGTAGATAACCTGTTGTTTAACTACTGTCCAATAAATGACTTGGTATTTTGAATTTTTGTGTTTTACAAATGAAGTTATTAACTCATTGTTTTCACTTCCTTTAAAGGAACAACTTTGTAGAATTATTTAACCTTAATGTAATTGGTACACCCCACATAAACTTATAGTTATTTCATTTTTATTGAACATTGTGTATTTGTAATAATATTTTATTGTTTAAAAACCATTTAGGTTCAAATTCTTATTTAGCTATTTTGCAATAATTAAGTTAATTGAGCAGAAGTTTATATATTCATTTCATTGATATTTCTTTTTTACCTTTACAAAAAAATGTTACCTATGTAAAGAATCTCAAGAAATATACATACATTTTGTATATTATCGACTGGGTTTGAATTTTTTCAATAGTTATAAAAATCTTCTTTTAGTTTTAGAAAGAATACGGGGGGGGGGGTGGCTTTTTCGCATTTTGGGGGGGGGGGGGGGGGGTTGGTGCTAAATTTAGAGGGGGGGGTGCGTCATGAGGCTTAGGGGGGGTGGCACCCCTGGATAAGGTTAGGTATTGCTACTAATTTGGTTCTTGAAACAAAATGATTTCTGTCAGTTTCATGAAATTCACTTCAAAGACATGAAAAATGAAAAAAAAATAGAAAATTAAAATATTGTCAAAAACTTGTTAAATATATATCATATATTTTAATTTTAAACTGCTGCTACAGCTTCAATTGATCAATGCTAATCTTACTCTTTTTAGTCTATCTAATTAGCTTATCTTTTACCATGCGCCACATGGCCTTTCACTAGGCAAACTTACCATTATGTGTCATGAATAAACCTACATAATGTAGTGCTAATTTGTTATTCATCCAAATTATTTTTATATTTGACCCAAAAACCTGCAAATCAATAAAAATCTCACTTAGTGATTACAAGGAGCCTGTTATGTTCAAAGTTTTAAATGACAAAAATCTTCTTTCTAAGAGATTTTTCACAGGTTTATGGGTGAAATGACATAGGTGAAAACCTAAACTGCCAATTTTTATACACGTAGCACATTTTGAACATTTATTGATTGCCCCATGAGTAGACTTCCAGAGAGTAGAATCAATCTAGTGTGGCTAGTTGCAGTTTGTGATATTCAACCTAACCTAGCCTAACCAAAGCTAACCTAGCCTAGCCTAAACAAAGCTAACCTAACCTAGCCCAACCAAAGCTAGCCCAACCAAAGCTAGCCTAACCAAAGCTAACCTAACCTACCCAAAAATGGGTGAATTGGAATGCTAAAAATCTAGCAATGCTAGGTTAGGTTAGGTTAGCTTTGGTAAGGTTAGGCTAGCTTTGGTTAGGCTAGGTTAGGTTAGCTTTGGTTAGGCTAGGCTAGCTTTGGTTAGGTTAGGATGCATATGCAAATTACATGTTACATGTCACATTTTAACCTTGATAAATTGGTCCAATATAGCATGGCTGGGTTGGTTGGGAATTTCTATAATTAGGCACAAGGCATCACAAACACACATATCATTCAAAGGTTCCATGATGAACAATGAAAATTGTGTTATTTCCTTTTTTTCAATGTAGGGAAGGAGTATCAATACCAAAATAATTATCAATATATTGTATCAATATTTTGAAACTGATATGATATTTATTGTGATATAATATCAATGGATTCCCAATATTCTGTCACTATATTAATTAATTAGAGTGATCATTATTGTTTTCAATAATTCCGTAATGCAAAAAATCTCATTGATAATTTTTTTGTTACTTTAAAAATTTTATTCAGAAATAATATCAGGTTGGAAAATAACAGTCAAAAATCATTATTCAACATAAAATGTATTATTCTTCAAATATATTCTCATTACAATATATCTGTGAGTTCAGAGGAAACAAAAGCATCAGTTTCAGATTCTATAGCACTCTGATATTATCATCCATCATTGTTAGTCACAGTCATTAAAATTGATAAGCTAAAGAAATAGAAGGCCCAAGCGCCCAAAACCCAGGCTGTGGCAACAGATTATGTAGAAGTATGTGCAATGCATCAAGTGATAAGATTAAGGAACAAATTGAAAATGCTTTTATTATTGAATAGATAAATTGTATGAGTAAATAATTCATAAACTAGAATGAAAATCATTGTGTTGCAATGATTCATGCATTCTAAACACTCAATTCAAGTTAATTGCTAAAGATAATCATTTTGGGGTTCAGTTCAAAAGGTGAGTTTTTAATATTGAATAATTAATTAATTGAGACCGACACTTGAAAACTTAATAATTGTGATTGGGAGACATAATACTACAATTTAGTTAAGTTTCAAGTGATTTTTTCTTGCTAACATCTGCGGCACAATTACCATTCCATCAAATAATTAAGTCCATTCCTTACTTAACATTTATTGAACCAAGCCAAACTTGACCTGATTTGAACCAACTTTTGATATTCATACTACATTACACACCCTAACACTGGATCTGCAAAAATGCATCTTCTCCACTTATAAAACGATGATAGCTAATTGATTGCATTAATTTTTATGTATCCATCATTGCATTGGATTAGGTAACAAGAACCATACTAGCCAATCTAAACAATGTAGCCCAATCTAAACAATAATTATTTGTACAAGTGATTTACATAACACTACATAACTCAAATTTTTACATATTATGAGCTTTAACCCTTCAACATTGCATCAACACACTATAAATAAGTTAATTATGATATCTAAGTATTTCAAATAGCAAATTATCTTACTGGATTGAAAAGTCACTAAAAATTTTTCAGTGTTGGTGAATAAATTGAGCATAATTTTTGGTTATGTTTTACTACCAACTAGCATGTCGTACACAGATCACAGAACAGCTGACTGGCCAAGGTCTGTTTGAGGATGGACTGGCTGGCTACAGCTAACGCTCATAGCGGGTGATTGTGAAAACTGTAAAACTGTGCAAGAGTCCTTCATATGATTTTTTTGCTATGCAGAATACAGCATAATTATGTTGTCATGACAACCATTCAAAGCACACGCTTCCTTCCCCAGTTTATGTCAGAGTCAACTGAAACAACTTCACTTGGCACTTAGTTGACATTCCTTAGTCGTGGGGGGGGGGGGGGCGATCTATGGTGAGGAAGGTTTATGTGACCCTTTTTAGTTTTTTCTCACAGCTCTAAAACTATGAGTTGCAGCTAAAAATTGTTTTTTATAAAAGTTAAAGATTAAAAAATTCTACAAAAATGTTCCTTATTTTTTAAGTAAGAATAACAATTTTTGAGTTTTAAAGTAAAAAAAATTAATTCCTTTTTTGCATTTTACTGTTATAATGCGTTGTATGTTAAAATAGATATTTATATAATAATGAAATGAATGTTGGAAAGGTTATTTAAATTATTGAACAAATTGAACAATAATATCAGTTCTGTAGTAATCCATAGATGAAACTTGTCATCGATATCTTCTGAGAATTGATTGTCTATAGTACAGGGTCATTGATTCAGGCTTCCCTTGTAGTTTCCACATAGTACTGACTACTGAGAGTTTTCTAATTTGGAAATATCCAGAAGGTTCAAATAAAATCTAATTAATACCTGGTTGTTTTGATAATAATGTTTCAACGGAAACTATCGTTTTCAATGACATGTAATCATGTTTAATTTAAAATACCCCAAGAAAATTCCCAGTCAAGTAACTAGGTAAGTGGTCAGTTAGAATCATGAGTAAAAATACATTGAAGAAACTTGAAACAACTCAATTTTATTGTTAGTGCAAGTTGGGTTTCCTATTATTCTGCAGTGTGGTGTGGTGTTGGTGGTGGTGCTGATGGGGGGGGGGGGGGGCTTTTCTTATGCCCATGGACAGAGAAAATGTAAATCCAAGCCTTACATCATTCTCACATCATTTTTTCATACTGCAAATTTATTTTTATTACCTAATAGGTTAATATTGAAATAATCCATAAGCTAACTAGAATGTAAAGGAATTCATATTTTTGTTTTTCTTGGCTATAACTCAAAAATGGTTGGTCTCACATAAAAAATGTTGATACATTTTTGTAGAAAATTGTTCCATCTTTATCAAGCAATTTTCATATACAAGTTATAGTTTCATAACTCACTCTAGCTCACCTCCCCCTTATCACCAGAACTCTTAAATTCCTTTAAAAATATGTAACAAAGACTAACTGTGTCAATTCAAAACTCAGGGAATTATTTCTCTCAACGGCATTGCTATGCCAATTTGACAGAGCCTATATATCGCATATTCTTTCCCAACTTGGGACAAAATGAAAAAACATTCTCCTTGTGAACTTTTCTTACATTGTGGCCTACAATTTATTGTCCTTTCTTACGAATATTTTCTTGGATAGAACTTCAATCATAATTTTTTTTCAAATTTATTGTGTTCCAAACTCCTATTTCCTATGCTATTTACTCCCACCCACGCTTCAATATTTTGTTTAGTTAATTCAAAACTATACTCTATTCACACAAACGGGAGACAAACCAAAACAAACCTTTGCGTTTGTGTGAGTGAAAACGTGATGATTCATATCAGCTGTAGACCGATCGATTAATTTCTACCCTTTCACACTGAGTTCAGTATCACATTCGATGTCACAGTTACCGGTTCAATTATATACTGCGCGTTAATATTGTATTTCTGGAGTTAATTGTGAATCGGTCTTGAAGATACACTCTCGCACGCGCACCGTTGTTTACATCGTCTCCCCTTTCTGTGAACAGAGTATAGAGAATAATCATCAAATGTTTTTCCTACAGCTATCTAACAAAGCGGCTATTTATGCACTCATTATAGTATGCAAAACAGCTGATTCCTGCACTCTTTTACTTTGCCGCACTCCAGTTGACTGCCACACTCATTTTACTTTGTCGCACAGCAGGTGTGCCAACTGTAGGAAAACTTTAATGTGTAACTCATGCAGAAAGTATCTTTGCTGCACACAAGAAACTATTCCGCACTCGCCTTCAGATCGTGCGTAATGCATTTCTTTAGTGCAGCAAAGAACTACGTTGTGCACTAGTTACACTTACAAATATTTTTGTGAAAAACAATTTACATAGGCCTATAGCTAAAAAATACTGAGAAAATAAAAGACAATGTTTACTTCAAATGAACTTTTAATATATTATTATCATTATCATACCATTCTCACTTTCATGATCATCATTATAATTATTATATAAAATCTCTGTTTTATTAATTACATAAAACGAACAACTAAAGAGAAGACAATAGAAAGTTAACAAAAATAATTCACGAATTAAAAGCATTTAAGGGGAATACTTCTTAGTACAATAACATTTCATCTATATACTCAAGTTATTGTACACATAGACTACAGTGAATCCCTTAATTTTCTTTAATAAGTAATTTCTGTACAAAATAATTATTGAAACACACACTTATCCAATTTCCTGTACAGTTATATTCAATTTCAATTCTACTGGTTTCAAACTGATAAACCGACATTATAATATGTACAGACAGTGCTGAATCATATGTACACAACAATATATAAAAATAATATGTTTGCTTTATAAAAGGAAACATATACAAATAAACTAGAAATTCTAATACAATTTATTAAGAAAACAAAACCAGAAACAGAATCTGAAAAATGTTGATTACTTTTATATAATAGCTGCTAAAATCAATGAATAACTCTACTGTGCATTTTGTATTGTATATTCAAAAGTTGATATTTTGTCTGAAAGAAATTCCTCAGTCAATTGAGAAACCCTCAAAAACAACGAATTTTCTGTTATCAAGCAAGTGAAAGCTACCAAGACATTTGCAAATAGTTGAATTGAATATATTACATACACACACTATTTTTTGTCTGTAAAATGAGATAAGATTGAAATTCTCTCTTCACATAATTACATTGACATGAGTCATACAGATTTTACTAGAAGGATAATATAGAGAAAATCAACTACTGTATACTAAATGGAATATAAAATGATAAATTTTGTTCTGGATTATAACTTAGTTCAAATTGAGGTTATGAATTATTTGGCAAATAATGCAATTAAAATTCAAAATGATAGGTAATTAAAACACAAGTTGGAGAGAACAAAGCACCAGGCGAATTTTCATCGAGGTGAGTTAAGAAAAAGTAAACATTATTGAATATTTGATCCATATTGATAAATCATTTCAATTCGTGATTTCTGATATTTTCAAGTAATCCATATTAGAAAATTTTAAAACACTGATTTTTCTAGGCTTTTATTTTCACACGCGTCTTAGAAATAGCATGTGATAACACATTCCATTTAACATTACATCTAGTACAGTTGAAAACTTTTATTACAACTTATGCTGCAAAATCCGAAGACTGCTTATTATTGGGCAAGAAGGACAATAAAATAAGACAAGAAAATAAATAGTTTAGGATACAAACAGATTATACAATATCCCTACATAATACTTTCTATCACAACACATGTTTTATTTATACAGTCGAATATACAAAATGATTTGATCCAAGATAAATTTAAAAACTTGATTTAAAAAGAATCTCAGATGATCATAAAAAATCAATATAATTCATTTCTAAAAGTTTTGTATTTAATTTTTTGAATAAGTCAATTACACAAAATTTTGTATCTGTTGTACAAGTAAAAATTTATTTATCTGCAAATAAGAACCAATTTCTTAGGTAAAAATATTTTCTAATTGACAATTTTAAAGCACTAGGAACTAGGCGATGCTGACATTATTTTGAGATACAGTAGTTATTAAAACTGTTGACATGTTTGTGCTTTAAACACTATTTATAAATAATGAAATACAATAATTTAAAAAGTAATATTGTAACATCATGATTTGATTTCTTGATTATGTCCTTTGTTCCAAAATTGGTAAGAGAAAAACTTGACTAGATGGGAGAGAGGAAAAAAAATAAGAGAATGAAACAATAGACAACGTGATTGTTCCAAACAATTATTGATTTTCTAAACAGTATTCTGAAATAGAATGAAACACTGAATGCCCTAATGAAACACTGTGATGTAAGTGAATTAGTGAGTGACGTTCGTAAAATAATAAAACTATATACACATCGAATACAGATATCTGATAGAATAGATGCAATTTTTGAGCAAATTTTGGAAGAGTGAAAAGTGAATTTAAAAATACATTTAAATCAATAAATTAGTTGGTAGTTTTTCTTGCTTTTCCAAAATTTATACTCAAAAATGACTGTAATCCAGTAAAATTTTATCCTCCTTAATGAGACCAAGAAAAATATTATAGCTCCTCTCTTTAAAGCTCAATAATCTTTTCAATGACACAAATTATTAGTTTTAATTGAATTTCTTCTTCAATTTTACAGTATGATTTCAATTTTTTTACTAATTAAATTGAAAGAAAAATGATGGTTTTTTTTTATTATGGGAATTAACTCTTTGGTCTTTGCTTTTATGACAAAAGCAATTCAATCATTAAAGCAAAACAAGACCATATCATGGAAGAACTCTACAACCACTATATCATTCCAATATGAAATAGCCACAACTAATTTTATTAATTTGATACTCGCTTCAATGATTCATGATCTTGCCTTCAGAATCTTAGCTATTGCTTATTAAAATAACTTATTATGTGTACCACCAATAATTCATTTACAGCATCATGAAAACCATAAAAGAGCTGGCTAACTGAAATGTGATGTTCACTTTCTAAATACAATTTTCAAGTTAAATAAGCTGATCTAGTATTTCGGTAGACAATTTCTTTAAATTCCATTGTTAAGAGACATTAGAGACAGCAAGGTGTCACTTGGTGAAGTAGCAAATAACATTTTCAAAGAAAAATGATTGTGCGTGATCAACCTTTAGAGCACTTGGGTATTCTAGAAGTTGAGAAAAAACTTGATTCGGCAAAAAAATATAATATAACTTTTATGTTGATACAGTCTAAAAAACTTTCAATTTTTTATATTTTAATACAATAGGATTTTAACGTACTGTAACAAACAAAAAATGATGAGAGGGAGATAGCTTCAAATAAATTTTTGTCATGTTATTTCATCTCTATATGTTAATTAAAATTTTTCATTTATGATCATTTATATGTGGAATCTTTCGATTTTCTGATTGGACAAAGACACAACATATGAAAGAAAAACAGAAAATTAATACATATATGAACAGAAAAGAGTATTTCCGAAACTAATCGACGCAATGAGAACAGACTAGCTTGAAGTTTAGCTAAAAATGTGACAAAGATATCTACTGGATAAAATTATATACGGTACACCAATGTGATTCATCTCTATTAGTCTACAATCCTTCAATCACAGAAAACTATTAGTATAAAACAAGTTATAATATTAGTGAAAACTATAAAACATTCAAAATGTGTATAGTTGACTATCAGTTCAACCGGAAAACTAATCATTTCAATTATATTGGTCGCTTGCTGCCAAAAAATTACAACAAAATTTCTTTCCGAAAATAGAAGTAATATACATTACATCGTAATAAATAGGTTTCATATACACAATGCAAATCTATTATACCTTTATGATTTATATGTACAGAATAAAATTTTTAAAACATAGTTTGCAAACTAATATTTATATGTATATATGTATATATTTATGTAGTTATTTTTCAAGTACAAAACAATCAAAAACATAAGTATGTATATAATATCTACATACATAATCTCATACAATGATGCATCTATTGAACAGTTAACAATTCAGGTTTATAAAATATTGTGTTCAGTTGCATTTTTAATGCTTCCGATGCTCGGTAGTTTTAATTTTTGTAGATTTATAAAAATATGATGCATTGTTTATAGACATTGTCATTGATCATAAATGAGTATTATTATCCAATAATATGAAAACAAGGTTATTATATGGTAATTTCAAAGGAGAATGGTTGATAGAAAAACACATAAAATATAGATATCACACTTTGATATTAGTTCAAATACTTCCAAATGAAGTACTGAATTTTCAACTAACACAATAGACTGATATCATTCTATTAAATATATTATTCTATTTTTTTTACTTAATCATTGCAAAAAATATACAAATATTTAATATGAGATCGCTTTTCACTCATAAACTATTAATAAAACAGTGATAACTGTTCATGGAGCATTCCTTGCACATTCAACATGATCATTTAAACAATTCGTTATAATATATACAAAGCACTAATCTAAAATACAGAATTGGATTCTACAAAATAAATTATCATTAGTCAATTTATAATTAAATGCTCCCAACTATCCTCCATTCATTTCATACCTATCGATTTACTTTCTTCATTTGAAATGTAATCCCAAGAACTTTACCTTTACAGTTAAACATAAAACTATTGCACATGGAAATTTCTCTGTACATTAAAATATTTTTGTACTTTAAATTCAGACAACATAATATTATTGTAGTTGAGGTCTCTTACATTAACTTTTAAAAGAGCTTTGCAATTTTTAAACAATATTTTCTCACATTTTAAAAATGTAAACAGCTTTGAACCCAATACGATTTCTATATTTCTACGCAACAAATAATTGCTAGTCATCTTTAAAACATAAATACAATATGAACAATGTCTTTTAATCCTATTATTTACACATGGATAAGCCTAGCCTACATATAAAAACTTATGTACAACACAATAAGACAACAAGTGGATTTGAGATAAAAAGTAGAAAGATCAAAAGATCTCTACAAAAATGGGTTTCATAGAATATTAAAAAACAATTTTTCAACAATTTTGATTTTGATGATGATTTTCTAAAGGAATTTTTCTACGACAAGATATTATGCTATTATAATGTTTGTGCTAGGGTGAGGTAAATATAGACTGATATTGTTTACTATTGCATTGACCTTCCAATACAACGAATTGAAATATTATAAAAGAATTCAATTCCATAAAAGGATTCTGAAAAGACACCGTTATAATAATTAACCTCTGTATTACAAGAAATTAGGCAAATGAAATGAATCTAGTGTTACAAATATAAAACAAGCAGTCGTTTACGCACTTGTTTCCATTCATAGACAAACGTGACTTGTAATCTGAATCTACATTCTCTTGCTCTTCACATGTCTTGGTCACTCTTATACTTCAATCTGCATCCCTCGCACTCAATTGAGCTTCTCGACAATTCTACATACCGTACTTCCTGAACAATCGAAGTCATGTTCTACTATATTCTATGACATTCCATGGCCTTCTCAAAGCATCTAGAAGCCTCTAGTACTTGGAATTATGACTATATAAGAAGTCCACATGAACAAGCTTGTTGAGTCTTACAAACTTGTGTGACAATCAGATCTCGTGCTGTTGGAGTAAACAGCGCTTGATTCCAGTGTAAAGTGCAGAGACAAGTGTTTACTATTTGTGCAGCTTACTAACAGTTTAAAGACGTTGTGTCAAGTGATATTATTTGGGACTGTTAAATAACGAATTGGACTGTGTTTTGTAAGTGTTTAGTTGCTCTTTTTAGCATTTCTTTCTACATTATTGTTCAGTTTATTGGACTCTTTGTTTCTTTTCTTATTGATTGGCCTGTAATTAATTATTCATTAATTCTTGTAAATAATTACTGGAAAGAAGTCTTAGCTTTTCATTTGTTGATATGTTTTTTTTTTATTAATTGAACTTGCAATTAGTGTGTGTAAATAGACTAAGTTGTGTAAATAAAGTGCAAGTGTGAACTTTAGTGTTGCCAGCCTTATTTTAGCCATTAGAACCCGTAACACTATTTTTGCACATAATGCTTTTTAGTAACATAAGACCTCAATTTCCAAATTTCTATTGATTATCGTCATTGGATCTTTCTTCCCTGCAGATAATTAAAGGATAACATTCAAATTCAAACCATCATTCCATAAAATAAATTAAAGCTAATGCAGAATGAGTAAAATTAATCAGTTTTATCTCACAATTATTATTTGGTGTACTATTGGTTATTATTTAAAATTTTGAAAGAAAACTCTACCTATACTATAGCAAACGTTGCCATGGTAAATATGGGCAAATAGTCTTTGCTAGCCTGTTTGCATGTTTATGTTCTGTGCTTTCTGATTTGCGGTGTTCTGATAGAACTGAAGAAGGAATCATTGGATAGAAGAGAGAACTCTGAATCTTTTGGTACATAATATGTCAATAGAATATTGGCTAATGTTGATTAAACTTTGAAACAAAATTATCCCTGTAGTATAGCATATGTTGCCATGGTAAAAATGGGCAAACAACCTATCCTAAATTGATGATTTTAAATTGAAGTTTGAAAGGAGTGTTTAAACAGCAAATTAAGGTTGTTACTGGACATTATACATTATACATGGTGGAGCAATATTATCCATTGGTAATCTGATAATTATAAAATAATCTGAAGTAGCCTAATCATCATTAGAAACAATTTAACAGTTTATCTCTATTGAGGCATGCGTTGTCATAGGGATATAGGTAAACAACGTTCTTTTAATTGGTGTTTTTGAGTTTCTGAGCCTAAAAAAGTGTATGAACAGTGAATAAAGGTTGACATTGGACATTATATGCTTCATCTATGTTGGATTAAAGTGGCGAATGCTTCGTTTGTGTTTGAAGAATATATTCCACGAAATATCTAACTTTTAGATATTATCAGTGTTTGTGACTTTGAGGTCTTGAGACATTTACTAGCTGAATTAAAGTGGCTATTGCTAATTACTGTTATTTATCTCTGTTACTTCAGTTCTATTGATGTTTCTTTGTTCTTTGGTTTGTGAATCCTTACTCCCACTGTGTTACTTGATTGACTTGTTAATTTTATGTTATTCTTGTTTGCTTGGTATTTTTGTTGTCATAATTTGCAGTAGAATGGCTGACTGTGAAGAGTCAGTGTCTGATATAAAAGAAAGTCTTTCCAGTCCAAAAAAGGAGTGTCAACTCAAGGGAAACTCAAGAAGCATTCGGTCAGAAAGCTTTTCAAGTCTTCCTTGAGTCAAGGAAACGTCAAGGTAAGACCTGCTCTCCCCTTCTAGGAAGGAACAAATTTCGGGGGTGAGGAGAAACAATAAATTGAGTAAGAAAACAATTGATAAAATGAAGTTTTTCTTGTGGCAATAGTTAACATTTCAAAATAGTTGCCGATCTAAGAAACTTGAAAGTATAGGTGCGAAGACCGTGTTTATGAACCTACCTTGTGGTTTCTGTCAACTCAAGGGAAACTCAAGAAGCATTCGGTCAGAAAGCTTTTCAAGTCTTCCTTGAGTCAAGGAAACGTCAAGGCAAGACCTGCTTTCCCCTTCCAGGAAGGAACAAATTTCGGGGGTGAGGAGAAATTGAGGTACACAGAAGTTACCTCCATGCTTGAAGGGGAGAGATGAAAGAACAGAAAACTGACTATAGGTGTGGTGTTGACCATTGGAGATGCATTATTATACATTAGTGTGGAGCTCCTGGCTGATGGGAAGGATTACTACTATGAAAGAGCTATCTCCCTAGCAGAAGCGACTCCTTGCCATGAGGAATTATTGAGTGATCTAAGGAAATGTGTTTTAGACTCAGTGAATGAGTATTGCAACATTTGACGGTCTGACTTATGGTATACGGTCAGATCAGTTGTTAAGATTGAGTTGGATGCAGGTGTGGTGTCAGGCATTGAGGAGTAGTCTAGAAAGCTAAGAGATTGTATCTCCACAAAAGGTAATTCTCTTAGAGAAGGAATCAAAGATGGCCTGGAAGACAACATTGAGAAGGGGTTTGAAATTGTTGAGAACTGCATCTGTATGAGAGCATACAATATGTTTGACTGATGTTATGTATGTACTGATTGCAGACAAATAGCCAAATGCCTTGTCATCTAATTAGTGACATGGATTAACAAGATTCTCACTGTCCCTATCTACTATCCAGTGAACCCATGCCAAGGAAACGGGCTTGGAAAAATAAAACTTCCAATGGTTCCATTTTCGACTAGAACTGGCACTTTCTTCTTAAATCACCTCATTACCTACACGCAAATTGAAAGCTCAAGAATGAACGAAAGCAATAGAATGAACTATTAATTTTACTAATACTAAACTTTTATTCACTGAACTTTATTATTAACAGTTGATTTCAAAATTTCTTGACATCTGAGAAGCTACTGAAATGATTTTCTATTGCCATGAGAAAAAATTCTTGACTATTTCATGTAACGTAAGTGATTGGTGTTGGAATTTTTGTTTTTGGGGTGCTACTGTTGATATCAAATCTTAATAATTTTTATACCCAAGTAAAATTCTAATCTAATTGAAACAATCAGTTTAAAAAGGCATATTTTATACATCAATCGAAAGTTCAGGATTTTTGCTATCATTTTCAGAGAATGTTACTACAAAGTATTTTTTTTAGAATGAAACCAACGTAGGATTGAGGCCTGTGTGTGGCTAATGAGTTGGACGATGGTGATTGATGAGTTTGACCTAAATTTTTAGATGGGTTCCAAACCACCGGGAAGTGATTTCACTTTTAAGTTATTTTACTTGATAGTTAACTTTTAATTGAAATTATACAAAATGTCATTCAAATCTATATTCCAAGTTTCAACCATAAAAATCAAAACCTCTTTTAAGTTAACATTTACAACTTCATTTTCATAAAGCTAACATTAGCTTAACAATTAGCTTATTTCATAAAGCTAACATTTACAACTTATAGGTTTCAACTCCCAAAACAAAGTATCCAACTTTAGGTTCTCATAATTTACTAAGCAATCAAACTAAAATATGAATTTTTTTAGGTGTTTTTTCCAACTTAAGGTGCTCATAATTTATTAAGCAATCAAACTAAAATATGAATTTTTCACTTTGATTTGAAATTTAACTCTCACATTCTGTTAAAACAGAACTACTGGAATAGAAGTTTACATTTCAACATCAAAATAGCCTTTATTCGTATTCAATTATTGTTTAAATCCGTATTTTTGAACCAACCTTAAGGATCCATTGATCTCCGTTATAAGATTTTATAAAGTATTTTCAAGTCTCCCTGAACAGAGGAAGTCTTAAGGTGAGTTCATAAATACCTTTAACTTAGGCTAATATTTATGAACATGCCATGAGGCTTCCTCAACTCAAGGGGTACTTGAAAAGCATGTACACAAAGTGCATTTCAATCCCCCCTTCAATTAAAAATGCTTCAAGGTAGGTTCATACAGAACTTGATGCTTGGAAAGAAGATGGACCTGCAATCTATATAAAAATAGAGAGTAGATGTGTGTGTGTGTGTGTGTTCCAAATGACAACGATTTGGAACACTAAGGCCCGTATTTTTTATGAACATGACTTACATTCATCTAAGCAAGATTTATCTAAAAACGAATTGGAAAGTCTCTATTACATTGAATGTGGTCACAAGCTAACATAAAATTGTGTTGTATTATCAGGCACTAATAAACATAAAATAACATACATGAAAAGATAAAGATACTGCACTGCATGTAAATTTACAGTTACTGTTACATAATTATTACCACCACAATACCTTTTAAATAATTATTTTCTGTTTTCCAAATTTGATAAATGATAGCACTTTGCTGCAGTGCAGTGAGCGCTACCTGCAAGCAGACCAAAAAACTTCATCCATTCTATTTCATAGAAAAAGAATTTTGTCCTAGTGAAAATTGTATAGTTTAGAATTCAATTTATATAAAAGAAGTATAAATAATTTCAATCAGTCAGATATACAGTAAATTACATTGCAATGGTGTAAAAATGAAATATGATGGTTTTATTTAATTTTTATGAGCCAATGCTATACTAAAAAATGAAGCAACACAACAATCTAAGAACGGTTTCAAGTCAGCTCTTTACTTAGCTTGGCTAAGAAAGGATTTGAGATACAGATTTTAAGCATGACTTGACTTTCAAGTTAGGTTCATAAATACGAACTTTAATTGAAGCCTACTGGGTGAGTTTTCAAGCTGAAAAGTGAGGTTATAAGCCGACCCAGTTGTCCCTGCAGCACTTATATAGTGTAAATTCTTATATTAGTGTAAATTAGAGTTGTTTGATGTAAATTATTAATGTTAAATTATTTATCAGGAGTCCGATCTTTCGATCTTTATTGAGGGAACTGGGTTAGCACTTAGTGTTACAGCTGCTTGCTGACTTGTCACGTCATGAACCTGTAAGTGTAAGTAAGACTTATTGCAGCTAAGTCTGACTTATTCAAGTAGATCTTTGATCAGAAACATTCATAAATATGGACCTAAGTGTTTGACACAAAGCTAAACTCAATTCAGTGCACCTCGAAGCCCAATTTTTGATTTTCCTTTCCGATTTTTCAAAATTAATGTTCAAATTTCACTTGTGGGCCTTCTATTACTGTTTCAAAAAGTTTTTATATGCAGGAAACTCAGAGAACAGCTGATACATGATACGTCACTAGATGCAAAAAAGCTTCAAGTCACAAGCCAAAGCAACAGATTTGTTCCATATCAATATTGCAGCTTCTCATTCCGTTTTTGGAATCGTATTAGAATTGGCGGTTGAAATCCATATATCACAAGTTTAATTTAAACATACTGTAGCAAAGCACGGGTAAACGAATAGTAAGAAAACAATTGATAAAATGAAGTTTTTCTTGTGGCAATAGTTAACATTTCAAAATAGTTGCCGATCTAATAAACTTGAAAGTATAGGTGCGAAGACTTGAGTCTGTGTTTATGAACCTACCTTGTGGTTTCTGTCAACTCAAGGGAAACTCAAGAAGCATTCGGTCAGAAAGCTTTTCAAGTCTTCCTTGAGTCAAGGAAACGTCAAGGTAGGTTGATAAATAAATAACGACCGAAATGTGAAAAATTGATACTGATTACAAATCCCAAAGTTGTCTTACTGTTTGACAATTAAAAGTGTGTCTCTTTTAGAAAGAGTGCGGCTGCTATTGGCCTACTGTTGAGGAGATGAGGGCGAGCCCTTTGTGAACGAGAGTCGCAGCTCGGCGATGCCTGCGCCATGGTAGTGTCGCTTCATGCCACGCGGCAATGCGCGACATGACGACAGATTCAGCGACACCAGCAGCGGACACCTCTCCAGTACCGCCTTCACCGGGTCCAGGCTCACCGATGAGCCGCAAAGGTTCAGCACTCTGCAATCATTCATCAATTAATAATATTATTCATAAATAATTGAGTAAATTATCCAATATACTAGTAGTTCTGTGAACAGTAGACCTCACGCCCAAGAATAAGGGTGCTTGCACCGAGGAACTCAATGAACTCAATGATAATCACCATCGTAAAATTAAACACAGTCATCAGACCTAACCCTTGATTCAATGTGCGTAGTCTATTTCATGTCTGTTTTTCACAAAACAACTCTCTGTGTCACATCAACAAGGCTGTGTTTTCAATTTGCGAGACAGATGATTGCTCAAATTAGATTTTAGATGTCTAATGAATCATTGATATCAACTGATTCATCACTATTTACAAACTTTTACTATTACTATCTACTATTTAGAAATAAAACAAACAAATATGAATGATAACTTTATTCTCATGAATAAGGCTCACCCAGATGAATAACCTCTTTAGCGGTTAACAATATTAATTAAATTTGTATATCATTTACTTAGTAATCACTTCTTGACCGAGCGAAGTGAGGTATATGTTTCGAGTCGACTGTTTTGCAATTGTCTGTTAGTTCGTCTGTTTGTAACGCATTTACAGCTGAACCTATTTCTTTGAAATTTGGCATGAATGTTCCTTTTAGTAATGCGGAGCGATGTATAAGACTTTTTAAATTTTGTTGTATTTAAAGGATAATTGTAAGGAAAAAAGGAAAAGCACCCAAGCCTTCTTCTGTAGGAACATATAACTTTTAAAATGAGCTTCTCCATCATATGCAATTGAAATCAGATTCATAGATAGTCCTCGGGCCGTAACATATGATTATTCATCTGGCTGAGCCTTATTCATGAGAATAAAGTTATCTTTCATATTTGTTTGCTTTATTTCTAAATAGTAGATAGTAATAGTAAAAGTTTGTAAATAGTGATGAATCAGTTGATATATCAAACATGATTCAACTTTATATTTTTACTTTCAAGCTTGACCTTATTCTGACTTAGTAGACTAGTGGTTCAGAGGACAATAGACCTAACGCCCAAGAATAAGGGTGCTTGCACAGAGGAACATACTCGATGTGCTCAATGATAACCACTATCGCAAAATTAAATACACTCATCAGACCTAACCCTTGATTCAATGTGCGTAGTCCATTTCACATCTGTTTTCCACGAAATGTCACTCTGTTTTACATCACCAAGGCTGTGTTTCTATTTTCCAGATAGCTGATTGTTCAAATCAGATTTCACAGCTCTGATGATTTAATTTATATAGCAGTATTAATTAAAATGATATAATTATCATTTACTTAGTAATCACTTCTATACTAATTGAAATATTATAAATAATTTGTTTCTCTTAAAGAAATATGATATTCTTATGAATGATAACTTAATTCATATCAAAGGCTTAACCAGATGAATACAAGGGCTGGACGGCTATCTTGAAGTCTGATTCCAATTGCATATGATGGAGAAGCACATTTCAAAAATCATATGTTCCCTATAGAAGAAGGCCTAAGTGCCTTTCTTTTTTAATTTTAAATCTCCTTTAAATGCAAACACATTTTGTAAATCCTTACACATACAGGACGATGGGACTGAGGTTGTAAAACGCGTCCGATACTACTCACAAATGTAAGTTCTGTTGTTAACCCAAGTTCAGAGTCACTACCATAAAATTGTTATCCATTATTCTTTCACGATTTTTGAATCTATTAAAATCAAAACAAGCTTATCCTATATTTTTTCAACTATGAGATATCTGTGATATCACTAAAGTAGTGAAAGCACTAAAAATGAGAGGGTACTGAACGTGACTATGTAAGTCTCACCACATACATAATATTTTTCAGCTATTGCTAAAACCCCTAATGCCCGTGTAGAACCTAACTCAAGGCTTCCATAACTCAAGAAAGTCTTCAGAGCTCTTTTGAACGATTTTTTCAAGTCTCCCTTGAACTAAGGAAGCCTCAAGGTAGATTCATGAATATTTATTCAACCTTTAGCAATAATTTACATGCACAATAAGTTGAATAGTGTCTTACAGGGTCAGGAGAACCCTTGTTCTGACCTTGAGCTTGTCTTGACCGGTATCTGTTCAATAATTGATTACATTGAACTTCCTATAGCAGAATAATAATTTATGGAAACATTGACTTACCTGAGCTGTGACTTGGTGCCATGCTCAGCAAGTGCCATGACAGCTGCATCAAGGGCTTCAGTGGCAGTACTCCAAGCCAGGTCCATCTCGACTAAGCTGTGGCCCCACTTCTGAGCGATCAGCTCCAGCCCGGACCCATTCAGCCGGGTAACATAACAACCTGCACAAATAATAATACGTCACATTACATTCAATAGTAGTCTGACACAGTACTACTCAAGCTGATCAACTAAATGGGTGCTAAACGTTCACTTCACGTTCAGTTTACGATGGCTAGGAAAACTTAGCTTCAATAGATGACACGTATTTTCTTTTATTTGAATTTATTTTCATTTTTGTATTTCATTTTGATAAAACACAACTGTGAAATACGCCAGCTATTCAAGGAACCAGACATAGTGGGTGAGATTAAAAGCAGAAGGTTACGGTGGACGGGACATGTTTTGAGGAGGGAAGGGGACTCACTAACAAACAGTGTACTGAGGAACAATCCTATAGGAAGGAGACCAGCTGGAAGACCTAAAACAAGATGGTGGGACCAGGCCCGGAAAGACATGAGAAAGATGGGGCTAAATGAGGAAGACGCTGGTGACCGGAATCGTTGGAGAGGCTGTGTTGATGAGGCCAAGTACCGACTGGGGTACGAGTGGCCACTACAGTAAGTAAGTTTTGTAATTTTTGTTGTAAAGATCAATGAATAAATTTCATTTATTTATTTCTATATAAAAATGAGAAGGTTTTCCAACAACAAATAAAATCTAAATGTATAATAGCTCATCAAAAAGGTTAAATCTACTTTAAAAATGCACTATATAAAAACCAAAGATAAAGTCATACATTTTGTTTTACGTTATACTACTGTACACAGAGAATATTGAGTTTTTGAGATGTGGGATAATTCATAAGTGTTTGGAATTTTTTTGCAGATGAATTCCGAAGTTTCCAGATTTAACCAAAGGATTTCTTCATTGGGATTAAAACCCTAATGTTAAAAATCTTGTTTACAATCAGAAAATTAAAAATGCTAATTCAACGAATTGTTAGTGATGATGCTTTTGTCACGAGCCATAATTATGATCAGCGTACCTGGGCAGAGGTTGTACAAGTAACAGATGTGTATTGAATGTAACCAACGGCGCACATATTGAAATGTATTAAGGCTTGTAAAAAACAAGCTGAGGGTTTATGTCATAACAACACTTTGCGCCTATTAATATTCCTTATTGCTATTTAAATGCTTCTCTGAAGTCATTCAGAGCTATACTTCTTGGTTCGCATACCTTATTATCTAAAATTCTTGAAATTATGATTCACATTACTGTATATGGAAAAATGCTAATATCTTTATAAGAAGGTCATAAAAGTATAATTATTGAATGATGGAGCTTATAGGGAAGTGATAGCCGCGAGCCGTATCAGGTATCTGTTCAATCAGATAGAGATAAGCTGCGTTCTCGTAGGTCCTGTTTGTAACAGTGACCGATTAGATTGGCCAGCAAAAAAGACACGGTTCTCTGCTGTAAAATCACTTTCCGGTGGTTCGAAACCCACATAAAACTGTAGGTCCAAACTCATCAATCACCATCATCCAACTCATTACCCACGCACAGGTCTCAGACCTATGTGGGCTTCATCCTCAAAAAAAAAAAAAATTAATTATTGTTCATTTTACCAGATAGAAAAAGATGTTCGAGGTCCCAGGCGGGTATTCTGACGAGTGATGAGTCAGACACCTTGTTGCAGCCGCGTACGTCGAGCAGACGCAGCTTGTGCGACTGTTTCAAGATGCGCTGCAGCGACTCGTCGTCGATGAACGGCTGAGACACCAGACCATCCAGCACGCCCGCCACGCTCAGCTCCTCCAGGTGCGGAAAGCCTTGCGACGACGCCTGCAAACACACATGACATATAACAAAAATATACTAGAATAATAAAAGCGTGATTACTAACGTCACTTTATAAATAAAACAAGACGCTTAATTCAGTTTGGAGTTTGTTTTTAATCCACACTACATTATAAAGTAGTAATTATAGTGTAAAAAGTAATTTTATTCATGGCTAAAAATAATATTCACAATAAAAGGGAGAAAATTAGAATACATCTTCAGGAATGAAACGAAGTACAGTTTGCTGAAATGCATTTTGCAAGGGAAAGTCCAGAGTAGAAGAGGAGTAGGAAGAATACGCATAACCTGGTTAAAAAAACCGGAGGACCTGGTTTGAGGCATCCACCACTAAAACTTTTTAAAGCAGCAGCTAACAAAATTATAATTGCCAGAATAATTGCCAACATTCGATAGCGGATAAGCACCAGAAGAAGAAGAAGAAGAAGATTCATGTCTAATGAAGCTATTATGCAACAGGAGTCAATTTTCGATACGACTTCAAGTCTTAACTAATAAACCTTTTTTCCCAATCAGTGTCGAGGTAAATAGTATTATCAGCTTATTTGAACATTTGGAAATCAAAGTTTACTTAGAATAGTATGGTTTTAAATTGATGGTCAACAATTAAGCATTCTAGGCATTCAATTAAGCATTTAAAGTTCGAATAAGTTATCTAAAATGAAAATATTAATTTATTTCTTCTATACATTGAGTCATTGATGAAATAATATATGCAAATCCTGTATTCGGTCTTTAAGCCACTCGTCAGATAATTCGGACACCTCACTTGAGACATTAACGTAATTGATACAATGTTTGCATTAATTACTACTTCATTAACTACTCTTTCCTCGAACTATTAATTCCTCTAACTAATATTTTCTTATCATATAAAAAAAATTAAGACAAACATTTAGTGTACATGAATATTACAAGGGATCTGCAGAACTCAAAATCTAAGCCTGAAACAAAAATTATAAAAGAGAAATGCAACAAACATAAACATACTCCTTTAAACACACAATAATGTATTACATTAAAAATTTAAATAAGATAGCTCTGATAAGTCGAATCTATTATCACGTTTGTATTGAAATTTATTTTGATTAAGTTTATATGAAAACGAGGCCCTTGACTGAAAGGGATGAAATATCACTAAAGCCGCGTCTTCACCAACCAAACATGTCTGCCAAACATTGTTGGCGAATACAGAAAACGGACAGACATTAAACATATGGGTCACCGAACATGTTCGTGAGTTCAATTGAAATGTTTGGTCTGTGAGCGAACAGTGAGGACCAACAACAGGTTCACGCCACTCCGATCATAATGTTCGAGAAGGCGTCCACACCAAACCAACACCAAACAATGTTCGGCGACGTCAGATAATTCCAGCGAACACTGTTCGCCAAACATGTTCGGTTGGTGGAGGCTTAAGACAAGATATTCAGGAAAATATTATACTATTATAAACGAATGAAAGAGTGAAGTTTGAAAACTTAAATGAAAGACTAAAAGTATACTGACGGTTGCTGTGTGTGAGATTATTCATTTAAATATTTTTAATTTGGAAACGCAATAGATTCAATATTAGTGTGTAATGTACTTTTAATGCGTCAATTTTACTTCAATAAAGTCTTCCGAAATTCATCAACTTTTTGCTCTGGCATTCAAATTAACGTTTGGAAGGTGTTGAGTAAAATCTATATCTTTTACTCTCAATGTAAATGAAAGTACAGATGTGCATAATAAGTAGAATTGATAGGAATGATAGCGCCAGAAGATTTCAGGACAAGCAATAGGAAATGCAGACACTGCACTTACTTGCTCATTGAGTGAGACAGGAGCCAGTGCCAGCTGGCTGTTGGTTATTCGCAGCACTCGCAGAAGTGGACAGCCCTCTTGTAGCTTCTCCACATGTAGTGCCCCGGCTGATTGCGACACTGTCATCACATTCGACATGTCCAACACTTGCAGGTTGGGGCAGTGAGTCTGCAACAGCCATTCAAAATACATTAGAAAATATATAACCAATAGTGATGTGAAATGTGAATATACGAGTACAAAATAGTATAGATAAAAGATGTCGAAACGTTCTTCAACACAATTTGAATTACATGCCTTTTTCTGTTCTATTCATTCAATATTCTCTGCATGATATGAATTTAACTTTTATATTTGTATGAGGTTAAAGAGATTGTTTTTGAAGCACAATATTTGATGCTAATATTCGATGAAATGGTTCAAACTTCTTTCCACAAAAACATTAACCTGAGAAAAAACACATTGATGTGGGAATGAACACTAACATTTCTATAAATCATGATATTGAGCAACAAACAGGATGACAACCCCCATACATTCATCACACTTACATACATCACCAAAACTCACCAAATAGCAGCATTATTCAGGAAACTCAAATATAAAATAGCTTACAGAATAACTAAACAAAAAACACCTCCATTCTCAGACAACATCTCAAAACAAGTACAACAGATCTGGAATTTACAAATTGAAATGCAATGACAGCAGCAAGTTCTATATAGGACTATACAAGTTCTATATAGGCTATTAATTATAAATAATCTACCCTTACTTTGATAATTTGTGGCTAGTTATTACTCTCTAATTCTCCCAAGAATGGCATTGATGCAATTTGACATACAGTACGGTTGGCAGGACATTTACCACTAGATTCAAAGAACACACAAGAGCCATCTCACACCCAAACACACATTACACTTTTACTGATCACACCATTTCAACAGGCCACAGTTATACAGACATTGACACTAATTTAGACACACTACACTTCACTCACAAAAGCCAGAAACTCAGTGTTTTAGAACAGTATGAGATTTACAAACACGCAAAGCAGCAACCTGACAACATTTTAAATGATCTACTTAACTTCTTCTCAAACACCCTCTTTGACAAAATAATCCCAATTTCAAACCTCCCGCCTACTCATGCCCACCGTTCTAACATCCATAACCCTCAAACTCATGCCTTAAATCAGTGTACTGTGGGTCGTCTGACTATGCTCTTGACAACAGAGTGAAACGGCCGTCACGCCATAACGTGAGTTAATTTCCACATAAAGCGTTTTTTTAGTTTATATTTCTATAAATGTTTCAATGTTATGATGCTCTAACCACAGGATGAATTGTCACTCATAGAAATGTGTTGATTCCCACTTCAAAGTGTTTTTCTCCTAGTTTTATGCTAATATTACTTGAAAATCAACAAGACTTGCAGAGCTCTTAGTTGTCACCTGCACATTGCTCAGAAAACCCAGCCTGTTAGCTGTATGAGTTTTGTACGCTCTCTAGTTAATATATCAATTGTTCACTAGTAACTTTATACGGTTCGCAATGATTTTAATTCGATGGAGTTCCGAGCAGGTTTACCTGGGCTGTTTTTCTATCAAATTAATGAGGAATCTGCATGCAATTTGACAATCACATAAAAAACATTGTAAATTTACATGAATAAAGCATTCTAATCTGATCTGGGCTTGTTTATAAACTTTTTGAAATAATGTTTGCATTATTAAATAGAACTGGAATAAAAATTCAATTAGGCTGGTATAGATGACAAAAATCATCAGAATATTATCAGTCTCTGTTTCAACATCCTGAGTGGTTATATAAGCTTCGAAATGAATAAAATGATACTATTACATCACACACGTAACAAAAGACCGTAAAATCTGGGAGAATTCACTGGGCATTTTTAATTGTCAAGCCTTAGGCATGCTATGAAAGAACATGATAGATTTTTCATTTCTTTTAGTTCTTGACAATAGTTTTCCATGTAGGATATGGGAAGTAGAGACTAAGTACTACAACTGAGTTTCACTCATATCACGCTTATAACAATGAGGATTTCACACTTTAAACCAAAACATATGCTTTTCTCGGTTAATTGAATCGAAGAACCACACTTGAATTACGTTGGTAATAGACTGATTTACTTACTGCTAAAGCGGTAATAATTTGAGGTACTCCAGATAGCTTATTGTTGGAGATGACAAGATGCGTCAGCCGTTCTCCCATCAACTCGGCAAGACCAGTTAAAGACGTTGTGGACACAGCACTGGCTTTGTTGCTGTTGTGTACAGGCTGGAAATAAAACAGAAACACATTTCAGATTACTGAGTCCCAAGAAAAACATCCAATTTTTTGCAACATACAACTCAAAAGAATGCCTGCACATCGCAATCATCTAATATATATAGCAAAAATAAACTAAAAAGTAACAAAAATGAATTACATACATCATATAAGAAATTAGTTAATATAATTGGAGAATTCAAATTAATTCTAAGATTGCAATCATCTTAGTTACTTCTTGAATTATTTTTTTGGGTTCAGACTAATGTAATTAAGTTTGTCAAGCTATTATACATAATGAACATTAACAGGTGAACTTGAAAATTGGACAATCAGTACATGTTTGTAGTATGGATGTAAGTGCAATGCAGTAATTAATTTATGTATTCTTCCATGCCTTCTTCTAGCCTTCTTCCATGGCTAGTGCGGCCATAAACCTAAATGCATACCCAGTGAAATCAGTCAAATATTAAACACGTTCCATGTGAAATTTATAATTCTGCTGGTCTGAGACCCGTGTCATGAGCCTACTTTGGGGCTTCAATTCAAGGAAGACTTGAATGAAGAGTGAAGTGTTTCCAAGTCTCAATTGAGCTAAGGAAGCCTTGAGGTAGGTTCACAGATACAGGCCCAACAGTTGGAACAAAACTCCCAGCTGGGTCAGAGTTATTGTAAAACTTGCCCTATAAACTATGCACAAGTTTATAAGCTACTAGTGTCAAACATTATAAGATGATAAAACGTGGCCACATGAGTCTTGAGACTTGTGCGAGGGTGCTGAGGTGAATGATGCAAGGTTAAAACATCCAAGTCTGAATGAGATTCGAACAGAGACCTTGAGGAACAGCAACCAGCAAGAGTCTTATCTAAACAAAGGCAAGTGACCGAGGGGGTTGATGTGATAATAGAAACTTATCTAGAATTCGATGTGATAGGAATGATATTGTGAAGACAATTAAGAGAGTTTATTGTTGTAGAACCATTTTTGCTTTATTATTCAGTTACAGTATCAGAGTTTCAAGTCATTAGGTCAAAGCGGCAGGTCGCCGCATCCTCAGCTGCATTTAGGATGAGTTCAGTTAAGGATGCGCAAGGTCAATGCCATGAAACCATGGTACTTCAAATAAATAATACAGAAAGCGGTTCCTCATCCAACTCTGATAAAAATATCTCGATTTCAAAATCACAAAAACAGTTATCTAACTTACATTTATTGACGAGATGTCAAGCCGCTGCAAGCTCGGACATGACTGAGCAAGAAAACGCATGTGCTCCGCGTTGAGGCCCTGCCAGCCAGACAGGCCGAGACCTTGCAGCTCCGCACAAGTGGTGGCCATCTTGTCCAGAACACGAGGTATGCCAACAAACGACCAGCCACCTATGAAGACAAACAAAAATTCAGTTTATTATTATCAATTTACTGCATAATATATTCAGCGATAGTAGAAGCACTGCAAGTTCATTTTTCCAAGATGATCTTAGTTTTTTTTACGAACGTTGAATGGGTAATATTAAATTGCATATCTTTATAGATTGTGAAATAAGGATTTCCCCCAGTATATAAACCCCATTAATGTCAATAAGAAAATAAATTTTATCAACATTATTTAAGAAAGAATATTGTAGGAGCTGACTAGGAAGTGTGAGCATTATTTTCCCCATAGTTGAGCAGGAAATAATAGACAGTATTAATTCTCTTCGCATCAGTAGTGCACCAGGGCTTGATGGATTTGACAGTGGGATTTTAAAAGGCATAAAAGAGTTAATTTCTAGCCCTTTGACTCATATTTTCAATCTCAGCTTGTCAAATGGAACTTTTCCTAGAGCAATGAAAAATATTTGTGTTAGACCTATATATAAGATGGGAGATAAATTGATTATAAGTAATTATAGACCTATTTCATTAATCAGTAATATATCAAAAATTTTAGAAAAACTAGTTAAATTACGATTAGTGAGCTATCTGGAAAGGAATCATATTTTATCTCCAAACCAGTTTGGTTTTCGTAAAGGAATAAGCACAGAGTTAGCAGTTCTGGAGTTATCTAAGTTTGTTACTCAGAATCTTGAGGAGAAAAATAAATGCCTAGCAGTATTTTTAGACTTGGCAAAGGCCTTTGACTCAGTATCCCATGATTTATTAATAAAAAAACTTGAGGCAATAGGCATAAGGGGGGTACCACTTGAATGGTTCATATCCTACCTCAATAACCGACAACAAAGGACAAAAGTTGGGAGCCAGATGAGTGCAGAAGGGCCCATGAAGTTTGGAATACCACAAGGGACTGTTCTGGGCCCAATTTTGTATTCAATATTTGCAAATGAGCTGTGCTCCATCCAAATCCAAGGTAGGGTGATAGCCTTTGCAGACGACACAGCACTCCTCTTTCAGGGAAATAACTGGGAAGAAGTATTTCAAATAGTCGAAACAGAACTTTCAAAAATCACTAGATGGCTGGGAAATAATTTACTCTCATTGAATGCAGAAAAAAACAAATTTTTAACATTTTATTTAACTGATAGTACCAAACCACGTAAGACATTGATAAAACTTCATTATTGTGATAGAATTAATAACAATTGTAATTGCCCACTGATAGAACGCTCAGATAGTATTAAATATCTTGGAATAATAGTAGATGACTTATTAAAATGGGATAAGCACATATCATACACAACTGCAAAAATAAGGAAGCTAATATATAAATTTTATCAGCTGAGGCATATAATTAATAAAGAAATGATAAAAACAGTGTATTTTACATTAGTTGAATCTCTTATAAGATATGGTCTGTTAGTTTGGGGATCCGCAAATTATAGTTTTGTGGATCCAATTTTCAAAATTCAAAAACGTATTTTAAAAATAATGGGGAATAGGGAGGCCCGCTTCCCAACCAGCGAACTATTCATGGAAAACAGAATACTTAGTGTTAGGCAATTGTATATTTTGTTGTTAATCACTCATATAAAGAAAAATGATAATGAAAATAATATTGTAACTCATAGCCACAATACTAGAATAAGAAGCCTCAATTATCAGGATGTACCCAGAATGAACACAGCATTTGGGCAAAGATCAATAGGATATTTAGGGCCAACAATTTACAATAGAATTCCACTGGAAATAAAAGAAGAAAGCAATAATAATAGATTTAAAAAAAAAATAAGGAATTGGTTATATAATATTGGTGTCCACCGTAGTGAGGAGCTCATAGTAAATAGGATGTGAATAGAAATACGATTATGCATACTTAGGTAGTTTTAGGTAGTAAATAGTTTTTATTATTGTAATAGTTATAATGGCTAGTTAGGAATAGTATTAGCTTCATCTAAGGTTTATATTGATGATCACCCCAACACATAATTTTATAGTGGGGAATCATATTTTTTCAAATTTAGCAATGAAATCACTGTGTTTTATATTTAATAATATTGTCATGTTTGAGCTATATCAATAAACTCCTCTGGATGTGTTCTACATCATCCAGAGAAATTATTATTATTATTATGTTCCACTAGAGAACTAGGGGCCGTATTAATGAATTTCCTTCAGTGTCTCTTGATTCGAGATCTTAAAACAACTCTAAAGACAGAGCAGGTTCACAAAGTTACAAGCTAGCGAGTAGCCGTAACACTAAAAGCTAACTCAGCTCCACCAACTGGTCTGACTCTTGATAATAATTCAACGCCAATAATTTAAAATAAATAACACAAATTTACATTAATATAAGCGTTTACACAGCATAAATACGGCCGGGACAGCTGGGTCGGCTCGTAGTGTTGCTAATAGCTGACTTGTCAGCTAGTAAACACACCTTCACTTCAATTGAATATCGTATAATTTATATGAATCTCATTTGGAGATCTTCTTAACTTGAAAGTCAAGATTTTCTTGAAATTGGCTATGTTGAAGGAATTCCTTCATATCATTTTCTATGGCTTCATTTTATATGACAGCATGTCGGTTCATCAAAATCAAATAAATGTAGCATCCAATTTCTACATTTCACTGTCTATTTGACATAAAAAACTAATTTTTTTTTTTGGAGGATGAAGCCCACATAGGTCTGAGACCTGTGCGTGGGTAATGAGTTGCATAATGGTGATTGACGAGTTGGACCTACAGTTTTAGGTGGGTTCCGAACCACCGGGAAGTGATTTTACAGCAGAGAACAATGTCTTTTTTGCTGGCCAATCTAATCGGTCACCGTTACGAACAGGACCTACGAGAACGCAGCTTATCTATCTGATTGAACAGATACCAGCTACGGCTCGCGGCTATTTATTAACTCGATTCCTAACCAAGAACTATATTGGATAAGGTACTACTTGAGGTGATCATGAAGTTCTTCTGCCTGCTGTTAGATGGCGCTCGCTACACTACATTCATCATTCGTTATTAAAAAAACGAAAATATGAATAAAGAGTATATTGGTATAGTAATAATTACTCAACAGTAACTTTAAATTTACATGCGGTACATTATCTGTATCTTCATCCATGGTAATTTATGTTTGTTGGTGTCTGAAATCATGTTTCGAGGTTAGGTTTTACAATGATAATGACTCGCTGGCGAGTCAGCTTGTGAACTCGTTCAAGGTAACAGAGGCATTTTACGAGCTACTCGAGTCAAGAGATACTGTAAGAACGTCCATAAATACGGCCCTTGATCTTTCAAATATAAATAGATAAAATTGTGTTGTGTATAATGCAAATTTCATATTATTCTCTAAGAAATTGCTATTGGTTAGGCCCCGTCCTTTGAATATCACAAATTTTCCATATAGCTAAATTTGTCTGCAATTTTGTATGCAGGACTCATTCTTCTTAAATCATTTGAAACCTCAAAAAGATTACTAATAGCAGTTCTTTTAATTTTTTTATTATAAAAAATCATTTCAGTTATTTGGTGATGTGAATAAAGTTGAATCAGCTGAGTATTCCATATTTTTTACTCCGCACTTGGGACTCTTGTTATTTGATGTGCATAAAAACTGAGTCAATCACAGCTGTTTCTCACGCCTTCCTATTGGACTTCCTACTCCCGTCGACTCAACAGAGTTCACTAAAGCAGGAAACCCACTGGCCCGGCGCCCGGCGGCGTCCGGCAGCGACCGATGCTTACCGGCAACATTGCTTTGCGTTGTTTTCATTGAACGGCAACATTGCTTTGCGTTGTTTTCATTGAACGGCAACCCACTATATCTGTCCGTCACCGGCGGCGGCCGGCGGCGACAGAAGTATTCAGGCACCGGCGGCGGCCGGCGGCGACAGAAGCTCTTGGGGGGCATTCTTGCCGGGCAGCCTGACCGGCATTTCTCTAGTCGATGCCAGAGTATCGCAAGTGTTCTGCGTGAACGGTACAATGAGTTCTTTATTTGTGATAGTCGCAGTGTGTGTTGAAGAAGAAAAGAGACAGAAACGGAGGAAGCAGTTAATAGAAATAAAATTAATTAAAAATAAAATTGAAAAAGAATTAAAATAAAAAATAAAATTGACATAAAAAATAACAGTAACAATAAAATAAAAAAAAATAAAATAATAATAAAATAAAAAAAATATAAAAAAAATAAAACTAAAATAAAAAAAAAATTAATTAAAAATGAAATAAATTAATTATTAATTAATAAAAGTAATGTCATGTTATTTTTTCAATTTAATTTGAACCAATAACAAAAATAATCCATGAGATCGAAATTCTTTCGCTGGATCGCCTTTTGTGACTTCAAGTCACCTTTTATCTGCCAGTTGTCTCATCCAGAACTCAATAAATTTTATCACATCACAAAATCATGTTTTATTTGTTATTGGTTCAGGTAAGTATTGATTAGTAAGTAAAATAGTGACGATTCAATTATTGAATAGCTGTTTTGAAAATACTGCAGATAAATAAGTCACATTGATCTCAAATCTTACTAATCAATACTTACCTGAACTAATAACAAATTAAAACATGATTTTGTGATGTACCGTAATAAAAATTATTGAGTTCTGGACGAGATAGCCGGCATGACAGGTGACATGAAATCACAAAAGGCGATCCAGTGACAGAATTTCGATCTCATGGATTATTTTTGTTATTGGTTCAAATTAAATTGAAATAGTAACATGACATTGTTTTTATTAATTAATAATTAAATAAATTTTATTTTTAATTAATTTTTATTTTATTTTTAATTTATTTCAATTTAATTTTTAATTTTTATTTTTATTCAATTTTATTTTTAATTAATTATTATTTTTATTAATTGTTTCCTCAGTTTCTGTCTCTTTTCTTCTTCAGCACACACCGCGACTATCACAAATAACTCCTCATCTGACGAACTCTCCATTGCAACTGCTGCCTTTTTTTCTGTCAGCTCCAGTTTCTGCCGGAGCTATGCCGGACTAGTGGGTTATTGTTGTAAATTGCCGGCCTTCGCCGGTTATCGCCGGTCGCCGCCGGTGCCGGGCTAGTGGGTTTCCTGCTTAACTCATCTTTATCCACACCACCCACTGTAGGGGGGTTGCACACTGGTGTTTCAGACAGCATATGTTTAGTCATCAGATAATACGAAGTATCTATGGTCTATTCCAGAAGAGAATGGATTGAGACGCCGCCACAACCAGCTGTGTGAGTTTTCAATAACACGTTTTGCCCCTTACTATAATTTCTTGATTCTTCAGCCTGGGAGATTAATAGCCTTCAAAGAAATCAGTATTGGAAAGTACATAATAATTCTTATCCCAAGAGTTTTCCATGACCATCTCTCTTGAGTCTTGCCAGGTTAGCAATTGAGCAGCCCTTATAGATATATTTTTATATTGTATCTAAATTTAGTGTACTGGAATATTATCTAAGGAACAAGTTATCTTATTTTGGAGTATTCAATTATAGGAAGGTGTAGCTTTACCTGTATACTGTAAATAGAAGCTTCTCTTATTACTTCTACCGCATCAAATAAGAGTTAATATAAGTAAGTTAATACAAATAAGAGAGCTTTATAATAATTTCCTATATAATAATCCTATAGAATATAGAATTCTATTTCCTATAGATCGGTTCCACCTAAAACTCCCTGTTTATACTCAATTATACTAAGACAAACTATTTGTAGAGGAAAATTGAATTATAACCAATTTCCCAATCACTGAATAGATTATTGAAATAATGTAAGTGGATTCTTACCAAGGTTGAGATCCTGGACATGTGAAAGTCGATTCTCGCACAACCAGCAAAAATTGAGATCATTTTTGGCCGGGTCTCGAACCCAGGTCGATGCAAGATCTACATGGTGCCACAGCTTCGGCGTTTCGGCTACTTCTCGCCATAACCGACAAACTTTCGCCATACTGAAACAAAAATTCTGCATTTCAACAAAGAATTACAAAATAATTGTTGGCGGCAATAAACCAAAACTTTTTTCTACAGAAAATAGGAATGCTCATAGCAATGCTCATTCAATTCAAGGAGAACTGAATGGCACCATTTCAATGTAACTGAGTAACTGTGTCCGTAAACCGAGATGAGCGATTGAGAAATGTATTGGCTTGAGCTTTATCATACTCTTGGATTTCTTGTTTCATAACGATCTGCGTTCTTAATACTGTATTAACTTTTTATTGTAAATTCAACGACTTTCAGTTAATTCTAATTTTTCCTTGATCAAGGATGCCTTTGAAGATGAGTCTCCATGGCTCGAAAACGTTTGGCCAAAATTGCGTAGAAATATTATTTATTCACAATTAAATTGACTGCAAGTCGTTGAATTTACAATAAAAAGTCAACTTTATCATATCTCTTTGTGAGCCTGGAAAATCTTTGGTTGAACTATAATATAGTTTGTTCAAGAATATAGAGTGCGATCAATATTTTAATGAACCCAATCTGTCCAAGGAAAGGAGAGACAGATGCTGTAATGAACAGTTTTTTTGTGTAAACAAATTGTTGCTTGTTTGAGTAATGTTTTTGAGAACTTATAAATCTTAAGACTTGTAAATGGCATGATCGTCATGAATAAAGTAGTCGCGTTCTGTGAAGAGTAAGTAATGCTTAAGGCTCTATAAACACCAGGTATGCGTATTATTTTGAGAAATATTTATATGTTACATCAAGTTAATGTTGTAATTCATATCAGTTCTCGCCTGCTATGATGAGTGAGTCATACTTGAATGCATATGTAAATGGCTTCAGGAAGCAAGTAAAGGTTGGCTCATCACGAATTCGCTATAGGCCTATTCCAACTGACCTATTTTTCAATAGATCTATGAGTTTACAAATCTGAATGAAAAGAATTCAAGTAAAACGAGAATCCAATAAGTCTTGTTGACAGTGATATTGTAACCAATTTAATCTTTGAAGAGTTTCATGAGTTTTAGTTTCAATGTGTACCCTGACAATGCTCATAGCTTTAATGAGCTCTCAGACAAATTATATATAAATAAATAATTGAAATGAATGATGATCGATTTCAAAAATCGACTAGAGAGATTTTGAACGTATTACTCACCGTACAAGAAAAGGTATGCAGCCTTCATTGCGAGTTACCAGGTCGAAAATTTTGAAGAGCACCTCCTTAGGCATCCGCTCGCCCCAGCCGCTCTGTGTCAGCGGCTCAACGTAGCCGTCATCGTCAGCCGTGCTGCCGGCCTTGCTGCGTCGTTTGCGGCCCTTTCGCGGGGCCACCATCGATTTCTTGATCCTGAGCTTGATGCCATTTTGGTCGGGCGAGATCTGTGACTGGTAGGTGGCTTTCTGTGTGCTCCGACCGCTGGTGCTCGAGTTTGATCTACCTCCACGACTGCTGCTGCCTTCAGCCGACTTGCGTTTTCGGCTGGTTTTCGGTCGCTGCGCCACTGGCTCACCACTAACACCAGCACTGTCACCTGCCACCTGTTCTACAGCATCGGGCGAGTACAGTGGCTCGCTACTCACACAATCACTACTCACAGTTCGTTCGCTACAACCGGGTCCACCGGTTCCATCCGTCGCCTCCACACTGGGACTCCATTCTCCGTTCTTATCCGACGACGCACTTTCCGCGCTTTGTCCTGGACTCTGAAACGAGGCCACTGTTTCCGAAGACGCTGATGCTGGATTCTCACCACCCGCCACCACTTCCGTTGACACCCGTTCTCCATCTTGCTGCTGCAAAACAGGAGGATTTTCACCAGGTAGCTGTTGACACACGAGCGGCTCCAGCAGAAAGTCCTTCAAACAGTCGTGCTCCGACTCTGTTTCACTTATCGCCGGATAAAACGCGTCATCATGGTGTTCGGGGAACGTACAATCTCCGTTGCGTTCGTCCATCGTGTAACCGAACGCTTTCAAAACCCCCTTTTCACACACACGCGATCAATAAATAAATCAAATGTGGAAAGGAACAACGACACAAGTTATTCCATTTCTGGGACGCTGGAAAGCAGTCTACATTTTTGCTATTTTGCTCATGTGACAAATGCTACTGTACTCAGCAACTGAGCGGCGTGTGATCGTTCCATTTTATTTTCTATGTATTTTTGCAGTGACAATGATTTCTATATTCAACTAATAGACTTCGATGTTATTCTGGTGGATCCTGTAACAGAAAGACCGATTACTTGATATATTATACTCATCAATAATAATAATAATAATAATAATAATAATAATATTTCTTCTAGGCTATTTCAATCCAACATGTAGTCTATATAGAGGAGTGTTAATTAATACTAAACTGGCAGTTTTTAACTTCTGATGTGATTTTCTTGGGTAGACCTATTAATGAGCAATTGGCAATTGCTCAAAGGAGTAGCCTATCGAAATTTTATAAATTTGAGATTCTGAATAGATTCTGTGTTCATTTCAGGAAACTTCTTGATATTCTCAATAAATACTTTAATAATAATAAAACAATTAATTTCACAAACGCATCATTAGGCAGACAAACTAATAAAATTTGGATGAAAAAAAATAAGAATTTTGAAGAGGAAGATCATGTTTAAGGAAAGGTAACTAAATGTACCCAAGTACATATCAGAAAGAAAAATAACTCATTGCTATTTTTTCATAATTTTTCAAAAGAACTGAAAGATATAAGTTCATACAGGCTAGAAAGAAATGCGGTGTTTCATGATACTCAATTATTATTATCAATTATATGGATTGTTTCATCTTTCTTTTGACAGGTTTGAAATCATATTGTAAGGATCATTGCCGTTTTGTGACTACGTAATATTGACTTGGACTTGTATCACAGTTAATGTATATTTGGCTGAGAATAAATGATTGTCATTAAATTATTCTACTCCTTATTCTAATAGCCTAAATCAAATTTAATTTCGTTTCGAAAGTGTCTCTTTTCTGTTCTAGTAGATTGTCTTTGCATCTCCATAACTATTGAATGTATTAGCCTACTGCATTGTGAAATGCCAAATTGTGTTATTACTCTATGGAAGTGAGTGTATTTGCTCAAATAAAATTTTTATCAATCCAATTTAAAATGAGTAATAGGCCTACAACATCCAATCAAAAACAGATGAAGCATTCCTGGCACATTTTGGAAAACTGGACTATATTAAAGTGATATTATTCTCAAGTTACATACTGTATTTGAATAACTTATGATTAATGGTGTGACTCATATGAGTTAAAATCATATTAATATTCAATATGCCATAATTCTGTTAATTATTGAATTACGATATTTCGCCTCAACATGCTACTGCTCAGAATTTTAAAATAATATTCAACATGATAGAGCTTCTCTATAATTTACAATCACTGAAAATTACACATTCTCAAATCATACTAAAACTTGAGACAAAAATAGGACATAGAAAACTTTCGATATCAGGCTATGTTCTGTATTACGAGTTATTAAGATTTATAAATGTTTGAATGTAACTTCCAGTGATGATTCATAAACAATTTAGGACTATGATTAAAATTATCATAGGGTTGATGCTTGCTCAATTACTTGACAGCCTACAAGCAAATTTAATGCGAAGGAAATCTTGACGAGTTTCTAATTCAATTTAATTTATTGCATTCAGAGTAGTTTATAGCACAAGAAATTGCAATAATTTGTATATTTGGTTATTTTAAGTCTTAACACAAAAGCAGTAAAGAATATAAACTAGAATAAAAAACATTTTTATACATTCGCATTTGCATACGTTTATAGTGTAAATATTGGGCAAAATTACGTTTATTATAATACTTTTGTACAAAACAGTAACACCTAGTTCTGTTATAAAATCAAACAATTGAAGATTTCGAAAAATACAAACACTATCGAGATTACAATAGACCAATCTAACCTAGACAAGATAAATGAGCATCAAACAAAACACGAACTCTATTTAGGTCAGTTTTGACAAAGAATATGAATTGAAACGAAGATAACTTCATACATACAGGAAATCAGCGTTAGCCGATGTAGTATAATAATTTGTGAATTGATTCTAATTAAATATAATGTTCGCCAATACAGGCGGGATATACGCTTGCCTATGAATCAAAGTAGGCCTAGGCTAGGAAAAGATAGATCTACCTGCAAGTCAAACTAACATAAAGATTTCACACTGATGTACTGATTACTTACAATAATATTGCCCTCATCCTTCAAAAGATTATAAAACACTGATTTAATCACTAATAACATGTTTTAACACTCGTCAACTCTCAAAAAATTAATACTCTGGCCATTTCAAAATATTTACGATTGTGCCACTGACCTTCGATCAACAACATTACAGCAGGAAATAATGTATGACAGTTGGTTTGAACAACATTATCAGATGGCCAAAAGGAATGAAATAAGATCTGGGATTGATTACAGAAGAATAAATTCTTTGAATTTTTGTCCTGAATTATTCAAAAGCGATTTTCCGATGTGTTTCAACGAATTCCCTATAGTTTTCAGAACTGTGATAAGGAAAAGAGTGTACTTAACCCAAACATGTTTGTAATTGCAAAAACCGTGAGATGAGGATATATTCAAGCGTTATATTCAGAATTTTTTAAAGTTGAATTTCTATTTAATTTTTACTTTGTAGATTAAACGCTCAAAAGTCAATAATCGAAAGCCTTGAACATCTATTGCCAACGGTTAAGCAATCAGTACGCCATAGGTTACAAGAGAGCGCCATATTCAAACCTAATAACCAAGATTCCAACTCCAGCGTGTTGACCATTTTCGAACAAATGAATAGAACGTTTTGAAATCAATTCCACTTGCACAGTCGTATATCGTATAATTCCGTACTCTACAAATTTCTCAGCCTTAACAGCTTTCTTTTGGATTTTATACATCCTATCAAGGTTTTGTTTTGATGAGTTACCCCATACTAAGATAGCATAATTATCTTAGTATGAATATGGGACAGTATAAGAGTGCATAAGATATAAAAAGTACATTTTTGTCATTAAATATAGCAAGATGTCCTAGGATAAATACCCCAGACGAAATTTTACAGCATATTTTTTCAATGTAAGAGGAGCCCAGGTCAATCGCCTATCCAACAGAACTCCTCCAAATACTGTGTTTTCCTCCTGGTCTAGTTGATTATCGTTTACATTCACGTTTATAGCCTTATCTTCATTTGAATTGTTTGTTTTTGAATTGAAGCATTAAAGGTTAACTTTTCATGTGAAATTTAACGACATGCAGTCAAATATTTGTTAAGAATAAGTATAATAACTCACTTAAACTGGCCGAGTACTTTCGAATCTATAAGATCCATCATCAGAGGCTCATCAGAGCCTCTGATGATGGATCTTATAGATTCGAAAGTACTCGGCCAGTTTAAGTGAGTTATTATACTTATTCTTAACAAATATTTGACTGCATGTCGTTAAATTTCACATGAAAAGTTAATATTAACAACGCAGTTCGTCATGGAACAAGAAATCCAGGCATTAAAGGTATTGACATTTTTTACTATTTATTGTTAATTACAAAAATGATTTAAAAATTAGACAATGGATGACACACCTATATGGGCATTTAATTCTAAATTATGTAGAACGAAATAATTTCTGTGAGTGATGTGTCGTCTGCAAATAAGAGCTCTGCCTCTGTCACTAATTAATTCTTCAGGTAAACGGTAGACATATTAGCCTATATATTTTTTAAAAGCAATGGACTTAGTATTGAAATCTGAGGTACTCTAGCTTGGATCTCCAATTTATTAGATACCGTACTAGCAGCTACCCGTCCTTCCTACGGATTATGTTTAGAAAATGACTAAATAAATATGTTTCGGCTTTTTTGATAGCAACGATCATGAAGTTGTTAGCAGCTTAGTAAACAACTTTGAACGTAAACAATTCAGTGACAGTTATCAGAGAGAATATTTGAGAACAGCTGATTGATATAATTATCATGATAAATCACGTGATTTGTTCTTATGTGGTACGGTAATAATAGTGCTACCTGGCTAATTCCCAAGAGCCTAGCACAAACCACACCTTCCTAAAATGTTAATTTCTGTTTTGATAAATTTAAATTAGAAAATTTTGTTTTTTTTTCAACAAAGAAATAATTGATGAAACATAAGATGAGCTTTGATTCACCAGTCATATGTTTCCTAAAAGACTGCAATGCTCCGACTACACAAGTCTGCAGACAGCGTAAATAACGCCGCGAAGGGCCCACCATTCAGATTATATTTGAGAACAGCTGATTGATAAATTACGTGATTTGTTCTTATGTGGTAATAAAACTTAGAAGAAATGTATCCAAAATCGCACAATACTTGGTTTTTAAACGTTTATTACTCTGTTAAAAAATAAGTTAATTTAGTTTTTTATAGCTAAAGACATTGTCAATAAAGTGTTCAATACTGTTCAATAACTAAAATCACGATCGATGCTCTCGTTTTTGAGAAGGCCGCGTAAAATGCCTTTGGGGCCGTGACAGACAGACAGAAAGTGAGATAAGACTATTTTCGGCTTATTTGATGTATAAAACATAAAAATAACCAAAAAATATATAATTCTGATAAATGTACAGACAAAACTCCAATTTTATTTATATAGATAGATTAGATTATTTTTTTACTATACTGTTCCCAACTACTGCTGTAGTAAAGCTGGGCATTCACGTTCCGATTAGCAGTACGAATGCTAGTTGGATAGACGACTCCACTCACGCTCCTACTTGCAATCCAACTTTATTCCTAGTCAGCTGTAAACGTCGCTCTCGATTCGAAAAATGTAACCGAAGTTGCCCGAAGGTCAAGCACTGACTGAGGTAAGTTGGACAACTTTGATCCGACTCCCCCACACACGCTCCAACACCGTCGACAGTTGGAAGTTGGACCTTCCAGTCGTCCATCTACACTTCCAACTATCCAACAAGCCCATTCACGTTCCAATATCGGATCCAACCTTGAAGGTTGGACCACAAGTTGTACTGCAAATCGGAACGTTAATGCCCAGCTTAAGCTCTACACATTTTCTTTTAATAAGGTATGATTCAAACCATTTCAGTTCGCCCCATTTACGCCTACATTTTGCAGTAGTTCCAATAACGTTCTATGATTACACAATCATGTTAGATGATTGTCAAACAAAGCGGTGAAACTGAATAATATTTTAAAACAACAAAATGTGTAATTAACAGTACAGCAACAGTAAAGACTTAAAGAAACGACAATTAATCAAGGAGTAGATTATCAACCACTTTATTCAATATTAGCATTGACCACATTTTCAGGAAATGGAAATGCATAGTAGGTTTAGGTATTAAGTTTAGTGAGGAGAGGACAATAACCTGAACTCATTACTATTACCAGATGACTAGTAGATCATACAGGAAAATGAAGATGACCTTCTATGATCGGTCTATGTCCTGAATTAAATTATTAAAGATTACAATCTCAGAATCTCTAAAGGGGGAAAAAAAATTATTGCATTTAGGGGAAGTATCCAATCAGATAAAAAATTGAGATTGATGACAAAATGTTGGAGCGAATATCCTAATACTGCTATCTTGGTTGCCCCATCAGTTTCAGAAATTTGAACATTGAGAAAAAAATAGAAAAGTTCCAGTCAGTGTGTGATAGTATAAGCAGAACCCTGAAGAAGAAAGCAAGGAAAGAAACTATCATGAAGTTTTATAAAATAATGGCTGCACCAGTACTTTTCTATGGAGGTGAATCGTGGGTTACTACAAAACCACTAGAGAGTTAGGCAGCAGGCAGCAGAGATGAGGTTTCTACGCAGGACAAAGGGCTATGACCATCGTGACAAAATAAAAAATGAGGATATTCGAAGAGAGCTGGATGTTTTTAATTTGAATGAGAGACTGGTGCATTAGCGCAACCAGTGGAGGGAACATGTTCAGAGAATGCCATCAGAAAGAGTTCTGTTTCAGATTCTGAACTACCACCCAATAGGAAGAAGAGATGGCAATAACTATAATAGAAAATTGAATTTTAATAATTATTGCTAGAAAACCAATATGATTTTGCGAGTCGGAACAGTTGAGAGCCTAAATCACGAATGTAAGAGGAAGAACATTCCGACATCAGAATGGTGACAGATTTGGATGGCCTGCAAAAAAGACTGTTCTCTGCTGTAAAATCACTTCCCGGTTTAGGTCTAACCTAGCACTTTAGGTCTAAATCATTACCCACAGATCTCAGACATAAATGTAAGCTTCAAAAAACACGTTGGATTGAAAGCTGTCTGGAATAGAAGGTACCTAATCGATCTACAGCCTTTTTCAAGGTGTTTGTGCAATTTAAAAAAATCTTTGCGGACCATTCTTATTTTGAATTTTTTTATTTATCCATCCATAAAGATCTACTGTAATGTGTTATGACCTGTACTGATATTGACTATAGTGTGGTCAATAAAATTGAATGAACTATTGAGTTACTGCTCCTAATCCTTACACGATCATGTATTGTTGTCAATCTGATTTCAGTTGAATATTTTAATAATAATGTTGTATGTAAAACCTTCTTCAGGGAGCTTGATCAATCTACAGATGTACCTGTAAAAAAGGTAGTTCATAAAACACAGTGGTACTTTCATTTCACTGATCGACTACGGTACTGTAGTATTGAAGCAAAGCATTTTTGCATTAACTGTGATGTTCAGTCACGAACACTTGGATGGGTGGCCGAGCGGCTGACATGACGTTATTTGATTTATCATTACTTACCCGATAGTTTAGAACCCACCTAAATAGGTACGCAGCTCAAACGGCGAGGTGGACACCAACAAGGGTTTCCACAGCAATAAAAGCTATACGCTTATTGGGAGAAATTTACAATGTTTACAATCAAGATTGATTGTAAATTGATCCTTATGAGGGGTTTCTCTCCCCCTCAACTCTACATGAAAGAGTTGTAATCAATTCATGAGAAGACAAGTTCCCGTGCCAGAGATTCAAACATAGAAACCCTACTAATTATTTCTCTGTTAGAGCCACATTCTTTAAAACTAATTATCTCAAATTGAACCAAAATTTGAGATACATTAATTAATTTGTCGATTACATAATCAACTATTGCAAAAACATCTGAATAATTTCAACATTAACAAAGGATATCGATAATATTAATATTATTCATTAGTATACCAGACAGAAATTGAATAATGGAAATTCAGTGAAAGTCACACGGAGCGGAAGGCCATTAGGCCTCATATGGTTTCCGATGGTATTAAAAGTAAAATCCTGTGGATAACGTTCTGAAAAAATCCTAACAGGAAAACTGAAAAAATTAAAAAGACTAATAATTAGAAGTACCAAACAATAAAAGAAGAAAAAGAATTAAACTTTGAAAACTACATTTAAAAAATATATAAAAAACTCAATTAAAGAAACAGAACTTTATTATCAACATCTTAAAAGAACACGTTACCGCATTTTTTTCTGTTTGACCAAGTAGTTTCTGAGAGCAATCTGAAAAATAATTAAGTTTAAAAATGTAAAGAATCTTTAGGTAACGGATTGGTATTGATAAAGAGAATATTATTAACAGGCTACTAATAAGATTGTAAGAATATAGAGAAATTAATTACAATAAGGTTGAATTCCAACCTTATACTAATAATAGTATTATACTAATAATAGTATTAATATCACTAAGTCAAATATTCTTCATAAATGGACCACCAGGTCGAAATTCGCACTGTAATAAGTTTTTTACACTCAAACACAGGGTTTCATCTATGGACATTATTTCATCGTCAATTAATAGAAGTTTACGGTGAGAAGTGCATAGCTGTCAGACATGCCCGCAAATGGTAAAGGAAATTCAGTGAAGGTCACACGAAGCGGAAGACCATCAGGCCTCAGATGGTATTATGAAAAAGTCGAGAGCATACTGCTTGAAGATCGGAGGATCACAATAAACGAGCTGATCTTCGAATTCAAACACCACAAGAGTGGAGTTCTTCGAATTCCAAGTTCACAAGATTCTTACCGAAAAACTGTGCTATAACCAAGTGTGTGATGAATTTTGAAACAGAATTTTACGACATGGGAACACAACAGTTGGAGTATTTTGTGCAAAATGCTTTGTTAGAAGCGGATAGAAAGTGATGTATAATAATACAAAAATATATAATGATTTATATTTTCAAAACTTATTGGAATTTTACTTTACGAATAACCCTTGTATAAAAACTCACACACTGATTCATCACAGTTTCTACGCCATAAATATTGAAATCAGGTACACATGTTCAGTTGAGGTCCTAGACGCGTGCTAATAAGATTTGTAAAATTTCCCCAAATACGCCTAAAAATCGACAAAAACTCGGCGTTCCTTAAAATTTCTCAAAAACTGAATTGCTTGAAAGTATACATATAATAAGAAGGGATGCAGATTATACCTGTTTGTCTTTGAAAGATCTCTTTATCTTGCCCCTGGCCTTGTGCCGAATCATCATGAAGTTCTTGTTCTTCTTTTTCTCTCGATTTGTCTTACTGGAGAACGGATCAACACGTCCGTCTTTGTATCCAAACTTTTCTCTGCCTTCTTGACCTTTCTGTGGAGAAAAATGAAAATTTGAATTCAACGATAACAAAAAATAGCTGTGTTGGTTGTATTATTTTTTTAAAATTTTGTTTTGTTATGAAAATTAGCATAGATAGCATAGCTATTACTCTTTTTAGTCTCAATCTAAAAACAAAATAAATTTCAATACAAATATTGGAAAAATGTATCAAAATTCGGCTTATTGTCGTCTAGATTCCCGTCTGATTTCGTGAACGAAATGAGCCCAGCTCTGCATATTATGTGAGCTGAAAACCAAGTAAGCCTAGTGAGCCCCCGGGCTGGAGAACTCGCTTGCAAACAACTAATTTTGCCAAGGACCAAAGGGCAACTTATTTCTAGCTTATACTAGGAGAAGGTCACAAGAAACGGCCGTTTTGAGGATACTGCTTTAGATAACATTCCCAAGGAAAATCACAAGTCCAAATAATACCACAAATAATAAATAATGTCTTATTACTTAAAGTTCAAAAGCATTTCACAGCTAATCTAGCCCAATTCTAGTGTCAAAAATTTAAACAAATACGACAAACTTTGAGATTTACATATAGGCCTTTATATGGAAACTAGAAAAAGCCAGGCTTTGCTCTGGAGTTGAGGAAGTAATGGATGCTAATAATAATAATCCTTCTACTTATTTAAAATATCCCTATAAACACAATTGTAGGTGTACTTGTCATAGCATCATCATTCTTAAACACTTTTCCTTGATTGCACATTGTCAATTATGACTGGGTCAGAAAAACCGATCAAAATTGTTTTTGATTTATTCATGATTTTTTCTCTCTTCTTACTTTTATATTATCATTATTATTTATAATCTCCGTACACTAAATTCATATATTCCTCCATTTAAAAAAAATATTGATTCTTAATTATTATTGAATTTTTTTAAAATTCTTTATTCATGATGTTTTCTTTCTTCTCACTTCCAACATTATTCTTACAATTTATCATCTCCACACAATAAATTCCTATATTCCTCCATTAAACAAATATTAATTCTCAATTATTATTATTATTGTTTATTGAAAAATGAATGAATAGCAACCTGGAGTTTCTAGTAGGCTATGCTTAGTTAATCGATTATTAGTCCAAATTTTAGGATTTCTCTGTAATAGATGATTAATTTCTAAAAAATCCCTGCTCAAGCTTAAACTGAGTTAAATTTCGTGCAAAATGAGTTAAATTTATTAGATTCTTCAATTTTACTAATGTAAGTGCATTTAATTATTATTCAATTAAAGTTATTTTACTGATGTTGTTATTAATTTTTATTAAAATTGATAGAAAAAATAATTTCTGTAAAATCCCAGTTTACGCCCAAATGTATTGAATTTAAAATATTAATGAATCTTAAAAAGCTCTATTTAAATTAAATTAATTTATCAATGTTTTATTTCATTAATATCAATACCAATATTATCAATTTAAGTGAACTTTAATTTCAAATTAAGTAACTAAAATTTACTAGTCTTATATAGGCGAGAAACGCGAGATGCCTACACTTGTCAAGTGTATATAGGCGAGATGCAAATCTAAAGTTGCAAATACATGCAAAAAAAATAAATATAGGTCTTATAGATATAGTAATGAAGGCCTGAGAACCTGTTCTTTTTCTCTTCCATCTCTAAAAAGATGAAGGAGTAGGCCAATTGTATTGGCCAACGAACTGTATAAAGTTTGGAAGAACATGTCTTCAAAATTTGAAGTTGATTGATCAAAGTGTATGATTGTTATCGTCGAACATACATACCCACAGATAGCCGCGAGCCTCGAGTCAAGTCGAAACTACAAACTCGCTAGGCTCATTCAACTACTTTCGTTCAACTAATTCAAGAAAAACCCAAGGATTATTCAAAAGTGAATTGGATTTTACAGAATCAGAGAACTTGAATATTTATTATTTGACAGAGAATCATTTCTATTCGAATGAAAAGATATGAAATTGGAAAAGATAATGTCTATGGATTGAAAATGATACTTAACATATAACAAACAAAAGTGAAATCAACACTTACTCGTATGGATTCTATTCGAGCCTGCTTGTCGTTTTTCCTCTTCTTGTGAATCATTTCTATATTAGACAGAGGTACCAATTCATTTCTGAAATGGAAAAATAATAAGAGTTACTCGTGCTGTTGCCAAAGATTATCATTGAAAAATAAGAATAAATAAGAATTAATCGAGCACATAATTTAATTAAAAAGCATTAGCTGTGTACTAGTTTTGAAAAAAAGTCCAAATTCACGTACAAGATATTTTAAAACTGAAATCAGCATAGAATATTTTTTAAATGTTTGAGATTTTTTAGAGTTGAACAATGCAAGAATAAATGGGAGTTATAATGCACTCCAAAACAATGAGAAGTAATGAGTACAAGAATACATCGATTTTATTTATTAGATATTCTAGACGTTTATAAAATACAAGTCTCTTTGTTAGAACTTAACGAATTTAATAATTATTGTGAGTACTGTAATATTTTTTCAATAATGTATAGATGGATCACTAATAAAAAATTAGAAAAAATTTCCTAAAAATTTCAATAGTTTGATTTAATCAGACTTGTTTACTTCTTTTTTCAATATGCAAGATCAAGGCGTAAACATATGTTTTCCTCTCATTCTCTTTCGAAAGTGACGCAATTGTAAGGAATTTTCAAGTTATATGGCTAATCAAGAGAGAAAGTTCTTTATCAAGAGCTGGAAGGTCCTGGAAGGAATTTCAATTAACCAATTATAATCGAGATTGTATACAGTATTTTTTCGGAGGATGAAGCCCACATAGGTCTCAGACCTGTGCGTGGGTAATGCATTGGATGATAGTGATTGGTGAGTTGTACCTACAGTTTAAGGTGGGTTCTGAACCACCGGGAAGTTATTTTACAGCAGAGAACAGTCGTTTTTGCTGGCCAATCCAATCGGCCACCCTTACAAAGAGCGTCCAGGACTTTCGTAGCTTATCTCTGAACTGATACCTGCTAAGGCAATCAGCTATCACTTCCCGTATTACAAAAGCAGTATGTATTGGATCTCAATTAAAAATGAACATGAGTTCTATTATATAAATTACCGATCTATTATAATCTATATTAATAGAAATTATAATATTTCTATTGCTCACCATCGTGAAAGGTTTCTCTGTTTGCTACTATTACGATTACGCATAATATGAAAGTATTGTACTTGTTATGTGATTGCGTTTGGCAATGACGATTATGAAACTTTAAGCACTTTTACCTTGCAGTTGAAACATCCTGCTCGTGTGGTCGTTTCAAACTGCGTTTTACGCCCTCCATTTTCTTTTTCAGCTGCACGGCGTCTATGCGCAGAAAGTCCTCGTCGGTGAGAATTCTGTTCACACTAATCTCAGCTGCTTGCTGCTTCTTTTCTGCGAGTATTGCCTGATAAAAAATAGATAAAAGAAGTAAAATCGATCAAAACGTAGAATTCGTACAACAAAATATTTTTTCCACCACCATAGTAATGGGTGGTTAGAATTTCAGTACAGACAGCTGAATTTTAATGAGAAGTAAAAAATTCATATATGAGAAGTGCACTACTGTCAATTCCTAAACTACTGATTTGAATTTTTCAAATCTCTAAGAATTTGGCGAACTATACTCATTACCATTCTACTCTCCAGCCTAATTTCGTGGGAACTATCTTGATGCTACATGCGACATAGTATTTTTAATTATCGTTAAAATACTGCAGTTTAATTAGACGGGCTGAACCAAGGTATTCAATTATATAACAAGGTAGAGAGAATTATTCTTCTCTACTTACCTTGCTGAACAAATACGGCAAGGACTGAGAGGCTTGTTATATAACAATTTACTAACATATTATTAAAATTGTAGCCTATTAGTAGTTACTGGAAAAACTTATGGAAGTTTTAACTTGTGAAATGTAACTGTAATTTGACAGAATTGTAAAATTGGAGAAAGGAGATATTGCTACCAGTATCAGGAGTATGCTACCTGAAAACCCCAATTTGTTCAAAGCAGTTATGCTGAAAAACAGTTATTCCAATTATGTTAGATAAACTCTAGTTTTGTTTTGGCTGGAACAATTTATTTGGAAAAATAGTGATTGCAAAGAAGTTGCAACCAATTTTATTTTTCGCATATTGTATTTATTACAAGCTGTTACTTGCTAATATCTTATTTATGAAATTTTTGTTCAGTATATGAAATCATGTTCAAGAGAATGTGAATGTATGTGGGTTTGGAGTACGTGACGTTTACATCATTTATTTATTTATTCTTTACAAATTCCAGGGAAGCAACAGATAGATGGCTATCCATATTGCTTCCATAACACAACGATGGTACAAATAATATAGAAATATCAAGTTAGTAGGCCTAAGCTAAAAACTAATTAATTATACAAAAATGAGTTCAATTATAATTTTCTTTCAGAAATACCTAATTACTTATTCTAATAAAAATGATTTTTCTCAAAGAAAACATGAGAAAAACAAATCATGTAATAAGATTCAATGTTATTTTAAATCTCAGGTTGGAATCTTTTTTTAGATTAGAAACGCTCCATGAAGTCATGAATTTAGAACGAATATCTCCTAATGTAACCTAACATTCTAAGAAATAAGTTCAAACTCACCTCATTTCTAGCTTTAGCACTTTGCTTTACTGGTGTTGGTTTCTTTTTGTCTTGTGAACTTGGTTTTGCTACAAGTTTATCTACTGAACTACTTTCTCCTCCAGCTTTTGTTTCTTCTTTCTTCTCTCCTTCATTCTTTTCATCTTCTTTTTCTTTCTCTTCTTCTTCTTCAACCTCACTTTCACCTTTTTCTTCGTCATCGTCGTCATTATCTTCATCATCAACTTCTTCGTCATCATCATCATCGTCATCATCTCCAACATCTGCATTTTTTATTTCACTTTCATCTCCGGATACATCAATCCATTCACCACTGCTATCACTGTCATATCCGCAATCTCCTTCCTGGAAAAAACATACAAAGTTCAATATAGAATTTGTTTTGGTTTAAGGGTCAATTGTACCCTAGCAGTTTCTCGATTTCGAGACTATTAGTTCGGAATTCTGCCGGCTGATAGCGCTGTCGCCGCTTCAGTGGAAGCCGGCGGGGAAGTGTTAGGTTTGTCCCCACCTCAGACCGACCGACCGACCGACACGTCTACGGCAAGTACCCCTCCCTTTCCAACTCTCACCCATTCAAAGCGAATTCACAACATTTTAGATTTTACAATAGGCTGGCTACTAGCTTGACTCTTCTGCCTCACAGAAGACAGCCTACATTTGTGTTTCCACAGCGGTCCGATCAAATGTATAAGCATGCACACCGCAAAGTTGTCAAACATCAATAATAAAAATTAATTTTTAATTTGATATTTCAAGTACCTAATAATGTATTCAAAATATTCTATTCATCGGGATATGAAAAATAAAATTTTCTCAGCTGCCACCAAAAAAAAGTTTTATTTTCTTTCTAAACGCTGCTAAGAAAAGAGAATTCGCTTATATTATAGTGTAGTATGATATAATATATAATATAGTGAGACAAATAATCTTTTCATCTTAGCAGCGTTCAGATCAAAACCAAATGCAGTTTTTATAGTAATATTATAACTATCTATATAAATAAAATTAGAGTTTTGTCTGTACATTTATCAGAATTGTATATTTTTTGGTTATTTTTACGTTTTATACATTAAATAAGCCGAAAATAGTCTTATCTCACTTTCTGTCTGTCTGTCTGTCTGTCTATCTGTCTGTCTGTCACGGCCCCAAAACGAGAGCGACGATCGGGATTTTAGTTATTGAACAGTATTGAACACTTTATTGACAATGTCTTTAGCTATAAAAAACTAAATTAACTTTTTTTTTAACAGAGTAATAAACGTTTAAAAACCAAGTACTGTGCGATTTTGGATACATTTTACGCGGCCTTCTCCTCAAAAACGAGAGCATCGATCGGGATTTCAGTTATTGAACAGTATTGAAAACATTATTGACAATGTCTTTAGCTATAAAAAACTAAATTAACTTTTTTTTTAACAGAATAATAAACGTTTAAAAACCAATTATTGTGCGATTTTGGATACATTTCTTCCAAGTTTTATTACCACATAAGAATAAGAACAAATCTCGTAATTTATCATGATATATCAATCAGCTGTTCTCAAATATAAATGGTGGGCCCTTCGCGGCGTTATTTACGCTGTCTGCAGACTTGTGTAGTCGGAGCATTGCAGTATTTTAGGAAACACTAGCTATTGTGCCCGTCCTTCGTACGGATTATGTTTAGAAATAAGACTAAATATGTTTCGGCTTTTTTGATAGCAACGATCATGAAGTTGTTAGCAGCTTAGGCCCCCCCATTCAGACGATACAGTTTTTTTGCGGTACGGTTTTTTTACTGTACGGCGTCAACTGTACTGTGATGTTCACACGGTCCGGCTTTGCTGCTTATTGCTGTGCTCTCCTCCTTCTTCCATTGAGCTTCCAGTTCAGATTTATTTATTCCAGTCCAGGATTTTTTTTATTTGTGTAAGATTTTTTCAAATAAGTTTCTTACTGAAGGTTTCTCTTAAATTTTGATCAAAGTACACAAATTCTGGTTTCAATATTCTATACATTTTTCTCTCTTTATTTTTATATTAATCTTAAGTCTTGTCCCACAAGGCGGGTCTCTCATATATTGGAGAAATTAAATTTTCGCAATTAATATCTTCCACTTCTGGACACTGGAATTCGCTAATAAGAAGATCAATGCTGAAGAATATCAATGAAGAAGATCATTGCTGACGATCTGAAGACTGCTTCCAGCATGATAAGCGTATCGTTTGAACATATCCATTACCGGTACAATACATGTGCCACCGGATACGAATAGTAATTTTGCGGTACAGCTGATTTTAGCGATACAGTTTTCGAAGAGAAAACCGAATGTAGAAATCGGCTACAACAGCTTTTTTACTGGATCCAGTTGAAACAGTATTGTGTGAACATACAATATGAAATGTACATGCAAACGAAAGCACTGCAAAATAACTGATAATGCAAATTTACTGTACCGCACAAAAACTGTATTGTGTGAACGGGCCCTTAGTAAACAACTTAGAACGTAAACAATTCAATAACAGGTATCGGAGAGAATATTTTTTGAGAACAGCTGATTGATATATCATGATAAATTACGGGATTTTTCTTACATGGTAATAATAGTGCTACCTGCCGAATTCCCAAGAGCCTGGCACAAACCGCACCTTCCTAAAATGTTAATTTTTGTTTTGATAAATTCAAATTAGAAAATTTTGTTTTTTTTTCAACAAAGAAATAAAAACATAAGATGAGCTTTGATTCACCAGACATATGTTTCCTAAAAGACTGCAATGCTCCGACTACACAAGTCTGCAGACAGCGTAAATAACGCCGCGAAGGGCCCACCATTTATATTTGAGAACAGCTGATTGATATATCATGATAATTTACGTGATTTGTTCTTACTCTTATGTGGTAATAAAACTTGGAAGAAATGTATCCAAAATCGCACAATACTTGGTTTTTAAACGTTTATTATTCTGTTAAAAAAAAGTTAATTTAGTTTTTTATAGCTAAAGACATTGTCAATAATGTTTTCAATACTGTTCAATAACTAAAATCCTGATTGATGCTTTCGTTTTTGAGGAGAAGGCCGCGTAAAATGCCTTTGGGGCCGTGACAGACAGACAGACAGACAGACAGACAGACAGACAGACAGACAGATAGACAGACAGACAGATAGACAGACAGACAGACAGAAAGTGAGATAAGACTACTTTCGGCTTATTTAATGTATAAAACATGAAAATAACCAAAAAATATACAATTCTGATAAATGTACAGACAAAACTCTAATTTTATTTATATAGATATGTCTGGTGAATCAAAGCTCATCTTATGTTTTATCAATTATTTCTTTGTTGAAAAAAAAAAAATTCTAATTTCAATAATTTATCAAAACAAAAATTAACATTTTAGGAAGGTGCGGTTTGTGCTAGGCTCTTGGGAATTCGCCAGGTAGCACTATTATTACAACATAAGAACAACAACAAATCACGTAATTTATGATGATATATCAATCAGCTGTTCTCAAATATTCTCTCTGATAACTACTGTCACTGAATTGTTTACGTCCTAAGTTGTTAACTAAGCTGCTAACAACTTTATGATCATTGCTATCAAAAAAGCCGAAACATATTTAGTCGTATTTCTAAACATAATCCGTACGAAGGACGGGTAGCTGCTAGTTCATTTACTAATATACTATATTCTATATTATTTTTTGTGTAGTTCAACGATATTATAAGAAATAATATTTAATATTACTACGATCAGATTTGTCATTTATGAGAAAATATGTCTTTGTGTTATAACGGAGAACACTTTATGGAATTGATAGCATATGACCTAATAAAACTAGTAACAATCCTTACCAATTTAGTAATATGCCGGCTCTAGTAATATTTAGGGGTTTCCGTTTATTCATATTGATAATCACCACCGTATGGGATAGGAGAATTTGGTACGTATACTGACCACCAGTATGAAACACTCTTTATCTCCTGTCCCATAAAATATCAATCATCACGGTGTTGCATGGATCCAATGGCAATTAAATATTTACACATGCCCAGTAAGTGATCAAATACAGGTACAAATGAAATAGTATTTGATGAAATACTAATAGTATGGTTTTTTATACAAGATGAGTATAAGATTGATCAGTCAATCATGGGAATCATAGAATAATTAATTAATAAATAAATTTGAAATTGACCACTCTTGTCTGAATAAGAAATTTTGAATAAGTTCATGAATGAGCTTCCTTCAAGGATAGATTCTACGATAAAATCTCGAAATCTCTATCTACGAAAGATAGAGAGAGCGAGCGAGTAAGTGAGAGAGATTGTGTGAGGGAGAATGTATGAAGAGTGAGAGAAACAGCATATTGTTTTGTTTTTCGCAATAGATTGAATTGAATCACTTGTTTGGACTGGCGAATAATTAGCCAATTATTGTGAAGCTATAAAAGCGTGATGATTCTAAAAATAGCAACCTAAAATATGCTATGGTTATTATGCGAATCAGTGGCGTAACGTACACCCCCGAAACCCCGCGGTCAATGTTTATTGTTTACTTTATCAATTCGCAGATAGCTTTAGTGAAGGAATTCAGAAGCAGGATGTTGTGACTTCAGGAATGGAGACATACCGAGGACAAAACACTCTTCAAACAAACCTATCTAGATTTTTATAAATCATGTCTCCAAAGTGCAAATATTAGAGGAAATTAATATTATTTTCGCATCGTATTCCTCAATGTATATTAGCATATAGGAAGTATATGGGGGGTTGTGTAGAGATCAAAGTCAATATTTTTTTTCATATAGTATTTTGAATTCAGTATCTTTTGAATCGTCCAGTTACATGCATGTAGGTCTACACTTGTCCGGTAAATTGGCCTAGAGTAAACCGTATGTATATCAATTGAGTTCGTGATCGTGAGTTTTATTACTTGGAGTGCCATTTTTTTTTCATTGCTATTCCATTTTTCAACATGCTGCGTTTATGGTATTGTGATGTTGTACGGTCATGTTTTAGTTATTTCTTTTTTTATCGACTAGTACATTTTTAAACGATGTTGAGAAGGAATATTTGTACCCTTGATTTATCGGATAAATTACGTGATTATTGTATAAGTATATAAATAATAGTTTTGGTATTGTGTCAGTTCCCCCAACGCAGTTGAATCTTTTTCTTATAATAGGATCAAGTTCTGTATGAGTAGTTTACGTATTCTCTCTTCTGCCTCCTAACAATAAATTTGTTCGTCTTTCGACGAGCTTTCCATTCTTCAATAACTGACAACTGACAGTAAGAACAAGAGACAGAACATGGAAATTTGTTGGGTGAGAGGATGTGTTGTCAGTCCAAAGCCGAAGAGCGGGGAAGAGTTTGGATAGTGTAGTAGAGGGGGTAGCAGTGAAGCAGCAGCGCGCCTACCGAGAGACCGGGCCAACTATCAAATTCAAAAGATAGCCGTTGGTCTTGCATTTTTAGCATGACGTCACAAATTGTTTCTCAACAGTTTTACATGAAACTATACTCATTTTTTCAAAACAATTGATGAATTCAGATTCGTGTTATTATTTTAAACAGGTTTACCTTTTCAACTGTGCTGATTGATGCTCAATTACCAAATTGGCACAATTTTGTTTAAATCAAATTTGAGAAAAAAATAATAGAATAAATTAAAATTTTCAAAGCAACAACTGTTTTAAATTGTGTAAAGAATGTGTACAGGAAATTTCAAAGTGATATGTAGTTTCATACTTGAGATATGAGCAGAGAAAGTTGAAAGAAATATGCGTTTTTCTACCTTGTATTTCTAGAGTACAATTGAACCTTAAAATCAACCAATTGAAAGGAAATTATGATGTTGAAGATCCATCTTGTTTCCACTAATATATAATTACTTAAAAAGTGCACTGTAGGTCGTCTGACGATGCTCTTAACAACAGAGTGAAACAGCCGTCACACCATACGGTGAGACATAATTTTCACTTAAAAGTGTTTCTAATTTTTTATTATATGAAAGGAAATAATCAGAAATGAGCATTTGAAGAGATTATTACACACAAAATAAGAGTTCCAACAAAGCTAACGATAACGCTAATGCTAACCGTACCACTTTAAGCTCCCCCTTGTTCTAAATGAAAAATGCTGAAGAGAAAGCCGAGGCATAGAGTGGTCATGTTTATTTATTTGATATGAGTACTTATAAGAGCACAAGGAAATCCCATGCTTGTTCTATTGACACAAAAATGTAAGTTTTGTGCACTTAAAAGCTTGAGCACTTATTGATTTTAAAAGGAACGTCTCATGTACAAGAATTGAATCATTGAAGAATTGAATATGACATTAGCCTTCTAGCTTTTCTATCTGAATCACACAATTGCAGTCCTCTTCTCAGCTTATTCGTGAGCCTCTGTGCTCTGTACAGCGACGAAAAGTAATTATGGACTGTTCAGCACCTAGGCACAAAAAACAAGTTTGTGTATCTTGCATTGGAAGTAGGTTCATAGAAGATGAGCATAGAAAGCAACATGTGTGAATGAATTACTCCATCAAGCAATGCCCAAATGAAAAGCACTGATACCTTTTCAGGGAGTCTTGACGCCTTTTCAGGGTGTCCATCTGACAAATGTTTCTTAATGCACCCGAGGGAAACTCAAGAGGAGATGTTCTTAAAAATTTTTTGAAATATAAAAACCAAAGCAGTTTGTTTTGCACTTTTTCTATTGCCCGAATATCCTGATCTGTGTGAGGATTCCAAATCATTGAGCCATATTCTAGCACACACTCCTCACAAGGGACTGATAAACATGAACTATTGCATCAGTGTTGCTGAAGTCAACAGAATACCTCAAGACAAACCCAAGCAACTTGTTTGCTCTATTTGTAACATAGTCAATATGAAAAGCAAATGACCTTGAACTATCAAATACAACCTCAAGACCTCAAAGCTGACCCTCTCCAACACTTGACCATCAATTTTGTAAGGGTAAACAGATGAATTACATTTTCTTGAGGTCATACAATTACACTTATTAACATTATTCTCAAGACTATATGCACGACACCATGGTGACACCTATTGAATATCCAACTGCAATTGACAGGGGTCATCAAGGCCTTGAACCTCTTGAATTTTAATATCATCAGCAAAAATCAATCATTTTGAAGTTAGCTGGAGAGAAATGCCATCAATTAGCAAAATAAACAAAAGAGGGCCTATATTACAACCCTGGGGAACTTCAGATACTGTTAAATACAGACCACTTTATTCCCTTGACAGAAAAAAGTTTGACCTATGAAACAAATAACTTTGTAAGAAATAAATTAAAGCTCCCTATGAACCCAAGATCTAGGAGTCGATGCAACAACACACAGTGGCTCACCCAATTGGCAAAGTCAGTGTTCACCACATCAACCTTCCCCCTCATCCCCCCCCCCCCAAGACTATCACCTAGGAAGTGCAATCTGAGAGCTGATGCAGATTGTTAAGTACAGATCTTCCCTGCAGGAAACCATGCTGACAACCTGAAATTTCGGGAATAGAAGACCATAAAATACTTTGATAAATGACTTATTTTAAATATTTTAAAGAAGATAGACAAAAAGCTTATTGGTAGATAATTTTATTTCTAATGAGATTTCTTAATCATACTGGACGATAGGGATTATCTTTTAGATCTTCCACTTGCTGGGAAATTGACCACTCATAAGTGAAAGATGAAATAGGTAATTCAAAGCTTTTAACCAAAAGCTCACTGCAGCCCTTCACCACAAATAATGGACTCTTCAGAAACAGATGATATGTTTAAAGCATTATTGGTGCCAATATGCTGGAAGTCATCATCAACTACATCCTTATGACAAGCTATGATGGGCGCATCATACACAGACTGGAAGAAACTTGAAAATCCTGCAGGAACCTCAGAACCAGCATCCAGCACTCTGTCATAACACTGTCAATTACTCCATCATCCAGCATCATCCTTTCACAGAAATCTCCTGATTTACATTTACTATTTACAAATTTACAAAATCCTCTAGGCTCTAGAACAATGCCAACAGATACAGAGAAAGAAAATCAGCCCTAATGAAGTAATAAACAGTGACTGCATGGGCGGCTCCCGAGGAGTTTCAGCAATCAATCTCATACATAGAGTCGAGTGGTGAGACAAATCCTTAGGAACCAATGAGGCACCTCCACAACTGGTAAACCTGAGAGAATCAGATCAAGTGTTCGCAGATTCGCATTTCTCACACTATTATTTTCAGGTTATTAAAACTAACAAACTCACCAAGACTTTCAGCAGCCACAAATTCAAAATCTAAATCGTATCAGTGATCTCTGGAAAATTAAAGTCCTAAGCAATGAGAAGCCTACCACAAAAAACATGAGCATAATTTTCCAGACAGTCAAAATAAATTTGATAGTCCTTAACATTCGCAGAATTGTAAAAATATACAACGTTGTGGTATAGAAGCCTAACAGATTAGAATGAAAGTTTAGAAAATTATTAGGATTATCAGAAGGGCATTTGATAGATAACAAATTCCTCTTGTGAAACGAATTATCTTGAATAGTCAATGTAACAACAACATAATGAAAACTAACTGGTCAATTAAGAAATTAAAAGTTACAATAAAAATAAGCAGTTTTTCACAGGAAACTATTAAAATAGCACTCTTCAATAGTTCCTTCTTGTTTATGAAATTGAAGTCATTAAATTCATGCCTCAAAGTGGAACAATTTTAATCAATGTGAAGCTTACTTATAAATAACAAGAAAATTAGAATTATACATAGATGAATAATGAATATATCCAGGGTCTTGCTATAGTTCAAACATCACTATTTTCGTTCTTCAGTGTTTACCTCGTGAACGTAAATTAAACTTTCATTAATTCTTCATTAACATTACACTACCAGTAAATTCACACTTTGAAGCTTAGACTGCTAGTGCAGAAATATTCTAGTATTAGAAAATAAGCTTTTAAAATTACTGTAGCATATAACAAACAATAAATAACTCACAGCTTCAGATGTTTCAAGAAGTACCTCGGCACCTGGAATGTAACTCTTCGCTACAACTTCACCGAATTTCTTTGATTGGATGTCAACTGTTGCTTCTGTGGGTTTCCCCTAAAAAGAAATTATCAAAAGTATAATAAATAAAGCTTCTAAGATGATATTTGACACAAAACAAATTACTTAGACAGCGATCCATCTGAAATTAGATTAGATGTTTTCGATTTTAGTTTCCAGATTAAGATTATTTGATTTATTTAAATTTACAAATTTATTGTAAGAGTGGTTAAAAACAATATTTTTAACATCACAAATATCGTAGTCAGTGCTATATTTTAGTGTTGCAGGTATGGAGTATGGTCTTATCGGTAAAATAAATTATATTAATTTAGCCATGTAATAATAATAAAATTCGTCACCACCAAACTTTAGATATAAGAGGATTATACCTCTTGCACCTCAACCTCGAAGAAAGAGAACAGAAAGATAAGTGAGGATCCTTATCTCATAATTATTACACTTACTCGATCTCTCTTATGCAACAATTCTGGCATAGTTATCCTGTAGAGATGAATGAGTGATTTGGCAGCCATTGAGACACTTTTTTCTCTGTAGTTTTTATATTCAGCCAAATCCCTTAAGAGGTCTTCGCTCATAACAAACGGACATCGGGTGCAAAGTTCTCTAACTGCATTAATACTGTAACAAATTTAACATTTATTTAATGGTTGTAAAATGTGAAGCTCTCTAGAAAAATTAGCTTGTATAAAAAACTGGCAATAATTATTAGAAAGTTTGAGAGATTATATTATTTAAAACACAAAATAAAAATGTGAAGCTCACTGGAGAGGGATTAGTTTGTATAAGAAACTGAAACAATTGTACTATACAATTGCATAGTAGATTAAACAATGTTTCATGGAATTATTGATTAATAGTTTAATAATATATTTAACATTTTATTAAATTTTTCAGTCAGTTATCTCGTCAGTTCCTTGACAATAAAGCAACAGCACAAGATTTCACAAGTGAAATTATTGTTTTTAAGCTCCCTCATTAATATATTCTTCTAATATGAAAACTTATTAGGAAGTTTCATCACAATAATACTATTTTAGTAAATATGTGTTATTCATATTCCCTTCAACTTGATAATTAGCCTGATGTTGATTGATATTATTTCAAGAGGTTTCCCTGTGCATGTTTAATTTTGGTGGATGCAAGTTCAAAATAAAAGTTCTTGGTTTAACGCTAGATAAAACTACTCACCCAATGGCCATTACGTCTGATGAATTTCTCTCTGTGACAAAGTTATTGACAAGCGTCTTCAGAACAGGCTCCAAAGCCTACGAAAAATAATAATATTTACTTAGACTAAATTATATCGGGTTAACAATGATATTGATATAAATTAAACAATACTATTTTTTCATTCAAATGAATGTAAACCATTGAATAATTCTTCATCACTATACATTTCTTTTCCTACAACACTCGTGAAGTATTTTCTGCAAATGAAATTCTTATTGAAAAAGATGTTTCAAGTTGGAGAGTTTACTATAAAAATAAATAGACTGGAATCGATTAATCAAATCAAATACCAGCAATAAGCAAACAGGTTTTCATTTCAGAATCAGACAAAAAAATTATATTTAAAAGCTTAATAAATTTCTAACTTATCTTTAGTAATCCATGAATCTTTACATGTAAAAACTATTATCATGGTCAAGGAAAAACGTTAACAATAGCATTTGAGGAGAATTGAAACTTCACACCGTTCATGTCATTGTTTACAAAGCTCGGCAACAAACAAAACATTTTCTCAGGAGTTGAAACTTATTATTTAATCATATTTATTATTTTGTAGTAAATGAGAGAAAATTATATTTCCAATGACTGGAAATTGTTTCTAATTAGAAATGAGTTAAAAGAAAATAGAATTGGAATAGAGCATAACATTTACTTACATCAGGTGGCACGCACTCATGAGAAGCCTGAGCCACAAACTGCAACAGCTGAATTACCTCTAGAAAATGAAATGGTACCGTACGTTGAATTATTTTTTTAAACTGTACTTATATTCTGCGGCAGCATTAAATATTGATAAGAAACAAAAATTTATCTATCAACCAAAATAATCCATTTCAACCATGTATTATAACCCCAGTCCATTATGTATTATTATTATTTGTCCACTCACAAATCATTTAGACAGTGCCTTCAATTGTTTTATCAAAGAGACTAGTTCAAAGTGGACACAATTTTAATTATAAATAGCAAGAGCAGGCAGGTAATGGAAAAGTACATACTGTAATTAATTCCTATTATATTATTGTGTTAAAATTTATATTTTCACAATTTTGTATTATTATGAAGATTCATTCAATTAAAATAATAATAGAAAACTAGACGTGTTTTTTAGGTATCAATTTTGTTATTATTTTGCTACAAATATTCAGTTGTATCTTTTAAACCAATAGCCTATACTAACATTTATTTTAATATACTAACATTTGTATAATGAGCAGAACAGATATGTTTTTTTCAGGCTTCTTGTAGTATACATGTTATTTTTTAATTCAATGTGTAATATGATATTGGCATTTTAGAGATGCACCATCCCTCAGCACAAGCTTTGCTTAAAGAGAGATGTAACAAATATTTAATTTATGATGTTTTATGTAGATATTCATTATGATGATAAGAAGTGATGTGATTTTTGTTTGAATATATGAATGTCTTATTATGTATTGTTGACAATAAATAAATTGAATTGAATTGAATTGAATATTAGACGACTACTTATTCGACTTTATAGCAGCATTTATGGGTCGACTATGTCTTTCATCTTCATGTGTAATTCCAGCTCCAAGGGCTGGAATTACATGTAAAGGTCTCCCTACCAGTTCATTCATAATTTCTGTTTTTATACAGTTGCATCTTTTCTGACTGATACTAGATTCTAAGCATTGTGTTCGATTGGTGCGCAACTTGGTAATCATGCTCACATGTATCAGAGCTCTACTTTAGCCAAAAATGGTTGAAAACTCTTGTGGATAACTTATTAAAATATTTAAAGAAACAACCATACCTTTTTGATGAGGCTGCAGAAACCTCTGCACATAGGGATAAAAATTGAGTAGAATTAATTGATGCACACCAATTAGTCGAGAAATCACATCCAGAGTCATTAAACGCACTTCAAACCTTTCGTGAGTGGCTTCAAGCTGACGAAATAGTTTCTCTGCAAATCCTGAAAATTTATGAAGGAAGAGAAATTAATTCAAGGGTTGTCCAAATACCGCATCCAACCATAAATTAGTGGCCTACATTAGTGGTTTTGATTAAGTGGCCTACTTTCCAGCCTTAGGACCAAAATTATCGCTCCAGTAAGTTCCGAGGGCCAAAACAGTTTTTATTTTTCTACTGTTATTAGTGGTGTAGCTCGATGCTCAGTCTATTGCGAGATGGAGGGGTGGAGTTATAAAGTGTAGTATAGGATAGACTCTAGGTACTATAAATGGTAAATTAAAGGTAAAGTGAGAGGAGCCCTCCAACAATTCTTTGAGTTAACGGAAATATTGGATATAATTAGATAGAGATAGAGATAAGCTGCGTTCTCCTGGGTCCTGTTTGTGACGGTGACCGATTAGATTGGCCAGCACAAAAGACACTGTTCTCTGCTGTAAAATGACTGCCCGGTGGTTCGGAACCCACCTAAAACTGTAGGTACAACTCATCAATCACCATCATCCAACTCATTACCCACGCACAGGTCTCAGACCCATGTGGACTTCATCCTAAAAAAAATTGAGGGTTCGAGGCTACTCCCCCGGAAAGTTTTAAAAAATAATCCTTTTAAAACTATATTTTAAGCGATTCTAGATATGAATTCATCCATTTCAACCCACGTTTTAATCAAAGTAAATTTTATCTGACTCTTGCATCGTTGTCAATCAATAGAATATCTGGACTCTCATTGTTTTACTAAAAACATTTGCAGCAGGCCTACTTAAAACTATTATCACTGTGCTCTTTCTGATTCCTCACTTCAACTGCTTGAGGTACCGTAAATTGTACTTGAAAGAGGGGAAAAGGAGGAGTTCGGGAGTACTCTCCTGGAAATGTTTGATGAAATAATCTCTCTAAAACCACATTTTTAGCAAATCCAGATATTTTTATTGCCTTTTTAACGAAAAAATTGTCTTTTAAGGCTTGTTAAAATCCAAAATTTACTTTGTCTTTAGGGGGAACTATCCCCCTGATGTCCCAAATTCACGCCACTATTATCTAAAATTCCTGGAAAAATCGCTGAGTAAGCATACTGAGAAATCATGTTAAATTTGATAGTTGAATTATACATTGATGCTACCGTGACCCTTGATGACATCTACTGCACATTATAAGAAATATTGACCAATAAAACACTATATAGGAAGGCGCCTTTGCTGTCGCGGGCCGGAATGATCATACTAGCAGGCCGGATTTGGCCCAAGGGCCGAAGTTTGGAGATCCCTGGATTAGATTGGATAGGGAGTTTTTGCATACTGTCATGGCATCATCGTGACGCTATGTAATACCTTTTATTAAAAAAACATTTTATAAAGTTTTAATTAACATAAAGTTAATTTCATTATTAATTTAATAATTTCATTATTTAATTAAAGAACAAACGTTATTAATTTCGGATTCATCAAAATGCTATCAATTACTTTTTATAAAACTAACAATTAGGCTTGACAATGATGACTCTTTTCAATGAGTCGTTCAATCGCCCTCACTCTTATAAGTGAGTCGTTCATTTAAACTAGTTTAAAAATGAGTCATCAGCAATGCTCGTGCTCATTACGACATTTACTACGTGCTCATTTGTACCATAGCTTGTTCAGACGTTCAGCGGTCACTGAGCACTCATACACACACACAACAATAAACAGCCTTGTCATATGTCTGGCAACTCAATATAAATAATTCTCAGAATCTGAGTCATCAGTTTAATATTCCAGAGCACAGAGCGTATTCTATTTTTCAGAAGTAGTCAGCCAGGTTATGAAGCTGAGAGAGGTGAGTGAGTGAGCAAGCTGTTGTTGTAGTTAGTTCACTTCACAGTTCGAAATGCTCGTGGAGTGGGGAGGTGAGTGCTCTTGTCCAGCAGGCACAAGAGCCTGACAGAGCGCTCAGATGAGCCTGACAGAGCCCTCAGTCCAGAGCGCTCACAAGATGAAAACACAAACGCAGCTCAAAAATGAACGAACTACTTTCTGAATTTGAACTACTAGTTCGTAGTTCATTTTAAAGAGTCAGTTACTTTGAACGACTCGCTCATTCTGGTCACATCTCTACTAACAATAACTACTACTACTATGGAACTCTTCATTGCTGAATGTAGGATTTTTAAATGTTAATTCCATATTATCATAACCTCATGTCTAATCACTCACAGAGAGCGAATAGCAACTCACCTTCGGCTATCAGCGATACCTATTGATTCTATTGACGGTATGCAAAAGCTCTTCAATTCGATATGTGTCTTTGAGATGATAAGTAAAAATTCTGGGAGACATGCACACGAATGGTCCATCGTTTGTCGAAATGATTCATCATCCATCAACAAAGTCAGTAATTTCTCAAATTGAGTACATTTTTCATGCTCAGTTAATTTGCATTTTGTGAGGCATAGCTAACCAGCCGCAACGGACGATTATGAACCAATCGAATAGTTGTACCTCAAAGGAGATTAATTTAAAATGAAATAGTTCCTTGAACTGTATTTTAATTTGGTTCAATGAATTTTGATTCAAAACTTGTCGACATCTCCAAAATTTAAAAAATCTCCAAAAAATCTTGTAGACATCTCCAAAATTTACGGGGTTTTAATTAATAAAAATAAATTCCAACACATCTAGGATGAAACAAATTAAAATGCAGAATTGCTATAATAGATATAATTGTTATGACACACCACTCACCCTGGGGATCATGGATTAGATGAAGAGCCGAGAAGTTGAACGTTGGTGCATCACTTTTCTCTTTCTGATTTTTCTGTTGAGGAAAATTCCGTATGTCAATAATTATGATAAAAATTACAGATAAAATCATTGATTAAACTGAGAAAAGATAATGATGAGTCTTGAGTATTTTAAGAATTTATTTAAACATTACAACATTAATTATCTGGTAATTATTTGATAGATTATCTACTAATGCATAATCCTTCATGTCAAATAGATATATATCCAAGTGCCAATGAGTTGTGGTTCGGTAATACAGTAATAGTATTAAAATACCAAGAGGAAAAACTTGAATGTAACATATCAACGATTCATGAGAATTATAATTTCAAATTCACTTTGCTTATTTGCTTATCAACCGTTAAATTTGCTTCCAAAATTATTAGAAAATGAACCAATCTTGACAAAGAAAAACTAAAGATGTTTTTAGAGTTCTAATATATGGTGAAAAGCGATTGAATTTTGCGGAGAATGCTATCACATAGTGGAAACCTATCAGTAATGTAGGAGTATTACTTGATGAAGCAATAGCAGAGTTGAAAACGCTGAAATTTGATGCTGGAAATACCCGAAGAAGAATTGATTAAAGAATATTATTGTTCTCACATTATTTTGTGGATATTATAAAACGTTAATGTTAATTTTTTTCATGGTAAATAAATATTATGATTATTATTACAATATATTGTTTTTATTTGACTGTGCATGACAAGAGCTTATACTTACCACCTCCAGTTGCTTCGCTTTTTTCACTTGTTTTTCTCTTTTTCTTGTCTTTTTATTTACTCGTGTTGCAAACATTACATCTTTGAGCGTAGGTTCATCCTGGAAATTAGGTTGATAGATTTGAATCAATGAAAAGGTTACTTACATAACTAAATGGAGTATAGTGAACATGAACCATTTTTCATTTAAGTTCTCTTTACACAATTATTCAAATTGAATAGGGTACAGTATATTCATTTTATTTTTTATTATCCGATCATTCAGTGTGTATTTCCTACCTCTAATTTTTATATATTACAGAAAAATAAAACTGAAGTGGATATGTTTCCGTACATCAAGTACTACTCCTGCTAGCAATGCTTGACACTAAAAATACACACACTGAGGCAATCTTTTTAAAAAATCGATTTTCTGAAAATCTTGAGCCAAAGGCAGCTCATAAGAAAGATCATCATTCTATCAACCCGGCTTCGGCTAGCCTATTCTTTTTTCAATTTCACAGATACTTGTTGAAAAAAGAGATTGATTTATGTAAAGGTTTTCGTATTCCGTAGTGACTTTGAGCGGTGTAAATAGTTGACTTCTATTCTATTGCACGATTGTTCCTAGTAATAAAGTGAATGAATGTTTATTTTTGCACAAAATTGTGAAACAGTAGTTTCACTTGGGAAAATTAAGATTGAATAAATCTCTAACTGGGTGACTTATCAGTTAATGAATTGGGTTTGTATGATGTAAGTTTGGCATTAAATAATCGGATTTTGATGTTGGAAGTTATACTTACGTCAGAGTCACTGTCATCGGATTTCTTATCATCAACAGGATCAGTTCCAATGAAAAATTTCAAAGCAGCCACCATTACCTAAAAAAAAAATATTTTTGAGATATTTTTTTCTAAATTGAGATTTATATTACTAGTAAAGTACACCTATTTATGGTATTTTAATGAATAATTAAAACAGATTATTCATACTTTTATATCAATACAGGAATAACGGATATTCGATGAAGAAACATTGATTTACTTTGAGCTTACTGTAAGCTGAACAATTATTTCAATCCGAATATTAACCATAACAAATGGTAGTTACATGGTTGTTGAAGAAAGACCACAACTTTTAAAAATTTAGGAATGGTAATCTGAACCAGCAATAGATGTTGGGAGTTTAGAATAAATATTAAATAACATATATTAATATAAAAGTAAATTCGTATGGCTTTTCGTGGTGGGGAGACCCTTACGGGTAGTTCCACCTCGCCGCTTTTTTAACGACTGCTTTTTTTTATATGCAACCGGGACCGACGGCTTAACGTGTCCTCCGAAACACGGGAGTGGCTCGAGAAAAATATCTTGTACTCAACTGGGATCAAACCCAGAAGATTTTCTTTACCCCTGAAGAATATGATCCTACATCCCTAAATGTAGAAAAAATATGAAACAATTAAGCTGGTAAAACCCAGAAAAGTTCTAAAAACATTTCAGTTGAAAAGCAAATGAGAAAATATTTTACCTTAGCTACTTTGGAGAAACATGCCGTAGCAATGACATTCACAGTTTTGGCATCATTCCAGACATTTTTCTTGTACAATTCAATCATGATATTCTGGAAAGAGAAAAACAACAGTTTGAGCTTTATAAAGAGCTTTCCTTAGGAAAGTTCGAATATACTGAGATCTCTATTTACTGGAAGTAATACCTACTTTAAAATTTAGTTTTTGATTGCGATTTGGAGTTATTCGAATAAAATAAAGTTAATCATAATTGACTAATAATAATATTATTTCTAGGATTACTCTACGAACCGTTTCTTAAAAGCAAATCCTTAAATGAGTCTACTCTAATGTCGATCTCTTGCTAACAATTCAGTAATAGAATATATTGTAGAATTGAGGATTTTGAACTATCAGAAATGTCAACTATAAGAACTTTTCAGATGTTGAAAAAATGAAAATGGCATACGGTATGCAGAGCAGCCAACGGTAAGCCAAGGTTTCCTTTAAACCAAAAATAAAGTTATTATAGAGAACAAACATCCAATCGTGATGAAAATTAACAAAATTGAACAAATTCAATAACTAGTGCCTTACACTAATTATTTAGTTGACCTCAGCTAACCTGAACCTGCAATGACCTTAATAAACCGAAATTCTAATCAATATAAAAAATAATAAGAAGTCAACATTATCTTACCACAGACATCTTGGCAGCTTTAGCATTATTATCTTTCAGTATTCCGTACATGAAATTTTGAAGCGACTGAAACAAATTGAGAAAATAATTACAATGAAGTCCCAATCTATGATAGGCTAACTGGACATCTACAAAGATTCTACTGTAGCTAGAAAGGATGAGGAGATTACGGTACAATCAAGAGCTTGATTGTACAATCAAGGATGAGGAGATTACAATCAAGAGCTTACGGTAGTTCTGAATTTTCATATTATCTATACAGCAGACAGAATTCGCCACCTTTACGACTAATGGGAAGGTCGTAAAAAATACATCAAAAATTAGGGGACTGTTGCATAACAGTTTACAAATTACCAATAGTTTACAAATAGTATTCGGTAAGATTTTGAAGTTAGTACAAATACAAATAAAACTAGTTTGTAAATTACTCTGCAAAAAGACCCAGAAGCGATCTATTACACGTCACATAAAATGAACACATTTATGATATAGACTACAGACCATTCTTGGTCTCTAGAATCTTCAAAGTAGAAAAATTAACTTTACGGAATTAGAGCTGTCACTTCAAACGAGGCTGAATGAATAATAAATTTTATCTCCAAACAAGAAAAACAAATTACAAATTATGAAAAAATATCCAGGAAATTAACTGGTCCCTACATCTAGTACATGTGGCCAGTGTGCAACTAAGCTTAGAACTTAACTTATACAAAAATAGTTTGAGTCTAGTCAGCATATACAGTACAAGGTTTCAAATACTGTGAAATCATTAATTGTTGAATGTAAGTGAACTGATTAGGAGGGGTAATATCCACATTGGCTTTGCACAGAGACTAAGAAAAATTGGCTGACCTTCATGAAAATGACCAACCAATGGTGGATTATAGAAGTTCTTTGTAATAATAATTGAAAATGAATTTAAAACTTGAAGCTTTTATTTTCTGTTTTCTAATGATGAGACTCAGGCTACTAAAGTTCTGTTATAATTGCAAGTAAATAATTATCAACTTCTATAATACCCAACAGTAAAGATTACAACCACAGAAGAAATTAAATTTCTAAGTTTCACATCACAGAAGCTCATGTAGAAGTTTACTCACTGTATTCAGCTTGGCATTCTTGTGCTTTGCATTTATATTTTTAATGTCATTTATGATGTGCATCTCGAGAAACTTCCTCAGGTTCTTGTCTTGACATTTTAGCAACTGGAAGAAGAGAGGTAGAAGATCGTTCGGAGCCAATAAATTTTTATTCCTCAAAAGTATTAAAGCTCGACAGAACGTCTGAAAAAATTCAAATAGATAAAAGTTAGTGTTCTTTTTAATGATAAAGCAGTTATAAAACAATTCGGTCATAATCAATGCATTTGAACTTCAAACACTAATGATCGAGAGTTTTAAGTCTTGAATAATAAACAGTAATAAAGCAATAAATAGTATCCTGGGCAAAACTCATTACATGTCATAATAACCTACTTCAATTTTATCAGTCAGCAGTCAATTCAAACGAACAATGTATTTTCATATGTATATGCCGTATTCAGCTTACTCTGGCTTGATCGAATCTTTAGGAATGCATGATCGTATGCGAAGGATACTTATAGAAGATGTAGATTTTCAATAAGAGGATATTAATGTAGATATCAAAATGATTATATCAATGCTGTGCTAATGTGGAAAGATCATGGAGCACTGATGGAACCATAATGGTTAAAGTCAAGGTTTAACATTCCTGAAGATCGTGACAAAGCATGGGTTTCCTCTTCTATTACTTTACAGACTACTTACTTTTTATTTTTACACTACTAAAGTTATAGTCGCGTGGCTTTTACCACGGATACCAATCCACTTCGCCGTTTTTGATAAATGAAATACCTAAGAAAGCCTAAAGAACCCTAGAGATATGCTTACCAATGTATTAAAAAATGAATACCTACCATTCTCATTGAAGGATGAAGCACAGTGCTGTGGGTTTGCAACACATTCATAATTTGCTGGGCAAAGTCTGCAAGGGCCTCCGGGAAACAATGCGCCACCTGGGCCATAAACAGCACCAGATCATTTAGCTGCTTGTTTGGCTGGTCTGGACGAAGCAGAAAAACTGTCATCAACGATTGATAATGCTGCTGTTGTTGATTAAACTGCAAAAAAACAAAAAATTATTTTCATCACAATGTTAAACATTCAATGACAAATGTGACGGAATCTGAACAATAATATTGTATAAAAAATGAAGTGGCATCATTGATTAGGTACCTAGTATTTGTTGATTTTCATCTGAATGAGTCAACTTCAGAGTTTTCTCCCAATAATCAATATTTTTTCAATCTAAGACATTCGACCTAAAGAATTCAATTGGGACAATATATAATTTTGTGAAAATTCTAGTTTACAGAGGGAACTGGCTTCCTTTTATTACTTCTGTTGTCTTCTCCACAGTCTGTTGACTGGGAACCGTCGAGCTCAATATAATGTATCATTGCACACTTCCTCTATGAAGACCAAACACTCAAGAGCGCAGCAAATTCAATAACCACAAAAATATAAAGTACAAAGCATAGAAATGAAAGGGTTAAATTTTTTCAGAACGTTTCATTGGAAACGAACATGGTTATAGCTCACTGGTATTCAACAGGAAAACCTGTATATTAGTATATTATTGATAGTTGAATCTGAAGATTTCTCAAAATACGTCTATTATTCAAATAATGATTGAAATTATAAATAAAGTATGTTATAAATAAACAATATTGTGAAACTAACCTCTTCTTTGTAAGACTGCGGATCACGTTTCAAAAGATTTTGAAGTTGATAAATATTATCGGGTAGCTGATTATTATGTCTTTTAACCATTTTGAACAACGATATCCAACAATTACAGTTCGTAACAAGTTAAATCTAATTGCTAAAACAATAAAAATCGCATGGCTCAAAGCAACCTAACCACAACACCAAAACATGATGTTCAGAAGAACAAGATGACGTCAAAGACAGAATATTGAGAAAGCATGGAAGGAGAATATGCCTTCTAAATTATTGTATCCCGTAGCCGGGATATTTGAAATTATTTCCCGTTTTCAATCTCCGACTGCAAAAACAAAAATAGACAAGCAGCTTTTAGGCTAATTCAAAATACAATCATGTTGGATAGCCTTTTCATTGTTTTCAACATCCCATAAAAATTAAAAATATATCTCAAAATTAATGCTTAACATTTTAATTTCAAAATTATAATAGGCCTATATCTCCCGAAAATTCCTATTCCAATGGAAAGGATAGACATCAAGTCTATTTTTACCATTCCTTGACTTCAATGAATGATAGCAATTTTCCAATTCTGGTTATTTGCAGTAAATTAACTCATACAAATAACATATTTATAATACAGTAATAATAATAATAATAATATTGTAACTCAGTATGATCCATCCTTGACCAGAGCTAACTGGATAGATTTTGTCATATATTTTACAATCGTGTATCGTGTGACCTTGCTCAGGTCTGGTCGAGTGGTCGCAGAGTTATCAGGTCGCACTTGAATAAGTTCAAGGTCTCTGTCATGACTTACCGTGGTAAAATAGTGGCCCGAGGTAAAATCTTTTGGCAGTAGTAAATCATTCAAAAAGGATACATAATTCTTTCATATTGACTCATCGAATTACTATGACCGAATAAGATTAGTACAGACATTTGATTATAGAATATTTTGATTTGATTTGATTATAGAATATATTTCACATACAAACTCATGCTAAAAAAATAGTGTCAATCTCAAAATTTCTCCAAAAACCTGTTGCTCACTCTATCTAGTCATGTCTGCCTTGCTTTAGAACATGTTTCTATGTAATATCATTTTCGAATTTATTATTTCAGTTCACATTGAGCTTCGTCTTTTCCGCCGTCATTACTTTCTAGGTAGTGATTATTTTAACTGCTATAATTTTGTTGCTCTCTTCTGATGCCGGGATTCATATCTTTTTTTTATTTTCCAAATACCGGAACTGCATGGCGTATTTAAATGTGCTTCCTGCTGCGTCAGTCTTCGTTAATAATTAGAAAAATATGAGTAGTAATGTTTTATTATTTCTTGAAATAGTGAATGAAAGTCAATTTGCTTCTTGAAAAAATATGCGGTTGATTTATGATGACAAAATAATGTCCATGTTTCCAACTTCATAAAACTTACTTGATCCTCAACAATAACTATAATAATAATATTATTTGTACGACCATGCTTTTTGGAGGATACATCTCTTTTATTCCGATCTCGATTCTCACCTTCCCTGCTGATGATGCTGAGTCTGAGACTTGTGCTTGGGTGATGATACAATAATGTTATGAATGATGGATTTACAGTTTTAGGTAGGTTCCGATCAACGGGTAAGTGATAATAAAGTAGAAAACATAATATCATGAGCATCATTAATACAAAGAAGAGCGTTAATACTTAATAATTCCTTCAATTTACAAAATGTATGAGAGCTCGCTAATGTTTTCATTCTATTTTGTTCCAGGCATGCACTGTACGATAATTACTTTTCCTGAGTTGAAAATAATAGATTTCCATCATCTTTCCCATAATCTTCCATTAAAATTGTTTATCAATATCCTATAATTTTTTGCACTAAAAATAATAAAAATATACTTAAAATTGCTAGACAGTAATCTTTGTTTAAGGCTTTAATTTTTTTTGCATTAAAACATAAATCCCGGTGCAGCTCTTGTACTTTGGAATTAAGATATAAGAATCAGTGTTCAAAATTTTCCTAATAATTATAATGATAGAGAAACGTATTTCATTGCTCATTATATCTTCTTGGTTATTTTGTGAATCATCAAACTAGTCCCATTTGAATAGTACTGGTTGTTTTTTTTGTAGATTACGTCTTGGAGACTCCAGTTGTGGGGTATAAGACAAGTCCGATTAACAATTATTATACTATCTTGTACACTAGTTACCATTATTACTATATTAATATTAATTCAGGTGAGGCTTAAATTTGATTTGAAAGGAACTCTTGTACACTATAAATATACTTGTACACTATACGCTTTATCCAATAAATATTTTTTCATATATTTTCAAGACTCTTTAAAAACTGCGGTAGCTTGTTGTAGAGTTTCCTACCAATATAACTAGGTTTTTGTTTGATTAAGCTACTATTGTGATTTACCAAGTGATAATCTCCTCGGCTTCTTGTCTTGTATTATAACCGTGTATGTCAAGATTCTGGTTAATATCACTCTTTTTTACATATAAAGTAGCTTCATACACATATAAGCAGGGTACAGTTAGGAGACCCAAGTCTCTTGAACAACGGCCTACATGAATCCAATCTATTTACTCTTTCTATACACCTAACTGCTTTCTTTTGGATCTTAAACACCCTATCAAGATTTTGTTTTGATGAATTACCCCATACTAAGATAGCATACCTAATATGTGACAGTAAGAGCCCATGGTGAGCTGTAAAAAGTAGCCTTTTGTCATTTAATCTAGCAAGCTGTCGCAGGACGAAAACCCCAGATGAAATTTTACAGCATATTTTCTCAATGTATTCCCAGGTCAATCGTCTATCCAACAAAACTCCTAGAAATGCAATGTTTTCTTCCTGGTCTAGTTGATTATCGTTTACAAACACGTTTGTAGCCCTATCTTTATTTGAATTATATTTGTTTTTGAATTGGAGGTATTGGCATTTTTTTACTATTTATTGTTAATTTCAACTGATTTAAGAACTGGTAGGTTTTTGTTTGAATAAGCTACTATTGTGACTCACGGGATTGTTGGATCCAGTTCTGATTAATATCTTTGGATACCAAGGCTGTTTGTGTTTATTCTGACAGGTACATCAAACTAAAACAGATGATGTAGTGGAAAAAGCTGTAATGCACCTATTGACTACAAAAGGCTCATTACATTGAAAAAAGAAAGAAATGAGACCAATTTTTCATCTGAAATTCTAAATTATTACCGCATAACAATTCGTGTTCACTATGATAATAAATACAATATATTATGGATAAATCTGAAGAATGCCATATAAATATGCAATTGTACATTTTACAAAAGACTACCGGAGTCGTCAACGCTTCATAATATGCAGATTATTTGATGAAGTAAAAAGATATTCATCAAGTATCATGTCATTCGTGTTATTCTCATTTATAGTACGGTATATGAGAGGTGAGCACTAAAGTATAATTTATTATTGCATTAGAAAAAATCTGAATTCGTTCTGGTATGATATTTTCCCATAATAACGTTTTTAGTCTCTTCTAAAACCCATGAATCTTTCTTAAATTAAAAAAAAAAAAAACTATCAAAATTATAATATCCACTACTACAGCACAGCTGACAAAATTCCAATATGTTGTTTCTATTACATGTATTTTTTGAACTTCTGATTTTACAAGCTGATGAGCAATAAAAACAAATAATAATTCACTACACACATTTCTCTACATGAGGTTCACATGCACATTCAAACACACTATTCATACACACACATAACAAAATAAAATCATGGAAAAATTACCCAATGAAGCATGAAAACATTTATACGAATAAATTCTATCACACTCCAACTACAAACAATACACCAACTTATTGAACATGGATTCTGAGGAAGAGAATAATGACCAACCATTGCCGCCGCCTCAAAGAAGACCACTGAGGGAGAACGCGATTATAAAGCCATATTTGAGCATAGATAACTTCCATCAAACTGTTTTTGCATTTTGTGTATTTATATGTATAATGCGCTACTATATGAAAGGTATGAATCATTTATATAATTCAAATTAACTATTTTACTAGACTTTTCATATCATTCCGACTCTAGGCTCTACTCTTCTCCTCTTCGCGCATGAAAACATTATAAGGGTACTGTGCTTTTATATTGTAGAAAATGGTCTTGGTTTAAGAATACATGTATCTCTGTCTAGGTTAAAAGATTGCAGAGCCTATGTATTTCTTTTTTCATCCAATACATTTCTAAAATGCACATTCAATACTTAAAATAAAACCATCAAAGTTTTGTGCTGTAGGCTGGACTAGGTAGAATATTTTTATCCCATTTGAGGTGAACCCAAAGATTTCTATTGATATAAATGACGTTTGTAAATGTTCTTAATACTTTCTCTTCAACTGGAAGGGATCTTTGTCATAAATTAATGTTGGGTCAAATTGAGGAATTTCCATCATAAACAAGACTTGGAAAACCTCATGAAAGATGGAGTAGTTTCCCAAGTAAGCTAGTTTAGCCCAAGTAAGCACTTGAAGAACTTGAGAATAGAACAGGATTTCAATACTCTTGTTTTCAACTTCTCGTCCATACCAATTCATATTATTCAGATATAATATTATTAAGCTGTCAATAACATTTTGTAATTTCTCATATTTATTTGTCTAAAGTTTCTGAGCAGCTTACAATGAAAATGATACCGTACTTGTTTTGAAGGTCATCATAAATATACATATATTTTTATGATTATCTCCTCTACTCGGTTTGTTTTTTAATAGTTGACGCTATTGGCTACTGACCTGGAGCCTCAGTTTCGAATTAACTTTTTGTTGTAAATTTGAAGTCTTACCGTCAGTTTTATATTGTGAATATTGTATAATAAATGTAATCACATTCGGATGAACGTTTTCGAGGTCTTGAAGGCCTTGAAGATGAGATTCAGTACCTCGAAAACGTTCGGCCGAATGTGATTACATTTATTATAAATTGACAATATAAAACTGACTGCAAGTCGTTAAATTTACAACAAAAAGTTAATATTAACGACGAAGATCGGTGTGGAACAAGAAATCCAAGAATTTAGTTTACGATTTCCAACAACGGCTTCTAAACTATTTAGAATTTTTTAAGCCTACTGTACCAATTACCCCATTACTGTGGTAAATGATATGTTTCATTTGTTATTTCAACTGTCAGTTTTAAAGGATTCAAACAATATTTTAATGGTCATCTCTGGATAAACTCCGTTAGAATATAATAGAGCTGTATACAGACGTGAAAAGGAGTATAAATCAAATAAATAATGTTTTTATTAAACATTTCATTTTATTGCATTGCTTCATTGTTAACACTATATTATGCAAACAAGAGTTTAATTGAACTGATTCTTTCAATTGAGCAACACATCCAAATAAGCTAGATACTCTGCACTAATTGCATACCGGTACTATCTTCTAATAAGCTGTTTTATGCTTGAAGTTACTTTTCGATTGACTGAGCAGCATTAAACATTGTCAAATAGTTTTTTTAAATACGGTATTTTATGAGTTGAACATTCAAATTTCAAAGTAACTACTTCTTAGTAGTAAGGTAGTAGTGTTTAAATGAGCATAACTTAGAAGATAATGTACATTTTACATTGGAATGAATAAAAAATAAATTTCATTATTAATTTCAAATAAATAATATTTCAAAACAAATAATAATAGTTGAGGTTTAGACCAACTTAGTTTTTTTAAACAGTTTTGTCAAGTTTTATTCGTTGTTTTTTATTTTATTTTTTTATAATGTCGTGTAGGCACTTTGATAAATATAGTTTTTTGAAATAATTTTAGAGCTTTTCATATTTTTATTACTTTTTAAAATTTTTGGTCAATTTTTATAGAATCAAATTATAATATTAAAAAAGTTACTTGATAAATATTAGTTTCACAGAAAATTCAGCCTTTCCTTTCATTCTTTTTGGAAGACTGAAGGACAACCAATACTGATAATAATCGTGGTTTCTTGAATAGCTTCACTGCAGATACAACTTATATTCTTTCACAGTCAAGATTATCAATGCAAAACTACAGAGAAACCAAATGTGAATAAGCAATATAATGTTTCTTTCTTCTACCGGATTTGATGTACAAAGAAGGCCAATCTATCATTATTAACTTATATCAATATTTTTCTCGGTTCAATATTTTTCTCGGTTCAATATTTTTTGCTTACAAACGTAAAATTCCCTCATTTTTGATAATATAAAATAATTATTTCACATATTGATGAAAGTTGGGAATCAATCTCCTATTGCTATTATTTATTGTTATCAAATATAACCTATTATTTGTTGTACATACTCTGTATGTCTCTTCTATCAATTACCGTACTTTATTATGAACTCATTTTTCCAAATTTTAAATAGTCATACATGGAGACTGAAAATCCTCCAATTAATTTAAATAGTGCTAAATAATACTAACTTGCAGAATCTATTGTTATGATAGTTAACGTCAATGTAGTTACCGTACAAAATGTATTGATCGGTGAATGATATGATATTAGATTGGGTAAGATAATATCGGTCCCATGACATGACCTTATTTGAGTTCCGAATTCCGTATTCTTTGTCACAATTGCTGTAAGACCTGGCGCAAACAGACTTTTTATTTGCACACGGCCTCCTAAGTACTATCCCTGAGCACTTCAAATCAGTGACTGATAATATTCATGAGATAATGCAATAAAGTAGATGATAGATGACTCGAATATTGGTGATCTTCAATCCACGCGATGGCTAGTATCATGGATTACGACGTTTAAATATGAATCTTGTTGGTGCCCTGGGTCCCAAAAGAAATTCAAAGTATAATCCCAGCTCACCTTCATAATCTATCTCAAAGTGTTGGACAAGCTGAAAAAATACAAAATTTTTAGAGTATAAGTTTAGTATAATAAGTATAAAGCGGTTCATAAAATTCCACACTAGATAGGATGAATCTTACATTGCATTAAACGTGAAGAATACAAGGAAGTGTTTTCACTATCGTTTTATAAATAGTTTTAAACCATTTTCCTTTATAGACTACTATGAAATTACTGTAACATATAATACAGTTACTGTAAAGAAAAAAATTCAATTTTGTACTAAAAGTGAAGAATTGAAGAAAAATATTTTTGAGTTTTATTTTGAAAATAATACTACAAGAGGGGAGTCGGTAGCCTACAATGATTACATGAAGATTGTTAAATTCCTTCATTTAAGGAAAAACTTGCATCCATGCTAACAAGAGTCATAAATTAATATTTTTAACAACAATACTCCTAGAGTTACAATACCAATATAAGTGTATATTTATATGCAGACATGATTTATGTTATGTTATGTTATGAAGGGACGGATTCAAAGATCCAAAGATTCAAAGATCCTCACACGTCAACCGAAGCTTATTGTGTGTCCCTAGTACGTTAGTTGGGCAAACCAATACCTGTGCCCTTTACAAGATCCAGGAGTTTTTTCCCTATGCTAACGTCCCATTCATCACCTGGTTGTTTGCAGCCAAACAGAGCCCTTCTCCTCGCCCCGAGTCTCTCGCAATCCAGTATGATATGCTTGGCAGTCTCTTCAGACTGATTGCAAAGCCTACACATCTGACTTTCATTTCTGAGTCCAATTGTGTGGAGATGTTTCCTGAAGTGGCCATGTCCAGTTATCAGAGCAATCAACTGCTTTACCTGACCTCTACCCAGCCTCACCAGCCAGTTGGTGAAGTAGGGGCTTGTGTCTGCTAGCAGCCTTTTGCTAGGTCAAATCCCTCTCTGAGGAAGAACTGGCAGAAAGCAGCCGAGGCTGCTTTACTGTGATGTAAATTGATCTGAAGGACCCTGGGCATTGTCCTTGACTGTTGATTCAAATCGAGGAACCTGCCCTGATGGGGTGGAACCTGATAGGTTTGAGGGCAAGGCAACTTCTGGAGTTACCTTGAGGTTTGGTTCTGGTTCGTATTTGGAAATTCATGTGGTTCCCACGAGCAGCTAGGGAAGTGGAGTCAACCCGGACAGAGCCCCGCATACCCGGGCAAGGCTACATACTGCAGGAGGTCGCCTGGTGTCCTGCAGGCACCGTTAGATAGAGGAAAGGGTGGAGGGAGGGGCTGGGATGAAGAGCAGGATAAAGGATAGGTTTCTAGGATAATGAGGTCAACGGACAGTTGCCCTTTTAGTCGCCTCTTAGGGATAAGCAGGGATACTGTGGGTGCAATTCTACTACCCCCACCCACTGGGGAAAGACATGATTTACTTATTATCAATAATAATTTACGTCTACTATTTTTCAAGTTAATACGCATTCAATTTAAATAATTCTCTGGCATGCACAATCGAATGTTATCTTTATCTTCCTTTTTAATTAATCGTTATTCTTCTAATAGTTCCTCCTTCAACATTTAATATACAGAGTCAATTAGACTTACAGAGCATATAAGAATTCTCAACAGTTCATGAACATCTAATCTCGAAGCTGAAAATCAAAATCTTTTTAAATGATGCACTTCTGGCTTCACTGGCTTAGCACCTCTTTAAATGTTACAACTTGTCAATTTCCAAGTTTATGCTTTTTATGAGAACAGGTAGACATGAAAATTCATATATATATTTTGTAGTTATCTGTATTTTTGTTTGAATCAAAACATATTTATCCTGATACATTCAAAACAATAAAAAAAACAAATTTCCACAAACCTTTGCCAAGACAACTTGTAGCTCAAGGTGAACGAAGCGTTTGGCAGGACACATTCTTCTGCCGACTCCAAACGGCGCTGTAAGGAACGGGCTTTTTTTAAGCTCATTATTACTCAACCATCTTTCCGGTAGAAACTCATTTGCCCTGGAGAAATTTTTCTCGTCCTGACATGCTAGCCATGTATGGCATAATACAACATTCTGAAATGAAAAATATTATTAAAAACAATAGACAATAAACCGATACAACTGAGTATCCAAGGACTCGACGAATAAAATAATAATAATTATTATTATTATCAGTTCTGCTGAAAGGCATATGCACTCAAGCATGCACATATTTAATCAAGGTGCATACTAGACTAGCCTCTCTATCACCCTTGCCATTTAACTGCTTTGGTTTCTATAAACATTATAATATGCTTCATATTACGCATAATAAGCTTCCCAATTCACAAACAAATGCACATCGACAGTTCTTGAAAAAGTTTTGTTTCTTCTTCTTGTTTAAAAGATCTTATAATATATAATGCCTTTTAATATTTTCTCTGTTTTTTTCAACTTGACAATTTAAAATTATTTGAGAAAAGATTTCAACACAATCAAAAATGAGAATGTCAACACTTGCAATGTACAAATAAAGCGAATGATTGGGCTAAGTAGCGACCTTCGTAATATTCTTCAAATTTTTCTATATTTGAAATGAACAAGCTGTTCAATGTTTTGATTTTTAATAGTGAAAACTAACCTAGAGCCTATAGTGAAAATTTGTTTTACATCATAATTATTTTTATATTTTAACCCCAAACTTCAAAATCAATAACGATCTCACTACGACTATGAGGAAACTATGTGTATGAGAGCCGAGAAGCCATACTAGAGCCTAAAATTAAGATTCTAGAATATTCCTTTCAAGCGCTAGAGCACGGATGAAGGGACGGACGATCAACAACACGATTTCAATAAAGCCCTGTCGGGTCCTTAGTAATTATATCGCAATACAGTAAATATCAAAAACTGGTTTCCAGTACAGTGAATTTATATAGTCAGTGTGGCCATTGCTATCAGCCTACATAATATTGTCTCCATCTTATATTTGATTTATATCTATAATCCATTCATCCTATTATATTAAACGAGCAATTTCTGTATGTTCGTGTGTAGGCTATGTGTGTGGTTATGTCCGACCGATCCCAAAAACGGTTCTAACGATTTTGATAAAATTATAAATATAGGGGCCTTTTGGTGCATACGATTGCGATAGATCTCATTTCTGCAAAAACTCGCTGAAGGAAAGAAAAAGGAGAAATCTTTTCTGAAAGGATAGAACATTGATATAAAAACATCTAGAAATGTTTCTTCACAGAAATATAACCGTTTTGTTTTATTGCACAAATGTAGGCCTATGTCGGATTTTTGGCAATAAATTCAATTCAATAGAACACATTTTTACTTACTAAACTTTTCTAATTAATTTGGTTCATCATATGAAAAGGCACTCTCGGCCGTTTTTCTCTATAATTTATCAAGGACTTACAATGAATTTTTTTTATTATTCTTTGCATGGTTAAGAAGCAACAGATATGTTACAGCAACGCTTCAATACGCCATAGTTGACACCATATTAAGGTGTGCTTATTTTACTGAATTTAAAACAATAATTTATTGGCTAGAACTGTTTTCTATGGACAGGAAACCATACAGGTTTTTGTAGAAACAGTGATAGATCGCATTGAAAAATAATTTCAAAATCATGAAACTTTTAGGCGGGGGTTACCCTTAAGTTGTATTTATGACATTTAATATGTATGCATGCGCGTATTTATGTATGTATGTCCAACGGATCTCAAAAACGATTTTGATGAAATTACGAATATTAGTCTTGATATTACATAATATCTATTATAAACATATGTTTTCTACATAGCTGCATGGCTCCGACTACACAGTACGTATTTAAACCTCGGCCTTCCCGCCAGCATAGCCTGAATACAATCGGATATCATATGATTCATACTGCTTTGACTGTTAGAGGTAAAGCGATAAATCTCAGTCACTGTAGTTTGGATACCGAATGGCGAATCGGTGACGTGATCGAATCATCCAATCAGAAGTAAGGCGTCCAATGGCCACACTGTCTGTATAAAGTCACTTGTTTCCATTAAATAACATTATATTTTTTGGCGATCATGTCTTGGGTGCTAGATGGATACACAAGCGTATTGCTAGTCGCGTTTGTTGGAATTATGAAACCAAATTTTAAATTTATTTTTATTTATCAACACTAAATAGAAATCGAATGTGAATGTACAAGAAATAATACTATGGAGAATATTCGCACCAACGTTTACTCATGCGCTTGCGAAATAAACACAGATTCGATCCAAAAATGGCCGACTCTAGTGAGTAACTCTAGTAACTAGAGTCGGCCATGATACAGTCCGTGATTTTACTAGCTTTTTTTAGCTAGTTTTCAGTGTTGCCATTGCCAAACCTAACCTAAAGTTAGAGTGATTATCCACTGCAAATTTTCTCCCTGGTATAAACTGATTGAATTAAACAAATGATTCTTATCGTTAAATATTTTTAATTATCATTTTATCAAGTCTTTATACAATTTTCTTGAAATAATTGAAAATTTTCTCACATTAAAATTATTACAAAATAGAATGATGTGATATGCAATTCTTAATAACTTACAACAGCTGTTGAAAAATCGGAGTAATTCAATACAATACTATATTTGAAAAAGAAGAATATTCCACAATATTTATATTGTCTCAGTTTCTATTCAGGCATTCATACTGCAAAATTGAGGACTCGAGAATTTGAGATTTCGAACTTTGTTCATTTATATTGTACATTCTGGTGCAAAATGGCTTCGTCCAAATATTCATATTTTGGTAATATTGGACTAGCCATCACAAACACATTTTTTTGGGCGATTGGTGAAATTTCACCACGAGCGGCCAAACAAATTGATTTAATGGGGAGCTCCAATTTCAACTATAAATTGCAGATTTCAGTACCAGGATTCATTCTTTTCATATTTCTTGCAAGATATTACTTCAAAGGTGAGATATTTTTTAATCATTATTGGTGAATATGCAATTGCAACGGTAGAAGCGGAGCTCCAAAGTTCATTTTTTAAACTAGAGTTTCCTTATTATTTGATAACCATGAAAGAAAATAGCATTTTTGAAGAGAGCTATTATGGTAGATTATATTATTATTTTCATTTTGTGAATTTTGGATGAGAAAATTTTGTTGTTATTAACCTACGATTGGTCGCGCTCTTAGATTCTGATATAGTTTTAGTTGATGTTTTTGTTGCATGTTATTGATCTAGATATATGTTCTTGGGTATTTCAAACACTATTTTCGCTTGTGACTTGGGTCCGATGTGGTGGGGAAGGCCACATGGATCGAGGGAGCTGTTGGAAGTCGGCAATTGTTAATTTCATTGAATTTTACGGCGCGAGTGATGTGTCCGAGTTTCGTATGATTCACATATAAAATCAATAAGCAAGCTCAGAGCTCATTTTAATCCCTCACACATTGCAATTTTCACAATGATTACGGTTCTAAGGCAAATTTCAAATGTTAGATTCAATCTAACGGGTTTTAAGGCTCATCATGGAATATAAATGCAAATAGATTAGCTTCTCTATTGTTCTTCTGTTTCTCCTTTAATATTTATTCATTGGAGTACAGTAGCTATATACTCATAAATGAATGTTAAAGCTAATATTTTCGAGACACCGGTTAAATAAAAGTTATAGCTTGCCTCTTACATACATTACAAGTCTCTCATATTTTAAAATAAATTTTCATAATTTTTGTGGGCTGAATATCCGAAAAGTATAATCTAATTTATTTATCACAGTTGAAGTTTGTGAACTATTACTAATCCTTGGAAAGATGATTGTTGCGCATTGTACATACATTTTATTTAGTAAAATCCTTATATCTAGCATAATAAGAAAATCTCCTTATTGAATGATTTCTGTGACTGTCAACTGGCGATGTTGAATGTTATTGATCTAGATTTATTTTGCTTTGTTATTTTGAAATTATTTGGAAAATACCCGTGCAATTAAGTAGTACCGTATTTTCAGGATTATTACAGTAGAGGCTACTATGAAATGGACACTATCAACATGGAAATTGATCAACAAAATTACCAGTACCTAAGATCCAATAAAACCTACTGTTTTGGCATAGTACTAATAGTTATTTATGTATTAAGAGCGTGAAGCGCGACTTTATCGCTCGAGCCAAAACATTTACTGCGCGACGCATAGCGGAGCGCAGTAATTTTGCGAGAACGATAAAGAAGCTTCACGCGCGAATTGCATACAATATTTTTCCTACAACTGCTCGTAAAGTAGTTCTTTACGTACTGAAAACTAATTGTAAAATACCTCTTTACTGCTCCGCAAGCGGTAAAGTACTTTACGCTCGCCAGCTGTTTTCTTTACGCTTCTGTTTTGATTTTGATGTCTTCTCATTGGTGGATCACTGAATCCGTGAAATTCACATAACCTCAAAAAAGGCGAACGCTAACCAAATCCGCGCATGGTCTGTGATGCTACAAACTACAAGCTTTTATTGTGTTGGAATCCAGAACTGCAGTTTTAGGAAAAATATTGTATGCAATTCGCGCGTGAAGCTTCTTTATCGCTCTCGCAAAATTACTGCGCTCCGCTACGCGTCGCGCAGTAAATGTTTTGGCTCGAGCGATAAAGTCGCGCTTCACGCTCTTAATACATAAATAACTATTTCCTACAACTGCAGTTCTGGATTACAACACAATAAAAGCTTGTAGTTTTTAACATCACAGACCGTGCGCGGATTTGGTTAGCGTGCGTCATTTTTGAGGTTATGAGAATTCACGGATTCCATGATCCACCAATGAGAAGACATCAAAATCAAAACAGAAGCGTAAAGAAAACAGCTGGCGAGCGTAAAGTACTTTACCGCTTGCGGAGCAGTAAAGAGGTATTTTACAATTAGTATTCAGTACGTAAAGAACGACTTTACGAGCAGTTGTAGGAAAATATAATTTCTGAGCTTCATTGTTTTAATGAACCTGAGATACTACGATAGAACATTTCTTCTTTTATTTAGGATTGCTTTGTTCTTGTTCAACTTTTTATTCTGTGTTTTTTCTCTCAATTTTTCATCTCATTTTCATGTTCAAATCATTTTTATGTGTATTCAGATATTATGAAGATTTTATAAACAATTCGTAGAGGCTATATTGCACTTCTCAATTCCTCCGAAATTTGTTTATCAAGATCTGCCATAGGCTACTGAAAATGACTGAATTTTCAAATTATGATTAACGTTCTTTAAATGAATATTACAAATATTACAAATCATAACAAATTGTTCTATTACAGGTTTGGTTGTTGTCAATTATCCATGACTAATGTTGGATGACGAAGGAAATTTTGAACTTATGTCCTAATGTCCTCATTTTAACCAACACAGCAATTATGTTTTCCTTTACAAGGACAAAAAGCATCATGTTCAATGAATTCGAGGATTGATCGCTGATATTAGTTACTTACCCAATAATTGTGAAACATTAAATAAAACATGCTTTAACCTCAATGTACATTTCATTTATTAGCGCTGATTTGCTTATTTTGTTTGAAAAGAATAAGTATATATTACATTAGATTTTTACTCAAGTAGAACATTCCTTTCGAAGAGTAGATAAATTTTATGTAAACCGTTCCCAAAAATGATTGTTCAAACTATAGAGCATGACGACTGAACGCTGTAGTAAGCTTAAGTTTGAATATAAACGGTTTTATAGGAACCCATTGATAATTTGGCTGAATAAGGAGTAAATAAAGCTCCTATATTATAAGGCGTGAGTATAGCTCGTTCACGTTGCTAAGAACGCTGGCTTCAACCGGCAGTACAGTCAAGTTCTGACTAAATTGTAACCAAGACGATCACTATTCATTATGCAGAGTTGAAAGGCTCGCAGACTAAGAGCATGACTGTACACTAATTTTTAAAAGGAGGGGTGAAAGAGAGTGAGTGTGTGAGAGTTCAGGGGTCTTAGCAAAGTGATCCAGCTTGTAACAGGTGAGGTTGAAGACGATTTAAAAAAGAGGATAATAGAAATATTGTCGAGAGTCGAAACTCAAATGGGATTTTAGTGATTTCAATCTTCAAGCCGGCTCCTTGTGCCCAAGCAGGAGTTTGTCTAATGCGCAATCAAATGCCAAGGACCAAGAACGATCACCACTCTTATATTGATTTTTGTAAATGTCTTACCCCAGCAAATAATTGATGACCATCGCTCACTTTCAAATCTTCTTCCAATATCCGAGCTATGCAAGGAGCTGTTGGTAATAATCTGAAACATAGAAATAAAAGAAATTTAAAGCCATGAACATTCCTGCCATTTGGGACATTAGGACGCTGCCCTCCTTTTTCCAAATAAATTGAAAAGTTCTCATATGATAAAACAATGTATAATAATTCTTATATAAACCACTTTATATAAATGATATACCTAACACGATATTTGATGAATCAGGAAGTTAAAAAAGTTCCTGTAAAATCAGAACGTTGAAAACATTTAATGTTTGAAGTGTACTGACTTGTGGGGCGTTAAGCCAAGTTTTCCTAGCTCTGCACTTATTGTGTTTGCACTGCACACCAGTATTGCCAGAGGCAAGCTGGAGAATTGTGGGGAATGTAGCTCAAGATTACCGTAAGTTCAATTGTTACATAAATTTTGAGCCAAATCTCCCACAATTCTTTACCTTGCATCTGGCAACACTGGTATGCAGTGCGCTATGCAAAAAGTGCGGAGCTAGGAAAACTTGGCTTAAGGCAGTGCTATTTACTGCTAATATTTATAGTACATTTACTGCTAATGAAGCCAGTGCGAAAGCCATATAGAGCTGGAAAGGTTCTGGGACATCATTTGCATGAAGTGTAGGCCTATAGGACGATTTTGAACTCTATCCATGCCACTGCCAACCTCACCTTCCTATTTTACAGATGGGAATCACTGAGCTCCCATTAATATTTTGTCTCAATTTAAAAAAGTTCTTTTTATCGTCAGATTGCATTATATAAACAATTATTGATTCAAATCCATATTTGATTATTTAGTGAATAATTATAGTGTGTTTAAAGTCAGTTGTTGTCATATAAAAGTCAGTTTGATATTATTCAGAATTATATTGTGTATGAGTTGTATTGACACAACTGACAAGATGGCAGAAGGCGGGCAGCACGTGAAACAAGCATGAGATGTGAGATTATTGTAGGAATAGTGAATATTATAAGTGCGAGTATCATTTTTATAAGGCGGTATTGCAGTAGTCATATACTGGTATTATTTCTATCTTGAAATGGAAAGTCGGGCTTGTGTTTGTTGAATGATTCGCAAGAAAAGTTTATTGACTGCCAACCTCGAATAATATCCTGACTGAGGGTATTCTAGACTCCTGGAGTCCTCCCAACCATCTTAACCACGAGCCGCCACTGGCCATGAATAGTCCTCAACAGCTGCAATACATACAGTATCGATTATAGTCTTGGGTCTTATACGGGATTTTCAGACTTAATATGGGATTTGCAGACTTAATATGGGATTTGCAGACGATATGGGATTTGCAGACTTAATATGGGATTTGCAGACGATATGGGATTTTCAGACTTAATATGGGTTTGCAGACTTAATATAGGATTTGCTTCAAAAATTGTAAATGAAACTTCAGAATACTTCTTTTTATTCATTAAGTTTAATACCTTAAAAACGTTCGGCCTACAGAGTAAGTAAAATATTACTTATTCTTAATAAAAATTTGACTGCAAGTCCTTGAATTCACTTAAAAAGTTAATATTAACAACGCAGATCGTTATGGAACAAGAAATCCAAGCATTAAAGTTAATTGTATCTGGAACTCCAACTGTAATTTCTGCATTACACAAAGCAGCGCCTAACTAGCGCTACCTCAAAAGTTATAAGCAATTTAGATTTAATTTTCTCAATGAATGTTGTTGCTAGTATATTTTCCAGATATTGGTGAAACAGAAATAGAAATATGAATTTCAATACAATAGAGCTATGCATATAACACATAATTTAACAATATGGATGACTCCTGATGTGCGGTAAATATGAAGAAATACATTTTCTTCACCTAATAAATAAATAAATAAAGCCTTTATTGTTTCCACCAAATGACAAATATAAAATAAATCGATTTTTTTCTTAATAACTTCAAAATAATTTACAATTCAATTTGAAATATCTGAGTTTCCCAAATTTCTAATTCATTGAATATATTTACAATTTCATTTTTTCTTTCTGAATAACTTTATACATAATATTTTTATTTGTTTAATTTATTTTCATAAATTTCTTCTTGTGGAAACCAGGCCCTAATGGGCATAGGCCTCTCCCAGGTTTCGCCATTTGCTGCGATCCTTTGCATGATTAGTCCACCTGCTGCCAGCCACCTTCACAATATCGTCGTCCCATCTGACCCTTTGCCTACCAACTTTTCTTGATCTCCAGCCTGGTGTCCATAGCGTCAATTTCTTTGTCCATCTGTCATCATTTAGCCTGATAACATGACCTGCCCATTTCCATTTTAAATGCTTCATTGTCTCTACCAAATCTCCTGATTTTGTTAGCGACTTTATGGTTGTATTCCTTATCCTATCAGCTCTTTTTATACCCAAAATACTCCGTTCCATAGTCATCTGAGTGGTTCTTACTTTCTTTAACACATTTTGCTTGAATGCCCACGTTTGTGAACCATAGATGAGTGTGGTAAAGACGCAGCACCTGAGTACTTCCATTTTTCTTTCTTTACTGATATCCCTGTTCTTCAGGATAAATTTCAGAGACCAAAATTTGTTCCAGGCAATCGCACACCTACGTTTAACTTCCTTCTCTGTTCTATCCGTGAAAGAAAGGAGCTGACCAAGGTAGATTGTTTCATTGGACCACTTTAGAAGGCACCCATCTAGTATGACATTTTCCGTTCTCCTATTTGTCATCAGATATGTTTTTAAGGGATTTATGGTTAGACCAGCTCGCCCACTCTCCTCTGCTAGATTGATGAGCATTACTCTCAACTGTTGTACTGATCTAGCAATGAGTATGATGTCGTCTGCAAAGCGTAAGTGATTTAAATAAGTACCTGCCACACATATACCAAACTTTTCCCATTTGAATTGTCTGAAAATTCCTTCTAAAGCAGCATTGAAGAGCATTGGTGAGAGTGGGTCTCCCTGCTTGACTCCCTTCTGGATGAAGAAACTCTCTCCTGGATTATCAAACAATAATCTAGCTGTACTACCTTTGTAAAAATCTTGAATGATCTTGGTATAGGCTGTTGGAACCAACTGTTTTTGGAGTGCCATGAACAGAAAACGGTGTTCCAGGGAGTCGAATGCTTTCCTGTAGTCCACAAACGCCAAGTACACACCAATCTGGAATTCTTCACATTTTTGTATAAGCTGGTTGATGCTCTGAAGATGGTCCAAAGTTGAAAATCCACTACGAAATCCTGCTTGTTCCACTGGTTGCTGTTGATTTAGTATTGGCTGTAAGCGAATTTGCAATGTTTTCATAAATAATTTTCCAAAGCATGAAGCAATACTTATTGGTCGATAGTTGTTTATGTCAAACATATCACCTTTCTTGAACAACAGTATCATATCTGCTTCCTTCCACTGCGAGGGTACAATCTGTTCAGAGAGAATCCAATTGAAAAGTGACAGAAGAGTATTCCTGGACATCACATGAAGTGTTTTCAACATCTCATTGGTAATTTTATCCTTCCCAGCCATTGTATTTTTCCTCAGTGTTTTAGATGCGGTTTCTAATTCATTTATAGACAATGGAAGCATTTCATGGGCATCGTTTTCATGTTCACGAGTGAGTAGCTCTCTTCTCTCGATGTTACTTCCATACAACTCCTTGTAGAAGCTAGTAGCTTGTCTAACTATGCCTAGCCTACTTCTCTCTATCTTGCCTCTTTTGTCCCTCACCCCTATTTTCCATTCTGTACTGTCAAAAAGTTGTAATTTTAGTTTCTTCATGGATCCGTTGTTGTCCAGAACAGTTTTGATCAAGTTGTCTTCATAAGCCTTGAGGTCCTTTCGTATATGGTATTTCACTAGCTTACACATTATATTGTACTCAATTTTATCATTAACGCTTTTATTTCTTTTCTTCTTCAATGCTTCTCTTTCTACAATCAATCTTTTTGTTTTCTCTGAAATTTTCTCTCTTTTCAATTTCGTTTCCGACTCAAACATTCCTTTAAGTATTAGTTCCAATTGATTATAACTTTGTTGCAAGGTGACTTCTTGTTGTTCACTCCAATGTTGCAGTTTTGTTTCAAATTGATGCGCCTCATTAGATTTGAATTTGATTGATCTTGACACCTGATGATTCAATTAAGCTTTTGGTCTCCTCCTAAAATACTGCTTTGACAACTCGACTTTAACTAGCCTATGATCAGTACTGAATTGTAGACTCCCTGATATTTCCAGTTGTTTTATCATTCCTTTATTATGGGCTAGAACATAGTCTATCTCGTTCTTAACAAGCTGATTTGGCGAAATCCACGTCCATTTCTTTCCCTTCCTTTTTTTAAAGAACGTGTTGATTATTCTCATTCCCTGTTCATGACAAAAATCAACTAATCTCTGACCTGCTTAATTTCTCACACCATACCCATACTTTCCTACTACGAGCTTTTCATCGGCCTCTTGACAACCAACTTGACTGTTAAAATCACCCATGATCAAATTCATATCTTTCCAATTAGTCTTTCCCTTCCTTATAGCATTGGACAAGGAATCATAGAATAACTCTCTTTCTGCTTCTTCAGCTAATGATGTAGAGCATAAACTTGGAAAACGTTTAATACTCCTCTGCCAACTCTCAATTTGAGCAGAGCTATTCTCTCAGATATTCCATTGAATTCTACAATTTTCGGTTTCAGATACTCTTTCACCATAAAGCCAACGCCTCTTTGACCTTGAGTTATTCCAAAATGATAGAAGATAAATCCGCTTCTTCAATGGAAAATTCTTTCCGTGTTTCTCCGCACTTCAGCCAATCCAAGAATGTCGATGTTTGCTTCAGCTAGAGCTTCTTCTAATTCTACAAGCCTCTCTTCAGTTCGTAGTGTCATAACATTAAGTGAGCCTATTATCAAACCTGGGGGGTTTTGGTCATAATTCCCCTCGATGACCAGCCTTTCTGGGGAATTGCTAATTACTGCATTAATATAATTATTACCCTTAAAACTTGTATTATCCTTGTTGGTTGGTAGCCTGGTTTCCATTAAATCCTATTCTTTTTTATCCAAACTCTTTGAACTATCAGTAATTTTATCTTTAAAATAGTTGTCCATTGGCCCCTTCCTTACCTCCAAGCCACTTTCTCTTCCGAACTTCCTACCTACAACTATTCCCTTCTCCTCTGATTGTTTTAATACTTTAGTCCTTAGTTCTTCATTCAATGGAGAGACACTCAGCTCTCGTTTCTTGTTTCCCTTTTTGTTCTCCAATATAACTAATTTATCATATTTTCCTTCGTTTCTAGCTGCTATCAATTCCTCTTTTAGACCCTTTCTAATTTTTTGAATATCTTCAGGGTAATCTTCTGAGATGAATATCTTGGAGCCTTTCAACTTCTTGCTGTTTCTTAGAATTTCAATTTTCTTTCGTTCAGTAGTAAGCGCAAGCACAACCGGTCTGAAGTTATTCGTTTTATTATGTCCTATTCTCCTGATGAAATCCACCTCCGAATTTTCAATCTTTACATCGAGTGTTTCCCTTATCAGGCTGATGATAGAGCTCTCCAAATCCTTACCATCTTCCACTCCATGAATGATTAGGTTTCTTACTCTTACTTTCCTCTCTAGCTGACATATTTTTTCCTTTTGTTCCTTTAGTGTTTTGTTGATATTGCCCAACTGCTCCTTCATCATATTTCCAACCCTGTCCGTTATAATATCAAGTTTTTGAACGAATTCTTCTTTAATTTCCTGTCTAAGTTCAGTTTTAAATTTATCGAGAAGAACATTCAAATCTTTTGAGTTCATTTTTTTTCAGCTGTATTTACCAATCTGTATAATAATCGGTTTCTTTTCTCTTTTTTTTCACAGCTTTGGAATAAAGAAGCTCCTGATGAGATAGGCTAATTTCCAATTGGTATACACAAAGAAGGGGAGTGACGAAAAGGGTGCATTAATTCCTCTTAGCTGATTAGGCTCTATACCTCTTCGAGCATTCCATCTATTATCACATATAATTATACAAAACTTCCAATTTTCTATTGATTCTTTCAATTTTTCCGAATTGACAATAATTCTAATTAACAGCTCTCTTTTTCAGAAATGTTGACAGTTTTTTGTCCTACTGCCCTATTTATTATCTTATTTAGCGATAGAAGGGTGTTGTTTAGCTGTGTACACTACAACTGAATCTGGTGAAATTAATAAACTTATAGACAGTCTGCTCACTCAGAAATGCTTAATCCGTAGGTACTGTTACAGAGTAATCCTTCCGACATCGCCAGTACGGTGGATGACAGATTGATAAATACAGTTGTTGCAACTGCAGATGAGAACTCTAACACTGACACACTAAGAACAGCTAAACAGACTTCAACACTCTCACACAAAGACACAGAGAACAGAGGACAAATTCCACCACAAAATACAATCGAAACCGGGCAAGGCGACGATATTTCGTCTCATTATTTAAAAGTATAACTTACTCGCAATGCAAGTGTCTTGAAATCATACAGTGCACTGTTATCTATACTTACAAATAACCATCACAAAACCACAGTTAATGTAAAAAAACCGTACTAAATTGATTAATAATCACAGAGTGTAAACTTCCTATTGTTAATACCAGCAAGTCAGGCTTGCCAACCCTTCACCTAATAACTTAAATAAACTTCCACTAGCAGTTGATTCAGATTTTGAATAAAATTTTCAGGAATAATAAGGAAAATTGTGTGAATATGCGACCAATGCCCTAATCATTGTGAAAGCTTCATTTTGAAGCACAAGTGAAAAATGACCATTGGCAAAATCACATTTTCAGTTAATTATATTAAATTATAATTTTATATTATATATTTAATTATATTAAATACGGTAACTCACCTGAAAGCTTCGGTAAGGCAGGCTCGCAGGTACGGTATTTCTCTGAGATTATTTGCTGTTATTACAGTTCCTGAAGGAATCACAGATATCAATTGTTCGTAGAGTACATTTTGTGCTCTTTTGTTCTTTGCAATCAGGTACAATAAGAAAACAAGCGTGTTACCAAGCTGAAACAATGCAATAATCAATGTTAAAAATCATAATATAAGTTGTTATTATTATTAGCGTATGGTTTTTGATGGAGGGGAGACCCTTACGGGTAGTTCCACCTCGGCCTTCATACATGTTATGGGTACGTTCCATGGTGATCCGTTTTAAAATGAATTGTTCATAATCTATATCAGAATATAGTGTTTATTTTTGTACGTTGAATTCTTGAAAAATAATTAAGAGTGGCATAACAAATACCTTCTACAATTCTACAATTAATTTTTTATCTCTACCTGATATTCCCTTTCAGATGAATGAATTTACTTATCTAAATATTATTAACTCGACTCAAATGAACCTGACATCCATGTTTTTCTTTAACAAAATAAACTGGTTCTCAAGTTGAATGTTGAAAGAACTGATCAATATTACTCACAAGTTGATAACTTCATTAGTACATTCATCTTTCATAAAAATGATATTCTACTTCATAGTGAGAGAATTCACACCGCTAGAATTAATAACTCGATTATTGTTGTGATTCATTATTATCTCGTAAGCCTATCCAAATAAGAGAATCCAAAAACATACAAGAGCACGAAACATATACTTGATAATTCGAAATTTTGATTTTTATCTTACAGCTCTATATTTGGTCAAAGTTTGGTTGAGCTAATTGTTAGCTGCAATCTATTTACTGATTTCTTCGATTTCTTTGTTCATATTATTAATAATTACCGTCATTTCATATTCAATAAAATTTGTTCAATTGATGAAAAATTTCAAAAAAAAAAAATTCTCGAATATTGAAAAACCAATTCAATTTTCACATTACTTGATGCACCGGTACCTCTTATCAACTCCAGTTTTATGATGTAGACAATATAGAATTAACAGCCCTATTCTATGATTATTTTAATTTTAAAATAACACAGATTGATTCCTGTATGAAGTCACCTATTAGACAGTACTTACTGTTTTAATACCTGCAGCAATAAAGTCTATAATGGCAGCCTTTCTGTCTCTCATGTCCAAACCGGGAGTTTGCAGTATTGAAATGAACACACTTTGTACTGGCTCCACTTTGCAAGTATCCCTCTCTTCTGATAATGCAGTATCGACCAGCTGAGACACCACACTTCAACAAATGGCACATCATCATTATCAGAATGTCATTAAGGACCCGACAGGGCCTCATTGAAACCGTCCGTCCGTCCGTCTGTGCTCTAGCACTTGAAAGGAAAATTCTAGACTATTAAGACCTAATATATAGCTTCCTCAAAGTCAAAGTGGGATCGCTATTGATTTTAGAGTTTCAGGTTCGAATATAAAAGTAATTATTAAGTCAAACAGATTTCCAATATAGGTTAGTTTTGGCGAGTGAAAAACAAAACATTGGACAGCTGGTTCATTTAGAATACAAAAAATTAAGAATATTAAGAAGGTTGCTACTTAGCCCAATTATATTTTTTTTTTTTAGAGTGCAATTATTGACGTTTTCATTTTTGATTGCGTAGAAATCGTTTCTTAAATTATTTTAAATCATCGAATTGAAAAAATCATAGAAAATATTGAGGCATGATAATATATTATGAGATCTGTCGAACAAGAAAAAGAAGAAACAAAACTCTTTTTCTTGAACTGCCGATATGCATGTTTTTTGTGAATCGGGAAGCATATGAAGTTGAATGGTGTTTTGCCTATCAGCACAACTGATAATAATAATTATTTTATGTAAATTCGTCGGGTCCTTGGATACTCAGTTGTATGGGGGTTGATTTGTAGAATGAAGTTTAATTATTAGATAGGATGTGTGAAACGTACTTCATTTTTAATTATTAATAAAATTAGTTTTAATGAAGAAAGATGTAATAGATAAAAATCTCCACAATGACCTCCTTGCATAATGAATGGTGGTCTGTTACAGTTTCAAGTTTTTAATGGAAAGAAACTGATAAATTTATAATACATGGCTAATAACATAACTGTCATTTATTTGTCTATAATGCAAAACTTATGCTACAAACTTAACAGTATTTTCCTCTACATCCAAGCTATTTTAATCGGTTTTTTATTACCCACCCTGTCTTCAACAATCTCCAAGTTATCAACAGGCTCCCATATTCATGAATGATTCACTTAGTGTTATAAGCTGTATGTAGTTTCAGATAGAATACTGTCACATTAAGGATGATGTAACATTTAAAATGTAGAAATGCTGGTATAAATTTAAACCATAAAATACACAGTAATTTCATCAGTTTCCTATATCTAAAATGATTCCCAAAGTCTGAAAAGTCTCGAAGTTACCATATTCATGGTTGATTCACGTTGTGTTATGAACTGTATTTAGTTTTAGGTAGAGTAATGTCACATCCAGGGTGATCTACAGTTATCTGCTCTTGTCTACTATAAATTGGAAAAAGGAATATAGGCTATGTAGAAGCTTTTGGAAAGAATTGTTGGTTATCGAATCCCTGGAGACTGAACTTGAATTGACAAATATGAGACTTGGCCACCTGCCCAAATATTATTTCAATTTTACATAAAGGTTTGAAAACTTCCATTAGAACGTTTTATTTTTTGAAAACTTTCTGCAAACCTAGTTTACTAAGACTTCTTTATTTTGCTCTGTTTGATTCTAGGATTCAATATGGTATTCCCTGATGGGGGGGGGGGGGGGGTACCTGTAAGACTTATCTAGAGAAATTAAGAATCTCTCAGAACCAATAATAAGGAATGTTAAACAAGAAAGAGACAGAAAGTTCCTATCTGCTTTTTTTCCATTAAAGTATTCCCCATTCATCCATCATCTGTTTGCTTTTAAAGTTTTTAGACTAATTTTAATCAGGAGTGGCAATACTGGAACTGAAATTTTTTACCATATGAGAAGAAATTTACAAAGGATTTTTCCAGACTACCCAAAGTAAATAAATATGTATTCAAGCAGGCATTTCAATATATTGCCCCTAAATATTTGAATCAACTGCCGCTATACATTAAATCATCTGGAAATAAAAAAATATTTTCAATGCAACTTAAGAATTGGCTTTTCACTTTTCAGGATTTAAATTTCTTAATTTACTCTGTAACATAGTATGACGATTACTCTCAGTATGGTGAATGGGGATTACAATCGAGCTCTTGATCAATTTTATTTTTCAATTTATTGTATAATTTCGGAACCACTTAGATTCTTGTTGGGTTACGATTTTGCTGTAAGTCTTTTTATTTCACAGACGCCATGGAATGCGAGTTAACTTTTTAAGTGAATTCAACGACTTGCAGTCAAATTTAGATTCTAATTTAGAAATATAGATTGATTTGACTGCAAGTCGTTGAATTCACTTGAAAAGTTAATATTAACAACGCAGTTCGTCATGGAACAAGAAATCCAGGAATTTGAATGCGAGTTATTTTTAAATTGATGCAAGTTTGGACTCATCAATCATGCGTTTTTATTTTGCTTATTTAGTTTCATTTTTGCTTTGGCCACGATTACTGGTACATGTGGCCAAAAAATCCTGTGTAGTAAAATTGAGAATTATGAATCACAATTGTGGAGGAATAAATTTCATTATTTCGTTTTTTCAATAAGGGCCAATCTAGTGTGTCTTAATTTTGGTGTTGATCAAAACTTCCTTAGCATCAATGTGCTTTAGTAGGATGGTTACTTTCATTATGGATACCTTCCACAATATCACCTTCGCCACTACAAAGAACGTTGAAATGCTTTAGTAGGTTATATTTTTATAAAAAAACATGATACCTACTCATAAATAGATTCCTCAGACTGCACGAGTAGCTTGTAGGCGGCCGTAGGGAAAATCTTCCAGAACGGTAGACCGTAGAAAGTGTCCCTTGAAGCGCAAAAATGAATTTGAATGGCTTCGGCCAGCTTTTTGGCGACTGTGTTGGAGGAGCCGCGCTCCAGGAATCCCATTCTGCGGCCCAGAACGAGGGTGCAAGTGCTCTCCAGACCAACGCGGTTGCACAGCTCTTCAAAGCGGTCCACGTGGCCGCTCTCGTTTGTGGAGCTCTCGATCAGCCTGATAAAGTCGTCTATCACATGATTCACTTCTGGCAGGAACTGCTTCATTGTTTGAACACTGGTCAGCTCGGGTGTCAGCAGTTTGCGCAGTTTGTGCCAGGTTTCACCTTGTCTGAAATCAGCCAGTAAAACAATAAATTTTATATTGAATATTAAATAAATGAATTTCATATTAACAACGCAGTTCGTCATGGAACAAGAAATCCAGAAATTTTATTCATTTATGTATTCATCATGAGAAAAATGCATTCGATATGATAACACAATATGGTATTTCTCAAAACTGCTCTTTTCATGATGTTTCTAACTAGAGACCAAATATCAGGTTAGGCCTAAGTTACACTGGGAATTTTTTTTTGGAGGATGAAGCCCACATATGTCTGATACCTGTGCGTGGGTAATGAGTTGGATGATGGTGATTGATGAGTTGGACCTACAGTTTCAGGTGGGTTCCGAACCACCGGGAAGTGATTTTACAGCAGAGAACAGTGTCTTTTTTGCTGGCCAATTAAATCGTTCACCGTTACAAACAGGACCTACGAGAACACAGCTCACCTCTATCTGATTGAACAGATACCTGCTACGGCTCGCGGCTATCAATCCCACTCTGAAGCACAATATTAGTGATTCTCTACAATATAACGTATCTTCTTATATTTTTCATTGAGTATTGAAAGTTTCTGCAATCATTTTATAAAAAAGATTGTTATTTTTGAAATATTAAACCTAGTCATGTACTGTTTTCAACTACTCCTTAAGTATTTACTGGAGAAATGAGATATAGTTTGAAATTGTAAAAATGTTAAAGAATTATTCTTCTGTATTTTTCAGAGAAAATTGAAAGCTTTTATAATTATTTAATAGGAGAAAATTATTTTTTCTCGGTAAGCGCGGTGTCGGAGCGGAGTGAGCTTTTGGAACTGCACTTGGATTGGACAGATTACATTATCCAAATAAATCTGCAGATTTTAGCATGCTATGGTTTGAAAGCTATATTATTAGCATGATATAGATTTTAGACTTACACAATGCTATTTATTTACATAGTGTTGGAAATATGAACAATATCGAAGAATCCAACTCTATCTGCATTCCATGTTCAATAAATATACAATACTTCCTACTTATAGAAATCACCGGCTCTTGCTGTAAGTGTAAAATGTCAATGTATGATTTTATTGTAAAAGTAATTTTTGAAAATAAAATTTCAATGTCTATGATTTTATCAGAAAAGTTAATGATATTGAGTAATGCGATTCTACGTCATCGAAGTCTTCATTTACATGAAGCGGCGAAGTTTGGACAAAAATTAGTTTGTTCTCAAAACACTTGACCAGTGACCAGTAAACAGTTAACCAGTGGGGTGACCAGCAGCTGTAACGACGTTGCTTTATTTATCACTTACTCAAACTACTTTACGCCCGCCATTTATAACATTTTTGTATATTAATTCACCTCATTACCTACGCACAAGTCTCAGACTCATGTAGGCATCATCAGCAAGAAAAACATTTGGAAGGTTTGAGAAATCATATGAGCGTACAACATCTCATCAAACTTCTCCATAACCAATGAAATATTGTAGTAGAAAAAGTCAATTTTTCAAATAAATTTGAAAGTTATAAACATTTTATATGTACTTACTCGTTTACCAGTCCACCATTAGTGTACCTATCTGGGCGAGTTGCTCTGTAGTGTGCTGTTACTTCCGTTGGTGGACGCAGAGGGAACTTACTGCTTCTCCTCAACACTTTTTCAATGTCTTCTTTTGAAATCAAACTTATGACTGGAAAATTCCATAAAGCTTCTTCCTTGACAACGTTACCGTAACGCTGAAACATATCTGCGAGAATATCAATATATATCAATAAATATTGCAAATTGATGGTAAATTACTATAGGTCAATAATAAATTTATAAAATAATATAATTAAATTATATATTAAAAATAATATTATTATAATTCATAGCATGATCAAACCAAATGTAGAGAAAAGTAAAAGACTTGCTTCATCTTTAATAGGTAAAACTGAGGTCCTTGTCTTGAAAATTAATTTTCAACTCTCATTTTGATTGCAGTCATTGCACTGAATAAGAACGATTTTTTTTTGAGGATGAAGCCCACATAGGTCTGAGACCTGTGCGCGGGTAATGAGTTGGATGATGGTGATTGATGAGTTGGACCTACAGTTTTTTTAGGTGGGTTCCGAACCGCCGGGAAGTGATTTTACAGCAGAGAACAGTGTCTTTTTTGCTGGCAAATCTATCGGTCACCGTTACAAACAGGACCGATTTAATTATATTAAAGTTATTCAAGAGTTATCCATGCGCTTATCAAGAAAAAAGTCATGATTATACTCTTTTTTAAATGTATTTTGGAATGAATCCTCATCAATTACTTTTTTATTATAAAAATATTCGAAAATTTTGAATTTTCATCAGATTCTATATTATTCAATAAATTATCCAATATGAATCTTGACTTTTAACTTTCTCGCAGCAGTATTCTGTTATAAAAACACATTTAATGCTCAATATAATGCTGAGAAGCAATTTATTAAAAACATATTGACAGGAACGTGTGGGTGCTTGATGCGTAAGCCATTAAAATATCCTAATTAAAATGCAGATTCCTCAGTTTCCCAGTTGAAGAACAGATTAGCTTACAACATCGAATTCACTAGCTAGCTTCCATTGCCAGTTGAGAATAATTATTTTAATTATTGAGAAAAATCTTTCTTGTAAAAAATCTCGGAAGAGCTCGTACACAAAATTTTCTATCCAGAAGGATCACTTGAACTTTGAATAATTCATGAGAAATATTTCAAGTCGAGTTGAAGCTGAGTGCTTAGTTAATTATTTAGAACAACATATTTCTCATGGATTTAAATATTTCAGGGTTTACCTTTGTAAGCTTCATGAACTTTATCCATGTCATATCTCACTGAATAAATCCATCGGGTCCCTAGAATAGGGAAAGCCATTGGTCCAGGAATATCTTTTAATGAAGGTTTCTCTTCTATGATCACTGTAACTGATAAAAGAGACCAATCATGAACAATGAATTTTCCCATGTGGAGCAATATTATTATTCAGTGATAATACGCTTGAAAAAAGAAAAATGCTTTGGTTCAGTAATGGCAACTGGCGAAAATTTACAAATAAATCACTTTATCTATGGAATTCATCTATTAACACAAATAAACTATAATAATCATGCAAAAAGAACTGCAGGCCTCCATGACATGTATGGTTTTGCTGAATTTTTACTATTCATGCAGGAATATCAAATCAATAATGTTCAAGCATATTTCGAGTTTTAGATTATTATAAATAAATCATTGTATTTGTCTAAACCATTTGCTTCTACTAAAGAGTTGCAGCATATTATAATTCCAATAGCTTAAAACATATAATAAAAATAAAATCATTTGAACCATAGAATACAAACATAAAAGTTTCCCCTCTGGACCAATGAAAACTATTAATGAATAATGTAACACATAAAAACATGCTATAGTAATGATAAACAATGTGCGAGTGATAATAATCATAAACAATAAAGAAAAAAATCAATCCTTGAATTTTCCTTAATTGAATATGACAATGATTTTCCCATTTAGAGCAATAATATTATGTACCAATAAGCATGCAAAATGTACTGTAGGCCACCAAGACGTATAGTTTCGCTGATTTTTTACTATATATGCAGGAATACCAAATCAATAATGCGATGATGATGATAATAATAATAATAATAATAATAATATTAATTAATAATAATAAGCGTATGGTTTTCATTATGTGGAGACTCTTATGGGTAGTTCCACTTCGCCGTTTAAGGCCCTTTATGGGGAAAATGGCAGACCTACTATTTTAGATGGGTCACGAACCACCGGGTAAGTGACAATAAAGCTTATAGTATCAAGTCATTGAAGCATGGTCACCAATCCAAGCGCAGTCTTGAGCGCTCGTGACTGATCATCACGATCGCATAAACACCACGCTCATCGTGTGATCAATCAACAAGTGTTTTCCAAAAACTTGTTACCAAACAAGTGTTTTTTATTTTCAAAACTAATTTGTTTGAAATTATTAAATTCGTATAATTTTTTCTCACAGTTTGATCAGAATTCGGTTTTAAAAGAGAAACTATTATTTCCATTCTAATTAGCACAATAAATGCAGCATATAAATAAATAAATGCAGCATAATTAATGATAGATATTTGTAATTCAACTAAATCCATTGTTAATCGGGTTTGAATGGTTAAAAAATATATTAACTTTTCATGTGAAATTTAACGACATGCAGTCAAATATTTGTTAAGAATAAGTATAATAACTCACTTAAACTGGCCATCTTCCTCTGAAGATGGATCTCATAGATTCGAAAGTACTCGGCCAGTTTAAGTGAGTTATTATACTTATTCTTAACAAATATTTGACTGCATGTCGTTAAATTTCACATGAAAAGTTAATATTAACAACGCAGTTCGTCATGGAACAAGAAATCCAGGAAAAAATATATATTATAAATTCAATTAAAAAAATATCTTTGGTGTCCCAAATTTACAAATTTTCAATTTAAAATTCAACATTCGCGTTTGAGTGGTTAAAAAATATATACCGTATTATAAATTCAGTTGAAAAAATATCTTTGGTTCCTCAAATTAACAAATTTTCAATTCAAAATAGGTGGGAAGAGGGCTAAAAATTTCACTTTTTAACGGTACATCCGATCTCAATGTGTGATAGCTCATTTTACTCAGATGATGAATACGGTCTGAATCCGTCCGTATACTAAACATTTTCAGGGTGTCTACTAGTTCCTAATTGTAAAATTCCCGACTTTTTCCCTACCACATTTCCAAAATTCCCGACCTCTGAAGTTCTATAAAACCAATTTTACTTCAGGTAATATATTCCACGACATTTCGATAAACGGCGGTAGTAACTAAGACTCTTTTACTTAGACATTGTAAGAGACTCCTCGGGCTTGCGAAAATGAGAACCCAAGAACGGCGGAGGCAGATGCAACACCGATAGCATGAATTAGTCTGCAATGCATATTGCTTACATACACAGGAGTGGATCCAGCCTTTTTTTTATGGGGGGGGGGGGGGGAAATACCTGAGTGTTCATGTATCACCAGGCACCAGGATGGGTGGCCCAGGGTGTTTTAAAATGAGGCCTAAAATCGTGAATTTGAAGCAATTTAACGTGAAATGAAACCAACTTTCCAAATTTAATTGTTCACCTATTCCCTGTGATGATATAATATTATACTGTTAATACAAAATTATTCATGATTAAATGCCTTTACAACGACCTATACTGCCAAAAAACCCAGAAACTTCAACTAATGGGTGTAAATAGAATATAAGTTAATTTCTGAGTGTAAATAGAGCAATCAATGTAGCAAAAATTTCAAGTTCAACGCATAATTTCATGTTTATATCTCACATGAACACTAAATGGGAATATCACAATGAAATGTTCATAATATGGACTTGACTACAAAAAAAATATGTTATTGTTTAAGACAGCAGCTATCAATTAAATTAATTAAATTGAAAGACGATATTCTATGAATAGATAATATGAATCCTAGGAGCTGACTAGATTTCACACAGAAGAATTAATTCTAAAAAATCCCTTCGTCCTCTTTTTAAATTTATCATCGGGCAGAATTCTTGTTCCCTTTTAGCCCCGCTTTACATTCAGGGGCGCATCCACGGGGGGGGGAATTCCCTCCCCCCCCAAACGGTGAAGAAGAAGAAGAAGAAGAAGGAAAAGAAAAAGAAGGAGAAAAGAAAGAGGAAGGAGAAGAGATAAAAGAAGGAGAAAAAGAAGAAAAGAGGAACGAATGGAAATGATAGAAAATAGTGAAGAAGTGGACAAGAGATGGCAATAGAAGGAGGAGAGAGATGAAAATGAAAAAGACTAAAAAGGGTAAAAAATAAGGATAAATCTTTTTGCAAGAATCAAAGATGTCTGGAATCGCTAAAAATGTGGTTTTGTAGGAGTTTAATTTTAAAGAGTTTTCAAGGAGTACCCCTCAAATATTTTGAAAGAAATTTCCAAGTAGCCTCGGTACTGTACATTACCCCAATCAGGAGAAGTGAGGGATCAAATATAGAAAAGTTGAAGTTTCAAGTAAGGTCCCGGATCTCCCATTGACAGTAACACAAGAACTAGACAAAATTTACTTTGACACATAACGTGAGCTGAAGTGTTAAGTTAAAAGAATTAATGCCTAGAATCACGTGACATGTAGTTTTAGAGAGGTAATTTTTCCAAAATTTTCTCTGGGAGTTTCCCGAAACCCCGTTTTGAAATAAATAGCCATGTATATTCCTTCAATTTATCGATAGAGGTCTACTACTTCAAATTACAAATTAATATTGTAATTATTGTACCGAGAGTCTAACCCTCCCGGCAACACCCCTCCCCCCCCCCCTAAACTGACCCTGTAGTTATGCCACTGCTTTGTGTGATGTAACGATACACATTAAAAAGTTATTAAAATTTGTATTTGTCATATCATTACAGGTAATAGGTGAACAATTAAATTTTGAAAGTTGGTTTTATTTCAATTGAAAATACCCTGAAATTCACGATTTTATGCTTCATTTTCAAACACCCCGGAAAAACCTTTCAGAACTGGCATCATTTTTAGACCAAGTACACAATAATTTGCAATAGAAAATCAATTCTTGGTTAGGAATTGCTGTCTCATTTTCCTCCCTTGTCAGCAACTTTGAAAACTCTTCTTTATTTCTTCTACTTTTTTATCCTTATTTTTTCTCTTTTTACCCTTTTTCGTATTTTTTAATTTTCATCTCTGTCCCACTAATTTCTATCCTTTAACATATTGTCATCTCTTTTCCACTTCTACACTTTTTTTTATTATTTCCATTCGTTAAGAATTCTACTTTTATCCTTTTTCCTTCTTTTTTCTACTTTTCTCGCTTTTTCTTCTGCGTTGGGGGGAATTTCCCCTTCCCACCGTGGATCCGCCACTGCGTATACAAGAGGTTACTAATAATTAGATGATTGGAACATTTCATCTGCTTTCTTTTTTCACACAAAAAAATAATAGTAGGATCTTATAGAACAGAACAAAAAAAAAATGTAATAGCTACCCTTCGGGGGAATTGATCTGCCAATTAAAAGCAAATCACTCACTTCAGGGCAATGTAGGCTGATGACTCCATCAAAATAGAAAGTAGCTACATATTGCAAGTTGTTCTAACATTAGTAGAGGACAGTTTAGAAATTCAAGCCATTAAATTAATTTACTAGACCTTGAAAATCGTTAAAATTTTGATCTTATAAATAACATTATTTCTAAACCCGGGAAGTTCTGAGCCCTTTCTAAAAGTCTCATCGTTATCATCTGGAATAATTGCAGTAATCGCAGGTGTTGAAGGGCTAATTCACACAATTTAAGTTTTACTTATATTAAAAAAGGCTTTGTAATCATATTCATGGAAACAATTAGAAAAAATTAAAGATAGCTTGAGATTGAACAGTTGCTTGCAAAAATACGTTATACTTGTTTAAATTACCTAATTCAAGTTTTTACAAGCTTGAACAAAAATATATAAGGTCAAATAAATTGAACTAATGGTATGGAGAATCACAGTACAATAGCAAAACACGCACACTATGCACAAAATGGCGTTTGATTATTTTATTGCAAAAATTTATTGACTAATTGTTCCCAGCTACACATCGAATTATTCTTGTTTCCTTGTTAGCCAATTTAATTATGCACTCGTAACAAAAGTATGTCAAAATACATGTTACAATAAATTTTCTCATTTTCCCGACCAAATTCACAAAAAATTCAAAATTCCCGACCTTTTCCCGGTTTTTCCCGACCTGTTAGAATTCCCGACCTTTTCCCGACTTCCCGACTTTTCCCGACCAGTAGACACCCTGCATTTTTAGTTGTATAGATCAAGAATAATCATTTAATAATTAAACAACAAGTATAATACTAAAGATTTTAGTACCTAAAATCCCGTTACAAAACATGGGTGATAAGTTTTAGTAAGAACCCAACAGGGCCTTACTGGAATCGTGCCGTTGTCCGTCCGTACCTCCATTTGTGCTCTAAGGCTCTAAGGAAAGGAAAATAATATACTTTTGAAACTTGCTATATGGCTTCCTCATAGTCAAAGTGAGATTACTTTTGATTTTGGAGTTTGGTAGACAAATATAAAAATAATTATGATGCAAAACAGATTTCTACAAGTTAATTTTGGTTAGTTTTATGCAAATTTGTCCTTGGACACTAGGTTGTATCAATTAACAGTATAATATTTGAGATACGAGATATTCATGTTTCCTTGCTCATCATACATAATGCAGTATCATGAGTGGCCATATTCGTAAAAATAACATATGATATAATAATATAATTGATATGAAAATACTCACATGGTTTCCTTTTTTTCCACCAACTTGGGGGTAGCTCCATGACCAGGAGGAATAGGAAGACAACCACTAAAGCCATCATGTAGAGACATCCCCAGCTGAATGTGGCTAGTGAAAATAGAATATCCTAAAAAAAAAAAAACAATATTCTAGATTCAAATTAAATTCATTTTATTATAACCTTTTTGTTGTCAATTTAACGACTTGCTGTAAGTTTTATTTTGCGAATATATAATGAATGTAAGTACATTCATTATATATTCGCTATATAAAACTGACTACAAGTCGTTAAATTTACAACAAAAAGTTTGTATTAACAACGCAGATCGTTATGGAACAAGAAATCCAATAATTCATTTTATTGTTTGATAACTGAAAAAAGATAATGATTCAGAATTTTGATACAGACCTTTCAAAGTAAAATATTATTTCAAGGTTCATAGAAGACCTCATTATAATATCATCATCACAGTTGATACCTTTTAATAAGATGTATTTCAAATATTCAAGTTAATTAAAAGAGAAAGTTAGCATTAAATTAGAGTTTTCCAGGCTTTCAGGGGCCCGTTTGCTTGTTCTGGACAACTTCAATATGATTGAAAAGAAATGGTGATTTGAATTGTGTTATTATTTTTCTGACTACGTTAGTAAAAAAAGTATATGCGTATGGCTTTTACTGAATCGGTGGGGAGACTGGAGGTTCCACCCCACCGCTTGAGCCGTGTTATCGGAAACATGGTGGACCTGGTACAATTTTAGGTGAGTTACGAGCCACCGGGAAGAGATTTTACAGCAGAGAACAGTATTTTTTGCTGGCCAATCCAATCGGTCACCCTTACGGAGAAGGCCCAGGAGAGTTGCTTATCTAATCAGATTGAACAAATACCTGCTACGGCTCACGGTTAACATTACGGTAGTATTTTTTGTTGTGTGTAATTATTCCATACTTTGACTATTACCCAATATTCTACACTGACTATTCTACAATTTTCCCTACTACATGTTCTACAATATTCAATATAAGCATCTACAATAGTATGTTACTTTTGTGAGTACCGTACTTTCATATGTACGGTATTTCTGTGTGTTGTTTTAAAAGTTGATCGTATTGAATTTCAATTTACCAGCAAATCATAAAAACCTAAACTGGACAAGTTTAAAATCTGAACAATGAAAGAACATGGAATGTCTTTTAATTTCCTCCAGAAAATTGAAAACCCCTCCTCCTGTCATTCAATGCCTTGTTCAATCACTGATAACCGATTTCAAATACTGTATAACAAACCAATATCAATAGTACCGTAATTGTACCGTATTCTTATTGTTTTCTCGAATCTAGTGCACAACTAAGTTTTATAGTTTGCAAAATCATCCAACTTTCTTTACTCTCCAATATTTTTGAAATTTAAAGTGTTCTTAAATATTAATACTTTAGAACTTTTAAATTGTTGTTACATTGTAGCAAAAGAGTGCACTTACTACTATAGCCAATATCATACTTGACACAATCGATAATCTGATTCCTTGCTCCTGATTTATTTCCTTTTTTTATTGTGTAAACCATCTTAATTGTACAACAGATTTTTCATGAGGCTTTGATATCTATTTCTCTTTACACCCCAAGAATGTTTAAAAATTATATTGAATTCTTTGAATAGTGAATGACAATTATGATGGCTATATCTCTCGGCTCCCTCTTTCAATAATTAATTCATGATGTCTGCAGCTCTGTTTGCCACTCATATTCCCCTTGCATAGTGACACAACAGATAAGGATTTTCAACGCAATGCCAAGAATAAGTTGACAAGCTCTACCAAATACCAATAATATTCAAAATTATAAAATTGTCATTAATCATTCGCCAGTGAGTAGTTTGGATTTTTGTATCAACATGTGTGAAGAATTCGAGGCTAATAAGATGCTGAGCACGCCCAGTTTCTGTCCAGCTTGTCACTAGTTTTCTTATCACTGGTTTGTTTTGGTCACGTGACTGCTTCCGTTTATTTTCCAATCAAGTTGATTGACCTGAGCTGAACTGCAAGAACCAAACTTGCGTAATAGTAAATATAGAGGAACATCCATCACTTTGGGCGTCGCACTTGACCCAACTGGTTCAGTATTGTCACAGTCAATGTTTAAAGAGAGGAAACTCACAAGCAACACGTTGCTTTCAAGGATACCCACACTATTTCAATAATAATACTAAAAAAATAAATTCAAGATTACATTAAATTTAATTTGAATGACATTGATTAATGCGATCAAAATGAATTATCTTGTAAATTAATAAATTTAAGCCAACTTCCAAAACAACTCTAGCTTAACATTCCGGGGAGGGGTACTATACTCAGGCGCGGCTGGTCCTAAGTGTTCAATTGTTCAATGAACCCCCAAATTAAAATCTGTTTGTCAGTAATTATTTGGATCAATATTCAATAATAATCTAAGATTTCCATTGTTTAATTACCCTATATTACACACTGTCTGTTAGATCTACGCGGCTTGAAACAGCGCTGCCATACAGAACTCATAGCTTTCACGGGTAGACATCGTAAGGAGACAAGTCTCCAAATGCTATTGACTGGGTATTGGTGCAGGTACGTGGTGGAGTGATTGAGGAGATTTTCCAATGCACTATTTAGCAGCCAATGGAGACAAGCAGCAACTCGTCTCAAGCCACGACTTTAGCCGAACCTAGCCGAGTCCAGCCGAATGACCACGTGATCAGTTCAGAACGGCTGCTTACCAGCTGCCCTACCCGTCAGTTGCCCGAACGGTCAAATGGTAGGGTTGGGCAACTGAAAACCAATCGTTCAGAACAGTGAAAGATTATCAGATCACAACAGTTGCGGCTGTCAAGGAAATTTTTGATCTGATTGTGAATAGTTGTATTGAAAGATTCAAATTCACTGGACACTTGTTAATTTCCAATTTATTTGATAGTGAGAATTATTTCAACTTCAAGGAACATTTTCCTAAACAATTGTCGATGACATTCTCAAATCCTTTGGCCCATACTTTGATAAAAACAAATTCAAAACAGAATTGAAAATTCTTTATGAAAAAGATGATTTCAGAAATGTAAAAAAGTTACTGATTTTACTAAGTTGTTTAGTAGAAAATAATTTACAAGAATGTTTTAGAGAGGTGATTAAAGCACTCCAAATTCTTGTTACTATTCCAATGACTACGTCAGAAGCTGAACGATGCTTCTCTTCTTTCAAGAGCTCAAGAGGATTAAGACATTCCTTAGAATTACGATGGAAGATGAAAGACTCACTGCCCTAGCAATGTTATCAATAGAAAAAGGAATGGTCAATGGGTTGGTAGACTTCAATGAGAGAGTTATTGAAATTTTGGCAGTGAAAAAGGAGAGAAGACTTGACTATTTATACAAAAGTTCTGTTAATACAGCAGGTTCTCTGCCATAATATTGTTATTATTAGCCTATTTCTGAATAGGAATTTCTGAAAGTCCTTTTTAAAATTCTAAGAACTCTTACAAAATCGAATTAGGAATAGGCCTATATTTTTTATTTCTTATGACTTCATAATCTTCATAGTTTTTATTTATGCCTATTATGACAGTAAGTGTTATACGAAGATAGTGCTTGTGAATTAGATCTCGTAGTGAAAACAGTTCGTACTTTATAGCTGTAGTTTGAGATATTTATACTGTAATGGTGGTGTTCGTGGGGATGGAAAGTCTGCTATTGAATGAACATCGAAAAAAATTTCGTGGAAGGAGATGGGGAACATTCAATGAATCCGTTTTAGGTTCAATCTCAGCTTTGAGTTAGTTCTCACCTTTGAATTTTGGTTGGCCATTTCCATTTATAAAAGTATTAGTACATTAAAAATAGATTATCAATTTAATTACAGCAGAAAAACAGTTGAGAGTTAGCACCGCATGACCTATGGGTTCACCATCTATGCAGTTTTCAGCTTTAATCAGCTTTATGAATTATGATCCCCCTTCTTTTTTATCATCTTAATCTCCTTGTTCTTCTTCATTTCTTCTTCTTCATCTTCGGTCTTCGGCATCATTATCTGCATATTTTTCCCCTCTTCTTCTTCTTCTTTTCCTCAATTTTCCCTTTTTCCACGTCTATAGTATTCTACTTCCTAGTGCATATATTCCTTTATGCCAATTGTGCAATCGTGGCCCCTCAAAAGTTTTTTTTTATTTTGTTCTGTTGCGAATCTTCTTGGGGTTGACAATACTAGGCTCACATTTTCGGAATTTTTCATCTTATTCTCTTGTTCCAACTGTTAACCAGAGGCATAGATGAACATTTAGGCCAGAAATAAAGCAGTAGTATTATTATCCTGACTATTAATATGATTTGTACATTATATCATAGACCAAACATCTATCCTTATCTCTATCTATAAAAGGATGATACCCTGACTCACTCATCAACGCAGAGCCAAAACTACTAGGCCTATGAACTTGAAATTTTGTATGAACAATCCTTATAGGATTTCACCGTGCAATAAGAAAGGATTTTTAAAAATTCGCAATTTTAGGGGTGTTTTTAGGGGGTTAAAGTTTTGCCTATGCAAAGCACGGGTACATGGCTAGCTAGCTTACTGGGATCTTTTAATCATATGGAAAATAATTTGAAATTTTTCCATCTGCTGATGTACACGCTGTTTCGATGGACAAGCTGTTTGTGTGTTTTGCAAATCATCATTCACCTAACCTACTGAACTTGCCGGCCAAACAGCTTAAAGGAACAGCTGATAGAAGTCAACAGTTTTTAATCATATATGGCAGGCCCCTTAGCGGCGTCATTTACGCTGTCTGGAACGCAAAAACTTTGTATGTAGGATACCGTGCAGTCGGAGCCTTGCAGTATGTAAGAAACATATGACTGGGTATGATGAAATGTAATTATGTCGGGTTGATGACATCTGTTAACCAATGCAGCTAGAAATTTGAAATATATTCTCAGTAGGAGGTGGCGAATAATAAAATAAAAAACCTAGCTTCTACCCTAATAGTCGTGGAAGGTTTAAATTTGAAATGTTCATTGAGAGGTGGTGAGTAAGGTCTTAAGCCGCGTCTCCACCAACCAAACATGCTCGGCGAACAGTGTTCGCTGGAATCAGCTGATGTCGCCGAACATTTTTGGAGTTGGCTTGGTGTGGACGCCTTCTCGAACATTATGATCGGAGTGGCGAGAACCTGTTGTTGATCGTCACTGTTCGCTCACAGACCGAACATTTCATTTGAACTCATGAACATGTTCGGTGACCCATATGTTTAATGTTTGTCCGTTTTTTTATTTGCCAACAATGTTCGGCAGACATGTTCGGTTGGTGGAGACGTGGCTTTACTGTGTAAGAAAACAACGAAGGAGGCCTCTCTGATCAGCTGGAAGAGCCCTAGGACTAACTTCTTCCCTAATAGTCCTAGAAGGTTGAAATTTGAAATGTAACCTCAGTGGGAGGTGACAAATAATAAAATCAAGAATTTTTTATGAGAACGCAGCAACGCGCGTCGGGCCAGCTAGTCATATGATAATATTATATGGAGTGCATAATACAACGTAATGGAGTGACGTTATAGTGTCGTAATAGTAACGTAATGCAACTCAAGCTAGAAGCGTATTAAAATACGGGGAGCTCCCTCATCCTAAATCTGAATTATAAATGAAATAACGATGAAATTGAGATTCAATTTTTTAGTCATGCGAAACTACAACGCATTCTGTCTTTTCATTACTTTTACTGTACTTTAACAGCATTTAGCGGTTGACGGGTTAACGGAGCGACCCAGAAACGTAGCTGTAAACAAACAAGGAAAATTCCTGATCATTCATCTCTGTGTCTCTTCACATATGGCGACTCAACAGTGCTTGATATGCTTATATTACCTAGTCATTGAAGTTTTTGCTACATAATAATACTGTAGAGGGCCCAAATTAAGATATGAATAAATAAATAATTCGATAAATATAAAAAACAGACAAATGAATAAATAGTCTTCAAATAATACAGCGTAGAAGAAGTATCAGTGTTCAAAGTTCCTTGATCTTTAGGCACTCCTGTTGTAGCAAACTTTTCTCCTCATCCTTTGTATTTAATTCATCAATTGTTTTATTAATCAAAGCCTAGCTATTGAAACTACTGCTCGATACATTGTAGTCCCTGTTGCAATGTTTTTGTCAGTTCAACGAACTGATCAGTGCCTTGTGTATCGAGCGAATAAATAACAATCAGGTTTGCGAGCCTGCAATCGAAGCGAATTACATTCTCACTCTCGAAATGGAGCCTCTGGGAGCAAGCGACCTTGACTTTGGTTCGAATTGGCCATCCTGCTGTCAACCAAGAGATCCGACGAAGCAGGGTCATTGACCTGAACCCTGTACTACACAACTAACACCTTCTCCCACTCAATTCATTCATAAATTCAAATTCGCCTCAATGAGAGCAGTTGAGGAGTTTAAATTTTATTCTAGACGTCGGAAATTTGACTTTTGAATTATTAAATAAATATTGCAAAACTTTTCAAATCCTCCTTATTTTGTTGATTATTCTGAAGATTGCAGTTGGCAATTTTTCCTCCTTTCTTTTTCATCAGTCTTCTTTTGTCCCGAACTTTCTCCTGCTTTTAAACATAAGTATTCTTCTTCTCGTGATCCTGATGCACAAGAATTATGCACATATGCACATAAATTGTTCAATAAACTGCCAGATCATATAAAAATAGCCCAAACAGAACCTCAATTTAAAAAAAAGTAAAGCTTTATCTCCAGAACAATGCTTTTTACTCAGTTGGAGAGTATTTGGATGTGGCATGATGTGGCATACGGGGGCTCCTCCTTTATTACAGAAAGTTTCATTAGCTACATATGTTAATTTTTTATGTTTTAGCTGACAGTATCATACATTACAATAATTACAATTTGATATGATATTTATGATATTTCTCTCCTTTTTTATTCTTTCTTTTTTATTTGACAAGCTTATGTTTTATGGTGCTTTCATAGTGATAGTGACAAACCTGACAATGCATAATATTTGTTTTACATCTTTTCATATTTGTGTACAAATGCATGTGCAAATAAAGAACTTGAACTTGAACTATGGGCAAAATTAGCAAGAAAATAAATAAATACCCACAAATATAGAACATCGTTAGATGTAAGATGGTAGGCAGCAAATGAGAAACACTTGAGTGTAACAGAAATTCTAGTTATTATCGGGAGTCAATTGACCAACCATTGGTAAAATTAGGATTTTTGCAGATTGCCCTCCAACTGTCTCTTTCTATCCCATGGTTGGGGTAGGGGTTGAAGCGTCATAATCCCTATCAGTATAACATATCAGTATTGGTATTGAAGTTCCCAGTAAAGAGCCGAGAAATACGCGACTAAAGAATTTTAGAGAAGTTTTACTTCTAAGGAAACTCCCTTCACTTGTTGGATTTGTATACATATACCTTGAGACTAGGCCCAATGACTAACCATCACAAAATATTTTCCACCATTTACGATTATAAATAATGAAATTAATATAATAAATTAAATATGATGAAAGAAACCCAATTTATTACAGATTCGACAGGGCCTTATTGAAATCGTGCAGTTGCCCGTCCGTCTGTGCGCTAGCGCTTGAAAGAAAAATTCTAGACTCTTGAAACTTGGTATATAGCTTCCTTATAGTCCAAGTGAGATCGTTATTGATTTTGGAGTACAGTAGCTGAGTGTCACATGAAAAAATTATAAATTAATTTACTACTATCGTGTGAAGTGGAGATGATCCCACGGAGACAATACGGTACCTTCTTATATAGAAGAACCAGCTAGTGAAAGTGTCATTATATTACTACATTAATAATAATATAATAATATCGTGTGACCTGGCTGGCTCAGGTCTGGTGTCAGAGTTATCAGGTCGCACCTGAATAAGTTCAGGGCCTCTGACGTGACTTAACGACTGTTTTTTAGGCAGCCGGGACCGACAGCTTAACTTGTCCTCCGAAACACACATTACTACATTATGATTTTATTATCATCATCATCATCATTAATCAATATTATCAGGGCTCAAGTGTATTCAGCACAAACCTGAACCAGAAACCTTTTGAATGTTGAGCTGATCAATGCAATTAATGTTTTAAGGGCTTTCATATATGATTACTGGTTATCATATAGTTTATTGGATTAAAGGGCTTTGATTACTGTATAGTCGGGTCCTTGAATACTCCAATGTATCGGTTTATTCATTTATTTATTATTATTATTTTTTGAGGATGAAGCCCACATAGGTCTGAGACCTGTGCGTGGGATGAGTTGGATGATGGTGATTGATGAGTTGGACCTACAGTTTTAGGTGGGTTCCGAACCACTGGGAAGTGATTTTACAGCAGAGACCAGTGTCTCTTTTGCTGGCCAATCTAATGGGTCACCGTTACGAACAGGACCTACGAGAACGCAGCTTATCTCTATCTGATTGAACAGATACCTGCTACTGCTCGCTGCTATCACTTCCCTATTATAACGTTTTTGAACATCATTTTGGCATTTCAAGTCACTATCAAAATGAATTAATAAGTAAAGTCCGCCTAATAAAGCATATTTTCATTTCATTTTCATTCATAATCATAATAATAAATAAGTAGACTCGTACAGTAGTAAAAGTACGGCTACAATTCGAATAACTTTATGAGCTTTCAAGTTTTAGATCTAGCATTAAATATTTCATTTCATTCCCAAGTTCAAGTGATAACGATATAATTCTTCTGTTAAAAAAAGCCGAGTGAATGTAGGGATTATGTCTTGCAACTATTTGAGATGACTACTATCTTTTGACAATGATAAAAAAATCAAAAACCAACACCGCCCCAGTTCATCATAAATTATTCTCGCGTGAGAACGAATATAATCTTGCCCAGTGTAAATACTAACTCGACACAATGATAACCACTGTTATTTATAAAAAAGACCGATATGAATGAAACTCATCTCTGTGTTTTTTACGAAGGTCAAAGTAAAACAGACCAAAAAGTGAAACTTCGTTGTACGTATATTGTGATTAGAATTCGTCTACATTCTTTTTTTATTTGAAGTTTGATTTGATTGATGAGTACCTCATTATTTAAAGTTCAATTTATTCAGATCAAGTTTTGTCCGATAGTTCCATTATAAAAATGATTCAGTTTATTTTTCAGAAACTTGAATGGTTTATATAACTACAGTAGTTTAGATCTTAACAATAGGTGGGCTCTCTTCCGATTCTTAGAGAGCTACCGAAAGACCTAGAACTAGTCCCATTTATAAATTAATCTAATATAATTTTCCTATTACTAGGCCACGTGTACCCTACAAAAATATGAATCGGCAGTTGTGGTTTGGGCATTCAATTTCAACTGAATACTTTCATTAACTCATATTTTTTGGATTTCCGATTAAAAAAAAGACGGGAAGAGAACAGAAAGATCGAAAAAACTCATTTATTATTAAAATTAACCTAATTTAAACAAAAATGTTTTGAAATTAATGCACTAAAAAAAAATCACTAACAAGTACCACTACTACAGTGACCATACGTCCCGATTTTCAGGGATTTGTCCAGGCGTCCCGAATTACACTGTAACTTTCCCGATTTCCCGAGATTCAGGAAAAATATGATATTCTCCAATCTTAAAAACTTCACCTTCATCTGATAAATACAATTGAAGCAAAAAGGCCCAACCTTCTACTTCAAGCCTCTCTTTCTTGGCGTACACGATTATAATAGGCTACAAGAAGCTGAGAAAATTATCAATATTGGTGAGTCACAATATTAGCTTATTCGCACGAACAAATACCTAGTTTTTTTTTTTTTTTGAGTATGAAGCCCACATAGGTCTGAGACCTGTGCGTGGGTAATAAGTTGGATGATGGTGATTGATGAGTTGGACCTACAGTTTTAGGTGGGTTCCGAACCACCGGGAAGTGATTTTACAGCAGAGAACAGTGTCTATACATTATATTATATGTTATGTTGGACTATGTTATATTGGTGGACACTAAAACAAGCTACTGTAGCTTTTAGTTTTGAAAATATGGAAATAATTGAAAACCAATTGAAGAATATTCAGTTGATACAGCTTTTCATAGTGTACAAGAGCTCCTTTCACATCAAAATTAAGCCTTACCTCAACTTATTATAACGTAATTATGGTAACTATTGTTCAAGATTGTATGCATAATCCTACTTGTCTTATACTCCGTAACCGGAGTCTCCAAGACTACAAATCTACAAAAAAAAGAAAAAGAAACAAAGCTCTAGTGCTGAAACCCATGAATTTTATATACTGTAGTTATTCATTTATTACACAAAACGCAATCAAATAGAAGTAGAAGCTTGGGCCTTCTTCTTGCTCCAATCGTATTTATCAGACGAAGGTGAAGTTCTAAGATTGGAAAATATTCATTTTGTAAACTATTAATTAGCATTTTAGGAATTAGTTGAAAAATTTTTACATAAATATCATTTCACATAAGCAAGTTTAATGACAATTTGAAAGTTCTAGATAAGGTGATGATAGTAAAGGGGAGGCGTAACGAAATTTCATTGTACTACGTGAGACACAGAGCCTGAAGGGTTGAGAACCCCTGGTCTAGAGTTTTACTTGTGGGTGCATAACTTTAACTCATACTTGAGTGAATTTTCAAAAACTAGTAATTTAAAACAATTAAAGTTGTTCCCTACGGGCCAGGGGGGAAGCGCCTCCCCTGACCAATTTATAACTCTATGCCCTTTGACCGTCTCGAACGACTTAGCGCGCCTGAAACTGTCTCCTGGTCCCGAAGACAGAGAAGACTCTTTCTGTCGCTGAGACAGGTCTCCTACCACTGTCTGACTCTATACTTTTTGACTAATGTTTTAAACAGCGGTGGATCAAAAGTGGGAGCCATCAGACAATCAAACTACTCTCATAAATATTTTTGGCATCTGGTCAACCCAAGTTCTTGGAGTTGTTTTTTCAAGTCACGCAGACAGTGAAAGTTTTTGATAATCAGGTGTAGCGAAAGTGGTGACAAGCAGAGTCCCGAAATAAATCAAACCTTCGGCCACATGTAGTAACTGAAAGGTTTGCAAACATATAGTCGGAATTTGAAAAGTTGTATTGTTTGTATGCACGCATCCTGACTAGACCGGACGCCGACTGACCCTTCAACCGGAAAGGATAAAGGAAGAAGGATCCCTGTTGAGGACCTTGGAAGGACCGGGCGCAGTACCTGGGTCAATTTGAATCGGTCCACTTGTCAAAAGCCTTCTTCTTATTATTCTTATTCTTCTTCCTCTTTTTCATCTTCTACTTTGCCGTCTTTGTTCGAAATTGCTGCTCTCCAACTTGTTTGACCTTCACTTTTGTGCTTTATAGACAAGAATGGAACGATTGGCTGGTCTGCTCACATAATAACAATGGTAGCGCGAGGCTTCGATTGGCCTTTCCATGTTCTTAACAGTTTGGCTGATAAGAAATCAACTATACCTGTTTTTCTTACATGCGTTTGGTGAGTGTAGGTGTAGCTGGATTGGTTTTTTTTCTCTTTTTTTTCCGGAGGATGAAGCCCACATAGGTCTGAGACATGTGCGTGGGTAATGAATTGGATGATGATGGTGATTGATGAGTTGGACCTGCAGTTTTAGGTGGGTTCCGAACTACCGGGAAGGGATTTTACAGCAGTCTTTTTTGCTGGCCAATCCAATTGGTCACCCTTACAAAGAGATTTGCAAAACTAATTACTGATTTATATAAATAGCATACGGTATTAGTCGGCAGGTTCGTTACGCTCGACTTAAACGTCTAGCTAGGATATAGGTCCATAGGTCCTCGAGAGAACAAATTTGTACAATTTTCCGAGGGGGGTAATTTTTGCTTCACTCGCCTACCAGAAAAGAGAATTTTCACTAAAATTTTATTTTTCTTGGACAGGCAATACATTATTGCTAAAAAAGCTCGATAAACATAAAATTCAGGCGTATTTTGGGGAAAATTTTTAAACTTTCATTTGTACACGTCCAAGTCCATTACTGAACATTTTATACCAAATTTCTAGTTTCTATTTCGGCCACGTAGTTCTTCAGAAAGCTAAAAAACTTCATTTAAACTCGTACGCATTTTCTAGAAAATCTCAAAACCTTTCTTATTATGGTTTCAAAACATGACATAATATATTCAAAATTTCAACTTTTCTTGAAAACGATAAAAAACGTCAACTTTGGGCGTATTTTTGGAAAGTTTTTGAAACTTATTCTTAGCACGCGTCTAGGGTCTGGACTGATCCTGTATACCAAATTTCAACTTTTTTGTGTACAAATTTCAAATATATAGTGTAAAGCTAAAGTCTAGCTTAGCTAGGAAAAGCCTGGGAAAACTGAAAATAAATTAATAATAAATTCTCTTCAAGTCCTCGCTCTGAACCATATTTTACCTGAATAGCAAGCAGGTCTACTTCACAATGGAAGTGGTGCAACAATAGTATTAAAATAATAGGGGACTTAAAATTTATGTCTTATAGGATATTACAACACTGTCCACGACTAATAATTATCAGATCGAATCATCGTTGGAAATATTTCTCAATGCAGCAATGAGCAATAAATGTCACAAAAATGACTACACCGAACAGTAGAGTAAATAAATCCAACCCCCAATCACTACAATATGCCAGGTTGTAAAAGGTCCGTTATAATTTCCCTTGTGGTAGCCTGAAAAGAATAAACTTCAGCGGTACGATTTGTAAAGGCTGAGAAATCACTCCGAAAATTATTACGTCCTTGCCAAATAAAATAGACAGGCCTTTGAATATCAGAGTGTATATACGTGCCAGTCCTAAGTTCACGTATTCATACGTTGGCTCAAACCTTCAGAGCTCACCAAGATAGAAGGGGTAATAAAATACGGTAACTTTGAAAAGAAATCTGTGGTATCTATTGTAGGAGAAACGTTTGACAATAAAAAATGGTATTTACCAGATAACCAAAGCAAAGAATTATGTAAACTATGTAAACTTATGAATTATGAGTGACTTGTCAATCTTTTAAAATTTAAAGGTTTACAAAGAATGTAAAATGTGAACAACAACTGTGGGTTATGTGTCAGTGAATCAGTGTGAGCGGCCAACCCAGAGTTTTTTCGGGGAAGGGGATATCAAATAAGAAAATATTTCGGGGCGAAGTATTTTCGTCCGAGAAATTTCAAGATTTGTGCTCACTGTGGGATGTCATGAAGTCTCCACCCATCATGAAATATACAAATACAGTTTTTGACCTTTAATTTTGTAATACTGTGGGTTAAGGGGAAGAGGGGACTCTTGTGCCTCAATTTGGCCCACAGTACTTTGTGATATAAGTGATAAAAATAAAGACCATATATCCATCTATCTTGAAATAAAGATCCAAGAATCCCCTTATCAATCTCGGTTCGTGCCCGATCAGTGTAGAACCGATAACCCGACGTCCGAGAAATTTCAAGATTTGTGCTCACTATGGGATAAGTCATGAAGGTCAACTGCTAGAGGGGGGGGGGGGGGGGCAGTGACAGTAGACGCTGACATGGAGGTTTATTTTAGATGTTGGAGACACCATGTGATTTACTTGCCGATTTAATTACCGATTGCAGTTTCAGAATACATGTGCTGAAGTTGAGATATAATGGAGAGTTGAATTTATAGAATATAGTTTATGATGATGATGATGATGTAGAACTATTATTGGAATACCTTATTCCGATTTTTTTTTTAAATATAATATTACGTAATCTAATATTGCATAGAGAATTATATAGTTTGATTGCATATTAATAATATTGTTTGACCTAGCTGGCTCAGGTCTGAGTTTTCAGTTTTCTGGATGCACTTGAGAAGGTGATGGTTTTTCACGTGACAACATTATTGTCTAAAACAGATATAATGTGACTCAACGAAACAGATAAGAAATTTTTCTATTACCAATAAAAAATAAGCCTGATAAATTCAAAATTGTGATGAAATTTCAAACTCTACGAACTATGCAAAATTGTAGGGTTTAAGAGCATAGGCGTATCCAGGATGGCCAAATGAAGGGGTTACCACAACCAGAGGGGGGCCCGGGAGTCCTCCACCGGGAAAATGTTGAAATACAAACCCTTAAAATCGCATTCTTGATCTAAGTAATTTTAGGCTCATATCTAGAAAAGCCTAAATCTATTTATTTCAACCTACATAGAGGCCAACCACATAAATAGAGGCCTATACGCTGAAAGTAACCCACAGAGGTGTGAAACATTGTTAGTGTCTGTACGTGATCACCAGAGCCGATGATGAGTGGCTGTCCCGCGTAGAACTTCAGTGGGCTTTATAGGTGCATCCAAAAATCTTTTAAGGGAGTCCACTATGCATATCTTTTTCCCTCACCCCGCCATATAGTTTTTCAGTATCAACTTCATTTACTTCCCTACTCCAAATAAAAACTACAATAATTTATTTTACGATGTTAATCAGACAATGCATAACGAATTAGTAAATTAAAAGTTTGCGTTCATATTATCTAGATCACTTGAAGACTTGCTTTTTCTAATTCTACTAATAATCCTAGTAGCTAATGAGTGAAATGGCTCACGAATCGACGAATGGTTTTAATAGACAAACTCTATAGTATAGGCTACCAAACAGCAGACATGGGCAAACTTTTCAATAAGAGGCTAGATGAAATGAGAAATTATGTAGGCAGGCAAAAAAATTGCGTTAAGCTTGTTTCTATATGAGATGAATTTATACTATATGATATGAAAGGAACTGGCAGGGCCTTATTGAAATCGTGCATTTGCCTGTCCGTCCGTCTGTGCACCAGCGCTTGAAAGGAAGATTTTAGACTCTTGAAACTTTATAATATAGTTTCCTGATAGTCTACGTGAGATCGCTATTGATTTTGGAGCTTGGAGATTGAATATAAAAATAATTATGACCTGAAACAGATTTCCACTATAGGTTGTAGGTTAGTTTAGGCTAGTGAAAATCAAAACATTATGTAGCTGGGGCTGTCGCTGTTTACATTTGAAAATCAAAACATTGGACATTACGATGGCTGTTGATTAGACCAATTCACTTTTTTCTCATACTTTTAATATGCGATTTGTTTGCAGATAAGATAAAGATAGTTGCAACAGGGTATAATGAATAAAAATATTTCAACAGATGTTGAAATAGGTTTTAAAATGTGGAGGAAAAACTCTTGATACATTGCAATACAAAAGAAACATATTATCTAACGGTTCAACTGAAAAGATCAACTTTTCAGACGATCTCATCTTTTTAACTGAACCCGTTCTTATAAAAGAGGGCCCGCGGATATTATCCCGGAAATTAATCCCTTCAAAATCAAATTCTTAAGCCATTCTTGACATAAGTCCTTCAATTTAAACAAACATTATGGGTCGAGATGTATCTTATCTAGTGCTTGGTCATCACCTTGGCTGTTATCCCCTGATGCGCCTATACGTAAGAGGGAGCAGGAAATCCTTGGCTACCCCTAGCTTTTGAATTTCGTTTTAAAAATGTTCACAGGACATTAAACGTATAAATTTATTTATTAATAGCCGATAGAACGATTAGTCACTGCTCTTGCATTATTTTTATATGCCACCCTTTCCAACAAATATTTATCTCACTGCCCTTCATGTTTTTTTAGACACAGCTCATAAGTTATTGTCAGATGTATTCCGTTTAAATTCAAGTTGAAGCCTACTTCAACTTCTAAATTACCATATTGTGTTGACTAGAAAATTAATGAAAAAGATCTATTCTGTAGTTGACTTATTACTAGATCAATTAATGAAAAGATGAAGAAAGCTATCTATTGGTTTATTGCTATTGAATAATTTGTAAGCATGAACACATTTTTTTTCAAAATTAGTTGAGAATGCGATTTACGATGCATGGTTTTGTGGGCATCAATTTCACTGACCTTGTTTTCGCTCTTGACCTTGAAGAGAAAGAGAGAGTGAGAGAGATAGAGTGAGTGAGTGAAAGAGTGAAATAATGTTTGTATTTTGTAGTAATCGGTGTCAATGGGTCAAGAGTTGATGAAATGAATTGTTATTCCTGTATTTGAATATTCATACTGTTTGTTCATTCCACATTGCCTGGACATAAACACAGTGATACAAGCAACAATATTGATCCAAGAATATACAGCTTGCATTGTCATTAATCAAACTTAAAATAACTGGTAATATTAAGAATAGAATATTTCAGCTTGCATTGTCATTAATCAAACTTAAAATAACTGGTAATATTTTTGTAATATCATTGTGTAAACATTCTTGGAATCTTCTGTTTTGGTTATCATATCCTTTCAATTTAAAACGCTAATTATTTCTACAGTTTCCGTTAATGTTATTGGAAAGTGGTTAGTGATTACACTATAAATGTAGAAGATAAGATTTTTGTGAATTCTATTTGATTTCGATTAGTTTATTCTCAATTTGTGTATGGTTTGTAAAAACGGGGCCGGACGTTAATCCTTCTAACCTACTAGCCTACAGCTGTTCTCACTGACATCCCCAGCATAATAAAGATGAATAGAAGGATAAATACAAGGCTACGCTAAAAAAAACACGTTGCTCTACTGCTCTACAAAGACAAATCCACGAGCACCGGGTTACATATATTGTTTATGGAAAAATTGAAAATTTTCAATTATTTGAATGCGATTTGCCCATGTGAATAGTGGTAACCAGTAATCTAGAGAAATGTAGAATTATTCCACGAGGAACGTAGTTTCACATATTTTTATCATATATGCCTTATAAATATTTCGCTTCAGATATACATTCATTCAATAATAATAATAATAATAATAATTCTTTATTTGCCATAATATAAAAAATTCAATATCTATGATAAGGAACAGACTGATATTTTGTAAACTGATTGTATCATGCCAATCACGGTATCCTGGTCCACCATTGATAATTAATTAATGTATGACACCTGGATTTGCTTTTGCATAACAATTTACATGTGAAACTTCCATAGGATTTTGCAGTCGCTAAAAATAAATGGACTAATAAAACAAGTTTGTTATGCAACAGGCTCTAATACTTGTTATACTAATACATTCAAAATATAACCATAGTCCTAGCCATTATTTATTAGTCATAGAGCTTCCAATTCACGAAAACCTCTATGAAATGAATTTGTATGAGTCCCTTGACCTTGCAATTTCATTTGACATTTTATTTTATTTTTATTTTCAATTTAATCACATTACACCAATTTTCTGTGAATACTCCCATTTGTTACATTCAGTGGCGTAACTATGGGTGAGGGAATCAAGGGGATAGATCCCCCAGAGAGAAAAATAATTGGAATTTTAACAAACCTAGAGGCAATGTTTAGCAAAGAAGTCAAAGAAGACATCTTGTATAGCTGAAAATGTGATTTTAAAAGGATTATTAAAAAAATACGGGGAAATACCCCCAAATTCCCATAAAAAAATGTGTATTGTTACTTGTTACCCTAATTAGAAAAGGTAGGGGATCAAAAATAGCAGAGTAATAATAGATTTAAAAACCCCACATTCATTTTTAATGACATGAAGCTCTGAATCTTCCATTGACAATGACGCAAGAAATGTATGAAATTTACTTTGACACATAACATGAGTTAAAATGGATGATTCCTTGTGTAGAATCTAGATCTACAATCATTTAGAAGTAGTTTTAGATGGGTTATTTTTTGAACAATCTCAAGGATGTACCCTCGAACCCCATTTCTCAAAGAAATTAGTCATTGTCTATTATTATTTTCATAAATTTTCAAGAGTTTTCTTCTATAATGTTCTTTTTATAGAGTGCATAGTAGTGAGGTAGATCCACTGCACTACATCACTGGTCATCCCCACACTGAACTCCTAGTTACGCCACTGTTGCATCATTCAGTTGTTTTTATTTGTAAATGGAGAATTTTGTAATAATTCCGGGACTATCACGTTAAAAAGTTTGTGCTTCTCCAATGATGTACTGATAATACCAGAAAATTGAATACTCTATACTGGTTCTTGTCGCTTCGTGAACTGAGAAATGAAGACCACATAAAGATGTTGCGTAAATTATGATCAAAACTGCATAGTTGGCATGTTAGCAATAATTCTGTATTCTACAAACATGCATTAAAATGCATGATTTCTATCTGTATATAGAGTTCAATTAATACTCACGCCAGCTTCAACCCAAATACGTGATAATCCGGTGAACATTTTCAAAATTAATATTAGTTTGTTGGTTCGACACTTCAACGCATGAACACACGTACACTACTCAACATGAACTGGAGGTTATTGAGGAATCAACATGCACTAGAGCACATGGACATCCGAGAGCAGAGCGAACAGCTGACTCAAGACTGAAGTGAAGGAAGAGTCAACAACAAAAACATAACCCTGGGCATTATTGTTCGGACAGCCCTCTAGCCATCACAAAAGGTTCATACCCCTCCCACCACCAACCCACTCATACAGATGGACAACCAAGAAACTCTTCCTTTCTCTCATTCTTATTTAAGTCTCCTTTTTCCCAATTTCGTTTTTCACTTTGAAACAAGCTGTCAGAACTTTGCATTGCAGTGGTGAAATTATAGACCTAGCTTTGATGATTCTGTGCAACAACCCGTAATATAAAATTTTATTTTCTTCACTTTTTCATTTCTCCTTTTTTGTTTTTTGTTGCAAATTTGGCTAGTAAGTACAACTAGTGTATTTATTATGTTATGTACTGGGACCACCCTTTTAGCCACAAAGTGAACACCCGTAACTACATTATTGATGATGAAGGATGATTCGTTGATAAATATGGATTCTATTAAAGATATGAACCGGCGAGGGGGAATGGGGGGGGGTATGGAATACCCCAGATAAAGGAGGGGTCCGGGGCCCTCCCCCGGAAATTTTTTAGCTGTAAGTGGGGTTTCAAGAACACAATATTAAAACATATCATGTTAATAATTTTATCCTTAGTTTGTAAAAATTGAAAAAAAAATCCTCTACAACTTTGGGGGGGGGGGGCGCCCCCTCGCCCCCTAATCGACGCCACTGTCTATCACTATAACTATAATGCGAGTACAATTATATTTACTCATTGTATTATTGCACGACAAAAATGTCAAGTCAAGAGAGCTATTAGCTTTTCTAACCGCCGTATTTACCAGCTCTTTAGCGTTTATAATAATAATAATAATAATAATAATAATAATAATAATAATAATAATTATTATTATTATTATTATTATTAAATTGAAAATTCTGTTTTTTTAGAATACAAAAGATTGTGTTCTTTGTAGAAGGAATTACTTTAGTTTGTGGAACAAACAATGCACTAGTGACGGTATTGAACTTTGGTTATTGCAATAGTATGTTGTATAGTGAAAGCATTGAACCGAAAGCTCCAAAGATAATAATGGATTTTTTTTGAGTCAATGAATATTCATGAACTTGTAATAATCATTGTAACCATTGTGCGTATACAGCGTGAGTGAGCGTGCGTGCATTCAAGCTGATAAGTTTAACAGACAAAACGACAGACGAATGCTTGACATCACTAATGCCTATTTTCAAATAAACCATGAGTTCCAAAACAGTTTTCCCACGACTATAGGAAGTAGACCTAAGCAGCTTAGTGGTTGAACTTATAATACTATATTTTTACTACTTATTTATACTACATTTTACTATATAAGTTTTCGAGCTATTTACACAAGCGTACAAGCTTGTACATAAATGCTTTATTCATATTATGTATAAACTTGCAGTGCAGAACTGACCTTTTTCGAATTGCGGCGGACGCGTCTCGAACTATGTCGTTCTTCTTCGGCGCTTGGTTGCAGACTGAGTAGTTTTATACTCAAATGCTTTGCACTTTCATTGTAAATATTGAATTTGAATTTGAAAATACAAGCTTTTGTACGTTTGAACATACAAGCTTTTGTACGTTTGAAAATACAAGCTTTGTACTTTTTTAAGCCTTTTGTAAGTTGGAAATTATTCCTTTCCAAGCCTTTTACATGTAAGCATAAACATATTTTTCCTGGATTTTTTGTTCCATAACGATCTGCGTTGTTAATATTAACTTTTTATAGTAAATTCAACAATTCAATTTTAATTTCAAAGGCCTTTGAAGATGAGTCTCTATGACTCGAAAACGTTTGGCCAAAAAGTGAGTAGAAATATTATTTATTCACAATTAAAATTGACTGCAAGTCGTTGAATTTACTTTCAAAAGTTAACATATTTTTCCATTGTTGTTACAATTATTGACCAAGACAATAAATTTATTTTATGTACGTTTCCAAGCCAATTGTTTGTTGTACGTTCACAAGCTTCTTTTCATAAGCTTGAGCTACAATGCTTTTCTAAGCATACATTGCTTCTTCAATAATGAAAATCATTGTAAAATATTGAATTTTAGAAGAGAAGAGCCTATTATGCTGTTTATCAATTATTTCGAAAAATATTAAAGAATGTAAAATTATCAATAGAAATTAAAATACAGTAACATGTAATAAACTGGCAGTAACATTTAGTATCATAAGAGAAGAATAAATTCAAGAAAGATATTGATAAGTTGATGAAGTACAAGAAAAGGTTAATTTAGAGATAGAAATGTAGAAATGGAGAGCTCAAGGAACTCGGCAGTATCTTTGTTTTGATTTCTATTATTTTGGGGGTGATTTAGGCAACAAAGTCACATAACTTTACACAGAAAAGAGGAAAATAACGAATAAGGAAAAAAGAAGAAGGGATGGGAATGAAGGGAAGAGAAATAAGGAGAAGAAAGAAGGAAAAAGAAAGAGGAATTCTGGATGAGGAGTCAGGAAGTACTAGAGAAAGGAAAGTAAAGAACTAGAAAAAGGAAGAAGAAAGAGCGATGGGTTGTCAGAAGAGAACGAGGAAAAAAACAATAAAATAGGGAAAGTAAGAATGCATGAAATAACTTTTAGAGAGCTTGTGATCGGTTGGTAGAACCAAAGACAATGTAATGTACATTGCCTTTGGTAAACATACATAATTTTTTTTTGCTAAAAGGCCTTTTGCATGAATAGTTGCATATAGATATTAAAAAATAATTATTAGAAAAACTCATGGGATAGAGAAAAGTATAGAATGAGAGAGCGGAAAAGAGAGTGAATTAGTGTGTGACAAGAGGGAGAGAAATTTACTGTATGTAGAAACAAGCCAATTGGTTTGAGGGGACTATGGTGTTTACTGAATCGTCTCGTTTACGAAGTCTGGAAATTCACTGCCACATATTTGTGTGCTATGTTCGAGTATGCGTTCCCCTCACACCACTGGCAAGTACCTATTCAAAGTTATTCTATTTCCTTTACCCTTTCCAGTTGCGCTGACTTACAAATAAACAGATTGTTCTCTCAGAATCTTCCAACTATTTCTTGTTCGTGTAGTGATAGAAGTGAGATAAACTACACATGCCAACTTGAACTTGAATCTTGAGTAACTCAGACACCATTCGGCAAGCAATTCAAAGTTCAAAGAGCTGTGACTGACAGAGTAAACAAGCTTCAGAAAGAGATCAGAACCAAGAATTGATAGAAACGATTTTATTGTAAGAAAACTCAGAATTCAGTGGGGATCACAGTATGAAAGCTTAATAGTTTGAAGGGAGCCTAGAAAGTATTCCTAAGAGTTATTTGAGGAGATTATTCTTCTACTTGAAGATACTTACACTCGGATTTCCTTATACTCTTGTTCAATTTTTCTTCAACTTGGCTTTTCTTATTCATTTTCACAAAAAAACCAGTATCAAGAATTGATAGAAATCGAAGAAACCGTTGTCTGGTTGGAAAACTAATATGGTAAGTCTAGCGAAAGTTAATCTGAATTAAGTATTAAGTTCAAACGCGACAAAGCACCTTACTACAACTTGCTAGGCTAAGGTCAAAAGGCCAAAGTTCACTGACTTGGACGGCATAAGAGTTCCCCGCAGAGAGATCGCATACTTTTTCGAAGTAATAGTTATTATTACATCGAAGTGGAATGTCAGGATAAATTCATCTCCCACATGTACAAGTACACCCAACTCCAAGATGAATTTTTAATCTCAAATTTTGACTTGGTGGAAATGAAAATTCGACCAACACTTTTGTTTAATCTAATAGTCTACAATACATTCTAATTAATGTATTTTTCTTGTACGTTCTTTCTTGACTTTCATTTCTTAATTTTTTCATTTTAAAGTTGGCGTCAATTGTCAAGTGAGATACTAAATTTTTTCATTCTAATTTTCACAAGTATAATGATAATAAATAATAAATGGCATGAAAAACTCCAGGCTATTGACATTTCTTACAGTTATTTACAACTAAAATTTTGTGACTGAAATTCAAAATCTATCATTTTCCTATTGAATATTATCCCAATTGAAATAGTGATTTGATAAATCCCTCGAGAAAAATTATTTTTTCTGTAGTATATTTATAAAAATGGAAACTCTTTGATTACAATACAAACTCCTTTATAATTAGCTTAGTCATATGGAACTAATATTGATTTATTATTGAGTCTATAATCTTATAAACATATTTATAGGAGTTTCGAGAGCTTTTCAGTGTCAAAAGCTGTTGATGTGTCAAATCTACTTCAAATGTCCAATAATAATGATAGGGGTGATAGTTTTTAACCTATCAAACACACGAATAGGGAAGAAAAATGTCGAAACAGCTCATAAGGTCAATGCTCGCTTGATGTGGGTTGTATTCAGTGATCGGAAGTTATCAAATGGAACCAGAGAGGGGGGTTTGACCCGAAAAAGATTTAATGACAACAAAGGTTTCATCACTTTTTTGAAGGACAACTTGCTTTGTTCATGCTGGCTCTACCAAAATTCAAGTGTGGAAAGAGCCTTAGCTCTTCAGAAAACATCTGAAATAGATATTCCATTTATCATGAAATCTTGAGAATCATCAATTCGGAATAATGTTGCTAATCTCTCTGTTAATGTCAAGTCATTCAAAGTGGTATAAATTAAGCTAGAAAAAATAAGAAGTTTCTTTTTTTTTTTTTTTTTTTTTTTTTTGAGGATGAAGCCCATATAGGTCTGAGACCTGTGCGTGGGTAATGAGTTGGATGGTGGTGATTGATGAGTTGGACCTACAGTTTTAGGTGGGTTCCGAACCACCGGGAAGTGATTTTACAGCAGAGAACGGTGTATTTTTTGCTGGCCAATCTAATCGGTCACCGTTACGAACAGGACCTACGAGAACGCAGCTTATCTCTCTGATTGAACAGATACCTGCTACGGCTCGCGGCTATCACTTCCCCAAAAAATGGAAATGGAAGATTAGGAAAGTGGAGCTTTTGATGAGGAATTTCGTTTTTGACATTTTATTGTAGTTGTGGATAATGGAAGAAAATAGATAAGATAGATGAAATTTAGTATTTAAAAAAAGAAAAAATGTATGAAAACCTTCAGTTGTTATCAGGTATTAATTTTAAGTACAGTATTTATTTTTTACGAACTTACTAATTTATTTTTGTATTCATTTATTTATTATTTTATTATCATTACTCTCACTAATAATGAGCATTGAAATAAATAAAATAAATAAACTCGTGTTTACTGGAAAAAATTGTTGAAAAAACTAAAAATGCTGGAAATATTAATTAAAAAACTGTCATACTTTTAGTTGCAGTTTCTGCTCTCATGATTATTCTGGGTGCAGTGACTGGAAAAATATAAAAAATTAAATAATGTAAGTGAAACTATCTTACAAAATAATAAGTCAATGAGAAAATAAATTTAAGGAAAATTTTTACTGGAAAGTTGGAAATGATTTCTGTTGTATTTCTGGATATTTATAATTCATTTGTATTAATTCTGTTGAAATAAAAATGGAAAAACAAAAATGACTGAGAAACTAGGCATTAACAACTTTGATTAGTTGTTCTAATAATCATAACAAAAATATAAATAGAAATCGTAAATTTATTATTGGGCGTACTTGATAGTCATCAACTTTCGATTATTTTTATCTCTATTGTGTCAATAAAGGTCGTAGTAATGAAAATATTGAATGAAGCTACTACAAATACGCTGCTTATTGTATACGAATAAAGTATTTCAATGTCAAAACAAAATCATCAGTTTTAAACTGTGTCAGAATGCCATTCTCCCATTCAATATGACTCATTATTGATCTACTATGGATATATAGATAACAATATCATGGCAAACATGTAGGCTACTACCGATAATATAGAAAGATAAATGCTAGATAATGTTATTAGATTTGTTGATTCGCTATCAGTAATTTTAGCCAAACAAGCAACTGAACATAAAATACATTTGTGATAATAATTTTCCAATCTATGACTGATGTTTATTGTTGCAGAGGCCCTTGTATTAGGCATTGAAACGTCGTGTACTGGCGTTAGGCGTAAAGTATGATCTAGAGTAGTTTCAGTGGAATCCAGTTTGAAATAAAAACTATTTTTCCAATGCCACAATTTACAAATTCTAATATTGTAGTTTCAGTTGTTTCTCAATTTTTAGTTGAATTAAACCCTTTTTTCGGAGGACGAAGCCCACATAGGTCTGAGACCTGTGTGTGGGTAATGAATTTGATTGATGAGTTGAACTACAGTTTTAGGTGGGTTCCGAACCTTCGGAAAGTGATTCTACAGCAGAGAACAGAGTCTTTTTCGCTGGCCAATTCAATCGGTCACCATTACAAAGATGGCCCAGGAGTTTCGCAGCTTATTTCTGATTGAACAGGTGCAAATAGAGGGGAGGTAGAATAGAGTTAAAACATGTTGCCACCATTCGCTTCCTAAGTTTCATTGAGTGAATTCATGATTGATGCAATCTTGATTTCAGCCACATTTATTGTAGAATGGAGAGGATTTCATGATATTCTATGCATTTTGCGAGATTCATTGTAAGAATAATATTAATACTTGCATATTCATACATTTTTTGCAAAAAATATTGCAATTTTTCTATTATCAAAGCTTGCAAAATTGAACAATTGTTTGTTTTCTCAAAATGAGCATAGTAGTAGAATTTTTACGTTTCGCTCCTCTGTTTTTAAAAAAAGAATTGAAATCCAATTGGCCAAAACAGCAAAAAAAAAAATAAAAAATAGTTTCATTGTGAGAATTTTTGCCAGTCTTACAAATTTATTAATGGGGGTCAGTGTCAAGGCTGATGACCATGAGGTTATTTCACTCAGACTTCGCAGACATTGTCTTTCTTCAATTAAGCGTTTTATTCGGCTGGGATTTGTGTTCCAGACATCTACTCCAATTATTTCAAATGCGTTTTGCATTGGAATTCCTATCCGATTTGTTATTGGAATCAGAATTTCTGTTTGGATTTTATGTTTGTTGTTTTTTCTCATTCTCTCAATTCCTATTTTATTTTTCTTCAATTTTTTTGGTTATCTTATTTTGGTGCAAATTAGTCCTAACAGAGGATTCAGCTGAAAAAATGGGGTGGTGTGACCTGTACACCTGTCTTATACAACATATTTCTATTATGACCTTGCCACCTCTCATAGCTTGCACTGTATAGCGCGTATTTATATTTTTATTCCTATAAAGTGTTGCATTTTTTAAATAAAATGAACTGAGTCTATTAGTTTTGGAATGAATATATATTGGATTTGGATTTTCATTCGAATAGTTTGGTTATCAGAGGTAAAAGGGTTTTATTGTGAGAGAGTAGCCTATTATTTATTAGGCCATACGATTAAAATGCTATTCTATTCAAATTCTATTTGATAGGAACAGAGGAGAGCTGTTTAGCTTACTCAGGTTCAATTCAAAGAAATTTGATTATTTCTTTCATAAAGTTTTTAAAATTTTAATTTTATCATTTCATTTTTATGATACTAGGATAAAAAGTAATTTGAACAAATAAGTCTACATCTCTCCTCCACTTTTTCTGTTGTTTCTGGGAAATTTCAAATTAATTTTGATATTATTTCTTATTTTTCTTAGTAGTGGTGAAAGCGATATTGTCGAAGATATCCATAATGAATAAGACGAAGTTGTCAAACCCACATTTATTAAAAATATAGAGATACTAGTTTTGGATGTATCAATCTCAAACAAACTAAAACTAACAGCTGCTCTGTACTTTAGTAGTTTGAGGAATTTTGGATCTCTTTTGTTTATTTATACAAATAGTATATGACATTAGAAGAACAGTTATGCATTTTATCACTTGAAATATCGTTGAAGGACTCCTTAATTTATCCTATTATACAAAATATAATTAATAAATTCTAATATATTATAATTAATTTTATAAACAATATAAACACCGGGATTTATATCAGATTTTATATCAGATTTATATCAGACTGGGGGTCGTCTGACGATGCTCTTGACAACAGAATGAAACGGCCGTCACGCCATAACGTGAGTTAATTTCCATTTAAGTGCTTTTTAAGTTTATATTACAATAATTATAGAATATGTAGTACAGTATTTTATTGTCAAATGTCGATTTTACAATGAAATCATCTATTTGACAATGAGTGTATTTGATAAACGTGATATCAACGTAGATTAAATCCAATTAAAACAGAACTGTACAGTTATGTGAACCAGAAAGACTGTAGAAGTGTTTGCGTTCAACAGTTAGTTTTTATTAAAGATTAATCAGCCAATGTAAACGCACCGTCGGGAAGCATGCGTGACCTTGGAGTTTATAAGGTAATCCTTTCGGCTTAATATAGGTCAGGTTAGGTCACCACGCAGGTCAGGCACATGTCTGACCTATATTTCATCAGGAGAAGCCTCACCCAACGCAACACTGATGACGATATGATGCAGCATCACAACAGAATGGCACAAACGCAGGCCACATACTCTTGTGTTGTGGGAGCTCGTTATTGGAAAAATATAAAAAATAGCTCTCTTCTTTTTCAATTATCTTCACTCAGATATTTGCCCAGAAGCGGCTTCAGTAGATTTTTTTAGTTGGGTGCGGCACTATTTGCCTTTAAAATACATGGTGATATAGAATAAAATGAAAAATGAATAGGCTTGGTACCACCCCTGGAGCCGTTCCTCTTCCTCACCACCCACCACTAAATCAAAACCAATTTTTTCACTGAGGTGGAATAATTTCAATAAACATTTGGATTTTGCGTGTCCCTGCTCGGAAACACGAATGTGTATTCTATTTCATCTGTTCAAAAGTATCAGGATAATATTTATATATATCTAGTACACCTGTATTTGTAATATTTATGCTGATATTTATTTTATTGGAACATACAGATGAAGAATTCTATCAAAAATAGTTAATCCTCTTTGCATGGGTAGGTTTAGACATTTTTCGAGGGATGCCATCATGCCAACTAAAAAAATCGTCTCGCTCCCCATGAGTGGAACCGTACTGTACTCTCCATCTCCAATAACCTCCCTCGCTCTCGCTGCCTTCTTGTTTACAAAATTTTTTCAAAAGAAATTTTGCGAATAATTTGTTCAGAAAATAGTGCGAGACAATTCGGTATGTAAGTTTTTCATATCAAGCTGTTTTGCTATCAGTCACATTGATCAACTCTAACAATATTAGCCTACTCTAATCACTATTTATAAAGATTTATTTTAAAAAATGTCATGTTATATGAACGTAGTGTAACAAAGTGGTATGATTTTAATATGCTAAGCATGTCAGTTGGGGAATTGTTTTTAATAAAGTAACTTTAAAATATGCTCAGAAGTTCGACCCGTAATTGAATGTAGGCTAATGCATTTGGAAATTGGTTCTTAAAGTCATGAATATTAATTTTTTTCAAGTCTTATTTTACTGTATCACATCATTTTTCATAACTCCATCAATTCGTCCTGTGTTATTTCAATTAATGTATGATCTTTTTTTAAATGTTATAATAATTCAAATGAATCACAATTATTTGAAAAATTAATTTGTTTTGTAATTTGTTTTGTATTCTAATATTTGAAATTTGGATATCATTAACTAATAGTACAACAATTGTGAGTAGAGTATGTGATTATACGTTTGTTATTACTGAATTACTTTACATTTTTTTATATTATGATGTCCAGTATTGGACACACACGGTTTTATAAGCAGTAAATGAGAAATGTCGTCAAATCGTCACGTCTTGTCTAAGTAGCAAACTTATTTGCCGAGGAGAAAGTTGTAAAATATGTCAATTGCTCTAACTTAGTCCACTTTTATGTGGAAGGTAATAATATTTTTCTTATTCAAGTATCAATAATTGTTTTTTCTGGTTCTTGATGACGACGTACGGACCTATATCCCACACACACTTTCATGTTTGGTAGTTTCAAAAATATATATACCGTACTTATTAACAGTAGAAAATTTGAAACACATTATTTTAATATTTACCGTACTTTTTGTGGTTGAATCGGTTAACTTTTTGTTGTAAATTTACTGTCTGCAAGTCGTTAAATTTACAACAAAAAGTTAATATTAACAACGCAGATCGTAAAAGAACAAGAAATCCAAGAATATATTGTTCTTGTTTATTATGTACATGGTACAATTCTTACATCATCCTCATACATTCATAGTAGGAGTTGGTTTTTAAACAAAACTAGGAAGTTTTTTGAAATTATTTACAATATTGACAGTAAGTATTTGAGATAGATGCTTTTAAAAAAGTGAATAAATAAAAGTTTAAAAGAAAACAAAAATAGAATGTCTTACGCTAGCTTCGATCCAAATGTGCGAATTATCCGTGAACATGTTGGAACCGTTCACCATGGCTGTTTGTTTACAACCTTTCTGACGCTCCTCTGACGGAGAGAGTGGAATGACAACTGGTTGGGTAGATGTAAATGTGCTGCTACTATCAACTTTCGGCACTATCAACCTCATGAATGAACGAACATGTTGCACTCTTGCAGCCGGCGGTTTTGTGAATCCAGCAGGCTCTGCCATCTAGGAGACGATTCTTGAACTACCCGTCTAGTACTACTATAGACTGTACAAAGTACAGTGTTTGAATTCTTGGCTATTGTGGAAACGCACAATTGAGTGATAAAATACTCTATAATCCATGGATGATTGTTGTAACCGGGAATTTTCTTCAGGAGGGGCTCATCCACGAAAAAATAAGCACTATTATAGAGAAAAACTCTGCCTTTCGATTTCATTCCTTTGCACTCTTCGTAATTTTCAGCTCTTAAAATGAAACAATTTTACAATGAGACAGAAAACGGTGAGACATCTGTGATTATAGCATAGCTAAAATCTCAGCCGCGAACAGTGTAGGAATTAGGAGAAAGGGTGGTATAACCCCACGAAATTCTCAACTAACACTAAAATAGATGAATTTGTGTCTTTCATTGAAGTGGCCTTTTATTATCCCCCCCTCCAATATATTTCTTAGTAGATATCCATCTCAAAAAAAAATTCCTGTGTTAGCCCCTTGCCAATATAACAATGTTAGGAAACGCAAGAAAGGGGATCAACCTTCTATGCACTGCATTAAGTCAACAGTACTTCCAGTTACATTGCTAATGGGCAGTTAGGCACTTGTTTTTTTCTGTCTTCGTCTCGGTCCTCTCTTCGTCTCTCTTACTCTCATATGTCAAATGCATTTCTAGTATGTTCGTACATTTCCGTGATAATGTTATCTGTTTTGAAAGAAATATATGGAATGGGAGCCCTCTGGAAATTGAGATTTCTAGAACAAACAAACTTATAGAAGCGGCTGCGTACTACAGCAGGAAGTCAGTTGTTATTCGGACGTTCAAATGTGCTATAAGACATTCTGTGTTCGTGGCAGTATACATAGTGCTTTAATTGTAATTAAGAAAATTCGTGGCAGACCTTTTGCTTCGGAAGTGTTCAGTTTATTATTGAGTGTGCGTGAGTGTGCCGTTTATTAGAAATTTCTTTTCAAGTCAATGAACAGATTATTGAACACTTATTATTAAATTATTTATCTGCCTATTGACAGTTGACTAACACTAGTTTTGCACAATAATAATCTTGTTATAGTAATATTCATTGTTAGTTGAACTTATTGAACTGTTTATTTCTTTATTGCTTTTCTTGTGATAAATGATTTGCGCGTGTTTTGAGTCAATTGTGTAAATAAAGTTTGAGTGTTACTTTCAAGTGTTGCCAGCATTATTTTAGTGATAGAACCCATAACAACTGGTGTCAGAAGTTGAGAATTTTTCAAGTTTTATTAAAAATTACATTGTGCGATTTGAAAGTGGCCGATCTGAAACGTGAGAGGACCGTGATTTGGAAACGTCTAGAAAGAAGTCAACTCTACAAGACCGGCTTCGAGAGGCGTTATTGGGAGGAGAAGACCCTGCTACTTACTACCTCTTTGATTCTTGATAAGGAAGATTTTAAATCCCCCGATTGAATCTGTTTTCACAAAATTAGAATAGTACACAAAATTCACCTGAGCGGAATTTCCCCTGAATCTCATGAATAAGTCTAATTTTTCATTCGATTATCGCGCCACTTTCGATTAGATTAAAATGCGCATAGCAAAGTTTCATTAAGCTAATTGATTCAAATACATGTGGACTATTCTTTCTAGAAATAAAATTTATATATATTTCAGTGGAGTGCTTAATTATAAAGATTGTGAATATTCTTATGTTACTTGAATTTTGTATTTCATGAATGAAAATAAAGTATTCTATCCTATTCTACTTAATTGTTCACAGTAGTTATCTAGCTACGATACAATACAATATTCTACATTTATAATGAGTGACTTTTTAGGCCTGTAGATCTGTTTTCCTGCATTGGAGGACATATCGGAAAATCGTTGACATAGGCTGAAACAAGCTACCGGAAAACAGGCGCAAACCGAGGGGGATAAAATGGATCTCTTTCGAAATTTTCAAGCCACACTAAAAAAGCTCTATTTGTGACTTTATGCTTGATGACTTGAATAAATGAATTAATTTTTATTGCCAATAAAATTACATTTCAATAAAAAACAAATAATAATAACAATAGATATTATGGAAATGCAATAATATATATATTTTTGGCAATAAATACTCTCATGCAAGGGAGCCATCAAGTTCCCTGTACGCATAGAGTCGCTATCCTTTGAAAATTTTTTTTACTAACGACCACACAGAACTTTTTGAGACCCTTCCTCGAAATGTTTTATTTGTTGATATTACTCCCCCCCTCCCCTCCTCCACAGGTGATGAAATAGATAAGGATCCCCATCAAAATGATTAGATCACACCAAAAAATGTTCTATTTGTGCCAGGAGGAGATTTCTATCCTACGTAGGTTTAAGCCAACTAGCCTTCAGAGTAGACAAAACGAATGCAGTGGCGGATTAATGAATTTTTATGGGAGGGGGCGACATACCCCAAAAATACCCGTTGATCGAGGGGGGGGGGGTTATGGAATTAAACTTTTTGGAAATAGCCTTTAACCGCATTTTACACCATTCTAGCACTTAAAATGTAGTAGAAATATATTTTTTTCGTGTTTAAGAACAATCAAATTTCCCCTAGCTAGAGTAGTTTATTTCTGTATATTCATGTGGAATTAGGAATACAAATTCTTTATACAATACAATAATTATGTCTTGAACAAAAATTGCTTTGCTAGCTTAATTTTTATCAAAATTTACAGAGAAATGAACAGAGTCTAAGCAATCTATTCGTGATCGTGATGATTTTTAGACCTATATATATATATTTAAATTAATCTCAACATTCTTTCATGTTTCATAATACCAGTACTACAATAAATACGTATTAGGTCAAAAACAAACAGAGATGTATATGCCCCTACCTATTCTATAAAAGATTAATCTTATTCAAACTAATTTCACTTGATATAAGATTTCCTTCATTCTCTGTCATTTGTTAATTCGTCATTGAATTAAAATTATGTCAACAGTTAAATATAAAGTAAAGGTAATATAGAAAATAAGACGAAATAAGTATTACAACATTAATTCCCGGCTGGCGGAGGTGGAGTGGTAAGACAAGTTGGAGGTATTCCGTCTGTGGCGGGACAATTAAAATTTGAACCGTGTGCATGTCACAAGTGTTACCCTTTTTAATTTTTAAAAATGTGCAAGCCCTCGGGGGGGGGGGGGGGGCGGTCGCCCCCTCCGCCCCCCCTTTAATCCGCCCTTGAACGAATGATGTTCTAAATTCACTATCTTCACTCGCAATCGTTTATTAAGGATTTTCCTAGAAAACGCCTGTCAGTTTCCTTTAAACTTCCAAGTTCTTCTTGAAACTCAACTGAGATTGTGTAGCACTTGAATAAACCAAGTGAATCATCGCGGGAAACACAGTCACTGTCATTTCGCTTTAAAAATAAGTGCGCAAAGAATATCAAAAGTCCATTACTCTGCTTCGCACAAAACTTGGCACGACAACCGCAAGGGGAAACGTTCCCCGTTTTCCCACCCTCATTTTCCGACGCACGCCCACATTCATTGGGCAGTCGGGAAAGAAAATAAAAGAATAAGTCGCAAACAGAGCATCCCACACATATATTTTGCTAGATGACCTTGAACTTGAGAAGTAATAACAGTTCTATGTGTCACTATCGAGTTTACGAGTAGCATAGGCATTGTTATATGACTCGATAGTTTTTTTTTTTTTTTTTTTTTTTTTGTAGATTACGTCTTGGAGACTCCAGTTAAGGAGTATAAGACAAGTCAGATCAACAATATTATACACTAGATACCATAATTACTTCAATTAGTTGAGGTGAGGCTTAATTTTGATGTGAAAGGAACTCTTGTACACTATAAAAAGCTTTATCAACTAAATATTTCTTCAATTGATTTTTAAATATTTCTATATTTTCAAGACTCTTCAAAAACTGCGGTAGCTTGTTGTAGAATTTCCTACCAATATAACTAGGTTTTTGTTTGAATAGGCTACTATTGTGACTCACCAAGTGATAATCTCCTCGGCTTCTTGTATTATAATCATGTACATCAAGATTTTGGTTAATATCATTCGTTTTTACATATAAAGTAGCTTCATACACATATAAGCAGGGTACAGTTAGGAGACCAAGTCTCTTGAACAACGGCCTACATGAATCTAATCTATTTACTCTTTCTATACACCTAACCGCTTTCTTTTGGATCTTAAACACCCTATCAAGATTTTGTTTTGATGAATTACCCCATACTAAGATAGCATACCTAATATGTGACAGTAAGAGCCCATGGTAAGCTGTAAAAAGTAACTTTTTGTCATTCAATCTAGTGAGCTGTCGCAGGACAAATACCCCAGATGAAATTTTACTACATATTTTCTCAATGTATGGAGTCCAGGTCAATCGTCTATCCAACATAACTCCTAGAAATGCAATTTTTTCTTCCTGGTCTAATTGATTATCGTTTACAAACACGTTTATAGCCCTATCTTCATTTAAATTAGGTTTGTTTTTGAATTGAAGGTATTGGCATTTTTTACTATTTATAGTTAATTTCAACTGGTTTAAAAATTGGACAATGGACTGCACACCTATATGGGCACTTATTTCTAAATTATCTAGAATGGAATTGCTGAAAATGAGTGATGTATCATCAGCAAATAAGAGGGCTCTACCACTAATTAATTCTTTAGGTAAACGGTTGACATATAACAAAAAAAGCAATGGACCTAGTATTGACCCCTGAGGCACTCCAGCTTGCACCTCTAATTTATTAGATTTATTCTTTACTATACTATTACCAACTACTGTAGTTAGTTCTACACATTGTTTTCTCGCAATAAGATATGATTCAAACCATTTCAGTTCAACCCCATTTACACCTACATTTTGCAGTATTTCCAATAAAGTTCTATGATTAACACAATCAAATGCCTTTGACAGATCTAAGAAGATTGCAGTAGCTTTATCACCTGAATCTAATATATCTATTAGTTTTTCAACTAGAGAAACTATGGCTGTTTTTGTTGATCTCCCTTTCTGGAAGCCATGCTGTTCATCACAGATAAAGTTAGCTTCTTGAAGGTGCAGAAGTAAGCTCCGTGAAGCTGGCACCACCCACTAAAGCACATTTTTTTAAACTGGTATCAAAAAAATGTGCTTAAAATGTGCTTTCAGAATAAGTTATTTTTAAAAAATGTGCTCATCTCCTTGACCTTGAAAAAAGGGCGAGTTTGTGGGTGGTGCCAGCTTCACGCTTAGCACCACCCACTAAAGCACATTTTTTTAAACTGGTACCAAAAAAATGTGCTTAAAATGTGCTTTCAGAATAAGTTATTTTTAAAAAATGTGCTCATCTCCTTGACCTTGAAAAAAGGGCGAGTTTGTGGGTGGTGCCAGCTTCACGCTTAGCACCACCCACTAAAGCACATTTTTTTAAACTGATACCAAAAAAATGTGCTTAAAATGTGCTTTCAGAATATGTGATTTTTAAAAAATGTGCTTATCTCCTTGACCTTGAAAAAAGTGTTTGAAATCATGATGCTAGCACCACCCACTCAAGCAAATACTTTCAAATTGGTACCAAAAAAATGTGCTTAAAATGTGCTTTCAAACTAAGTTATTTTTAAAAAATGTGCTCATCTCCTTGACCTTGAAAAAAGGCCGAGTTTGTGGGTGGTGCCAGCTTCACGCTTAGCACCACCTCCTAGAGCAAATTTTTTTAAACTTATACCAAAAAAATGTGCTTTCAGAATATGTGATTTTTAAAAAATGTGCTCGTCTCCTTGACCTTGAAAAAAGCGTTTGAAATCATGATGCTAGCACCACCCACTCAAGCAAATACTTTCAAATTGGTACCAAAAAAATGTGCTTAAAATGTGATTTCAGAATATGTTATTTTTAAAAAATGTGCTCTTCTCCTTGACCTTGAAAACAGCATAGTTTGTGGGTGGTGCCAGCTTCACGCTTAGCACCACCCACTAAAGCACTTTTTTTTCAACTGATACCAAAAAAAATGTGCTTTAAATGTGCCCTCAGAATATGTGATTATTAAAAAATGTGCTTGCCTCCTTGACTTTGAAAAAAGCGTTTGAAAACATGATGCCACTAAAGACCACCCATTAAAGCAAATTCTTAGAGACTGGTACCAATACATTTTTTGATCCTTAAGTGACTTTGTAGAATCGGGCCTCAAGCCCTTATTATCAATCAAAGTTTAAATGTTGTTCAATTTGAACCGCATATGGAGTTAAACCTTATCTCCCTTCAAGGCAGCAAGAACACATTGCTGCATACCATGAGCAAAGTTCTCCATACAATTGAATCATTTGTGTATTTGCACCTCAACTCCATATGACGTTAAAGATAAACGAATTTTATACGATGTTGATAATACGGGTCCAAGTCGTCCTTCATCTTACATAAGGTAAAATTCTCTATTGCCGTTTTCTCAACAGTGCAAAATTTGACTTGGTCATTTTCTGCAGTACACCGACAATTAATACATTGTCTAATTTGAAGATTAGTGATTTTTTGCTTAGTGGGAGAGTCAATAAAAGATGCTATATCTAAACTGTTGGTATGATAACAAATAACTTTAATATAGTAAAAAAATAAAACGCCTACAACTTTTTCAAATCCGTTCAAAGCCTTCACAAATGAAATTGTATTTATGACATTTTCTCCAAATGCATTGACTCAATCACAATCACTTAACACCATTTAAATTCATAAACTGTATTACAACAATGAAGTGTTCTTGTACAACATTGAATAAAAAAGTAGTATAAAAATAATGAAAAATATTTAGGTAGGCTATCACAATCGATCCTTATATAAGGTGGAACACTCATATTCATAACATATACAAGAATCTTTTATTTGCGATTTTTTATTCACAAATTCTATCAAATTGAACAACTAAGGGCTGATTGCAGAGACGTTATATTAAATTTATCATAATGGTAGGACAGCATCATAGTGGATTAACTTAAAAAAGAATTGATTGGTAATAAACAGTTGAAGTTTGATAGTACAAGACGGTGTTCTAGTTCAAGGAAAAAATTTTAGCAAAAATTATAGTCATGTAAAATAAAGAGTAAAATGAATTACCATCTTATTACCGTGTGATCTCAATTTTTTTAAGCAAACATGCTCAGAGAATTGAGTTTTGACACAATTTATAGCACTCTGGTAGGTAATCCCACATTCATAGAATCAAAAAGCAGCTGGAGGGCTTTAATTTTATTTCATTTTCTTTTTTCAGCTGTTGGAAATAGCTGAATCTAAGGCGCTATACACACTGAGTGTCTTAAGATATCATGACTTAAGACATGTTGTCAATTGCCATGGTAACAGTCAATTTTTTTCTGAGGAAATGCTGGCGCGCATGCGCACTCAACTGTTACCATGGCAATTGACAACATGTCTTAAGTCATGATGTCTTAAGACACCCAGTGCCACACACTGGGCATCAGTTAGGCTCCACAAGCCCCTAACAGCTTAATCTTGATATGTTGAGAGCATTATAACATAGCTTGGGTATTTTATAAGTTCAAGTTATCAAACAGAATGGTATATCACTACTTCTTTTCAGAGAGCAAATAGTGATTTATAGATTGGTATCAATAGTATGATTATTATTATACAGATGAATTTGTTCATAATTTTTAAAATGACAAGAAAATTGGCTTTTATATTTTCTCAAATGTTATAAATTTGTGGAGTAAAATACTTTATGTTTATATACATGTGTATAAACAATCAAATTTAATGTGAAACATATTCTAAATTATTCAATAGACACAAGAAATACTACAAATTTGTTACAAATAATTATCAAACAACAAGAACCACTGAGGTGAGTGTTAGCAGTGCCCATGACTTGTAGCAAGAGTTGCTTCTCAGTTATGTTTCTTGTTTAATATTCTGTACAATTGATAATTTATTTCGTTTTTGTTAATTAATATTCAACATAATATTTCACAATTAACTCAGACATAAGTAACTGACTTATTCGATTTTCATGAAACACTAACGTAAAAGATTTTGATATCGAATGGGAAATCAGATTAATAATATACATATTAATTCAATTTAATTCAACAACAATCAAACTGAATATTTTCCATTCAGAATAAAAAACCCTATCACATTACTGTTTAATGTACTTTTAATGTAATTTTATTAGATGATTCACTTATTCTTGGATGAGAAACAACCCAATTAATTTTTAACTGATGCTAACTAACTAATTAATGCTAATTAGTAGCTGACTAATGCCAATTTTATACAATGTGAACAGAAATGGTTCTGTTTATCATTGTTCTTATCCTTTGAGAATGTGTGAAAAGGGGTAATGACAAATTAGGAATGTGCAAAAGGGTATAAGTTGTACAAAATTATAATTATAGAATTTATGTTAATTCCACGATAACGATAAATTGCTGATATCAAGTGGGTAAGAAAAAGAATATTTCAATGAATAATTTTATATAGTTTGTATTTGAATAGATTCAGAACCTGATTTGTGGGGACATTGCAAACTTTCTTTTTCGTCTCCTGAAAAACAAGGAATATTGACATATACCCCTTTGCCCTGGCACCACACATATATAGCACAATTCACCTAATTTTGCAGATGGCGAATGACTTATTTGTTCTCAGCTATGTCAGGACAGCCCGCGAGCGGTAGGCCTATGCGAGAGCACATAAGTTCAGCAATCCCAGCTAGAGCCGATAGCACTCGCAGGCCGCTGGCAGACTGTCCTGACACAGCTGAGCACAAATAAAAGTGATTCGCCAGCCGCCAAATCAGGTGACTTCTGTTATATAATAATATATTCAGTTGTGGCAAATGAAATATTTTATTTTGATATTCACTCAACTATGTTCAAATGGTATATATTAGGACATGCACTTGTATTTCAACATTTCCGTCAATATTAACAACAGCATCTCTTAAATCGTCGTGTATCTCCCAACCTCCACTTCCTCTTAGTACATACCCCCGGTAATGACCAACCTCAGAGTCTCTAGTTGGTGGTATGAAACCAACGGCTCCTCTCAGTGTGAAGTTGACATTTTGGTAATGCAGATTTCTGGGAATGTCTTTTAACAAGCTGCAACATTCTTCATTGACACCTATTTGACCGCCAGCATTGTGAAGTCGCTCCTCTTTGGTAAATACTTCTATGACAAGGTGTGGTCCAACACGTGTGTTCTTAATTTTGATTCCTGCGCAAACCGGACCCTGGAAATAAATATGAAAAGCTTGAAAAGTCCGAAAGACTTTATTCAACATTTTATACAAAAATTAACAAGTAATCATTATTTTTCCATATATAATGAACATGAGCTAACAACAATAAGCCTACTATGAGTTGAATTTTTTCAAAAAATTTCAATCTGTACCAGGGTTTTTGTTATTTAGGAAATGCGTAGATATTGTTTATGGAATTTACTAATAAACAACTGAAATTGACGTGCTTAGAAAATGAAAATATTGGTTCAGCTTTCAAGAATATAATAATTATACAATAAATTCAACCTGAGATTGTAAAATATTTAAAAAAAAACTCAAATATCTTCCAATGTAAAATGATTTAACCAAATTTTCAGATTTTGTTTCGAAGTTTTCATATTAACAAAGGTTGTACGATTCTCGGGTAATTTGTTGAAAATTTTTGGAATAAGATAAGATAGATTATTATTGGCAAAATTATTAGAAGCAAACGAGTAGTAGTAGTAGTAGTAGTAGTAGTAGTAGTAGAAACTGCAAATTGCTCAAATAATCAGGATAGTATCAGTGAAAGAGACTCTTGTAACAATATAGGCTCTCAAGCTTTTGAGAGAGCAGATAGCAATAGATTGAAAACAATAATACATTTCAAAAAGCAATGCTGTTATGAATTTTGTATGAAATTTGTACAAGGAATTTTGAATGATGAAATGATTTCTATGATGTTGAAGATCCATCTTGTTTCCACTAATATGTAATATAAACTTGAAAAAAACACTTTTAAATGGAAATTAACTCACGTTATGGCGTGACGGCCGTTTCGCTCTGTTGTCTAGAGCATCGTCAGACGACCCACAGTACACAGTACACAGTGTACTGTGGGTCGTCTAACGATGCTCTAGACAACAGAGCGAAACGGCCGTCACGCCATAACGTGAGTTAATTTCCATTTAAAAGTGTTTTTTTCAAGTTTATATTAAATGATTTCTGTAATATGAAGAGGAACAAAACGAATTTGAAATTACCTTTTTTGATATTTCCGGATTGTTGATGAAGTAGTCAGAAGGAACTTCAGAGACATCACCCATCGGTAGCAAGCAATCTGTTTGCAGTTCGGTTTCTCCTGCCTTCAGAGCAGCTTCAATCTGCTTCATTGATGATTCACCATCTACCATCGCTGAAATGACGGCGATCTCTCTGTCCGTTCCTCCTGGACAGTGCGGTGATATGCACACGTAATTTTCTGTGACTGACGGAAGGAGCTTCACCGTGCTTAGCATGTAACTGCTACTACTTGCGCAGTTAATTAGTTGGATACCTCCCTTTAGAATATCACTTTGAAAGTATTTTGCAAGTAACGAAGCTCTTTTACTATAAAGTGACTTGTTAACGCCTTTTTTTACAAGATCTTTTGCCACCTCCAATATTGAATTTTTTAAATTCAATCCGTCCAGGTATTTCTTATACTTTTCACTGTCGCAATATGCACTCGCCAACACCTGACAAGGCGCATCAAAGCCGCAAGTGTTTGAAAGCGTTAAGCGAGCTGCTCCCATCTTTATGCTCTTCAATGAGGGGTTGATTCCGTTTTTCAAAACCCCAATTTTTATTTGTTGAGAATTCTCAAAGCACTTGAAGTCGGGGCTCAAATTCCAATAGTATCCTCCTTTTACTTTTATTTTTTTAGGAGGGAGTGACATTCCCATCCATCCTTCAACGGAATGCGCCTCAAATTCCACATTTTTCTCATTTATTGTCACTATTTCTTCCCTCTCGGCTATTGATGTTTTCAAATAGGGTTTGATGTGAGATTTCGCTGATGATGATGATGATTTTGATGGTGTCTTCTTAATTGTTTTGTTTGCTCTCAGTTGTAGGTATTTTGTGAGTTCTAATTTTCTCTTTCTGGTCATTGCTGGAATGTGGTGTTGTGGTTTTGCAATAGTTGATGATGTATTTTTTGATTTATTGAAGCATTGGAAACATATCCTACCTTGTCCATACCCTTCCTCTTCACCCTCACAAGACACTGAGCAAGTGTCTAAAGAATGGACAGGCTTGCTACAGACTTTGCAGCAATGTGCTCCACTAGGTATGTCTCCATTACTGCAAGCTGGACATGTTATTGAAGTGTGTACAGTGCTTGTAGTTGGAACAGCAGCCGGAATAGCGGTATTTTCTTCCTCTTGTCTTTTTCCTTCTTCTTCTTCTTCTTCTTCTTCTTCTCCCACTTCTCCTTTTTCGCCTTCTTCTACTTCTCGTCTTTCGACTTCTTCTTCTTCTTCCATTTCTCCTCTTTCGCCTTCTTCTCCTTCCACTTCTTCTGCCTCACCCCCTTCTGCTTCTTCTAATTCTTCTCCTTCCACTCCTTCTTGATGCCCATCTCTCCTGCTATTCATTTGATTTCGATTCATTTTGAAGATATGCAGATATTATTACTCTATCCACCCGAAATGATAGGGTGTTAAATTATTTTCTAGTAATAGAGAGAGGAAGTCCTCTATATTTCTAACAAATTATGGTATTACTTCTCCTGATTCTAAGTTCATTGAGTGGAACATTGACAACTTATTATTGTCTTCAAAAATAATAATATAATTGTTGAGAAAACTTCCCTTCTTTCATTGTATTATGATATTATTCCCCATGATTACGTTGAGGCAATAATTGACAATTTATATTACCGTTCTTCTGTTGATGTAAGGAATTTAATATGTAGGCTGTTTATATATGTAGGCTGTTATATATGTAGGTTGTTTATTTTGCCAAGGCACCTGAATTGTCAATGGAGGAGGAACGATAAACAGCCTGAACTGTCTGGCTCTAGATATGATTGACAACACTACACTTAAACAGAACTGCGCCGTTGAGTGCAACTCAATGATTTATGTATCCAATACATATAAGATATGTATATATTGTGACGATTTTCTTAGAGTTTTGAGCTCAGAGATTAGCATTTATGGTGAAAATTTATAATTCCATCAAAATCTACCTTTATAAATGTAGAAGGTTTCTTCCTCTGCACTGTGATAGTCACCGCTGGCTCTGGAGCTGCAGCTGAGGCTGTTTGGGCTGCGCTGCTCAAAGAGTGTCTCGACGGTGCGTTGCTGGGAACTTTTAAAGTGGTTGAAGGAACTGTTGCTGGCAGGTTATGCTTGTACAACTGATGAACTTCAAGTGAAATTCCTACTGCTATTTTGTGTTTTAAGAAACCTTTTTTCTATTTCCACCCTACATTTGAACAGTGGTGGAGGATAAATTTTCCAATGGCAGTGTCTGTTACAAATTTTCTCATATTACTTGACTTATGCTGGATATCATCATGATTTGAAACGCTTTTTTCAAGGTCAAGGAGACGAGCACATTTTTAAAAAATAACATATTCTGAAAGCACATTTTAAGCACATTTTTTTGGTATCAGTTTAAAAAATGTGCTTCAGTGGGTGGTGCTAAGCGTGAAGCTGGCACCACCCACAAACTCGGCCTTTTTTCAAGGTCAAGGAGATGAGCACATTTTTTAAAAATAACATATTCTGAAAGCACATTTTTTTGGTACCAATTTGAAAGTAATTGCTTGAGTGGGTGGTGCTAGCATCATGATTTCAAACGCTTTTTTCAAGGTCAAGGAGATCAGCACATTTTTAAAAAATCACATATTCTGAAAGCACATTTTAAGCACATGTTTTTGGTATCAGTTTAAAAAAATGTGCTTTAGTGGGTGGTGCTAAGCGTGAAGCTGGCACCACCCACAAACTCGGCCTTTTTTCAAGGTCAAGGAGATGAGCACATTTTTTAAAAATAACTTATTCTGAAAGCACATTTTAAGCACATTTTTTTGGTACCAATTTGAAAGTATTTGCTTGAGTGGGTGGTGCTAGCATCATGATTTCAAACGCTTTTTTCAAGGTCAAGGAGATGAGCACATTTTTTAAAAATCACATATTCTGAAAGCACATTTTAAGCACATTTTTTTGGTATCAGTTTAAAAAAATGTGCTTTAGTGGGTGGTGCTAAGCGTGAAGCTGGCACCACCCACAAACTCGGCCTTTTTTCAAGGTCAAGGAGATGAGCACATTTTTTAAAAATAACTTATTCTGAAAGCACATTTTAAGCACATTTTTTTGGTACCAGTTTAAAAAAATGTGCTTTAGTGGGTGGTGCCAGCTTCACGGAGCTGCAGAAGTAACCTATTTAGAACTACTCTTTCAAAAATTTTACTTATTACATTTAAAATACTAATGGGCCTATAGTTTTCTACCTTTTCTCTATCGCCACTTTTGAAGATTGGCAAGATCTTCCCCTCTTTTAAATTATCTGGAAAAACACCTTAGTGCTGAAACATCGTGGGAGCTTCTCCACTAGTTTAAAGCCGAGAGCGCCGGTTTTTTCTGAAACTGCTCTCAAATAATGAAAACAATTTGAAGTGAAGAGACCATCTATCAAACTTTTATTGTTATTTCTCAGCATCCAAGATGCTCCTCTTTTTGTTCTTATTTAGCTTTTGACAATAATAGCTGTCTTTTTGGACAATAATAGCTGAGTATTCAACAAAACTGCGATCCAACAGAAAACAAGCAACATTACAGTACTATTGCTGGCCTCTTCTCATACCAGAATTTTTTAATACTTGTAATAATTTTATACTAAACTTTTATATAAATTAATGCAAATTGATAATTTTGATGAATAAACACTGAACAAATACACACCACATTTCTCTTAGGAGTTAGTTGCCATTAGCAGACAGAGACAGATAAGAATGCATTTATTATTAACATCTCAACTTCCTGTATATGCTATGGATACAACGCAAAACAATGACTACTTCACGTGACTGAATGTCACTTTCTGAAATGTTAATTTCTCAAATTTTAGGTGTGGGAACGCTCATTTATTTAAACAGAATTTATTAATCTCGAATTCCTCTAATTGCTATTAGTTTATACTGAAGACTTCCGCAATGGCGGATATTGACAGCAGTATTTAATAGCTGATGGAAATCGATGAATGCTACTGTACAAAAATATCAGTCACCACTGCTGATCAGCTAATCAGCTATTAAATACTGCTGTCAATATCCGCCATTGCGGAAGTCTTCAGTATAAACTAATAGCAATTAGAGGAATTCGAAATTAATAAATTCTGTTTAAGTAAATTTGTCAGTTTGTTCAATTTTTATTGTCAGTAACTTCGAACTAGCTCATTTATTCTTATAAATCACCTCTCTATATTATAATAAGGCCTAGTTAAACAATCCCTCACCACCACGCCCCACCTCGTTAACATCTCGGTGCCTATTCTAAATTTCCTATAAATTTGTTTCGATTTCCACCAACCATTTTGTATGAAACTTACCAATACCAAACCAATATACTTTTTTTAATGAATGGTAAAATAAAAACAAATAAAGCCTTCTTTACATTTTAATTTATATACAGTACAGAAGTAATATCAATACATAAACTAATTCTTTTAAATATTTTCTGAATAACTTGTAAGTCCAAGTGCTTATAATCTATTTTTAATGACACAGTTTAAACTGTAATTTTTGTATATGTTACAAAAAACATTTCGTCTATCTTAAAAAGTGCAGAACAATTTTTATACCTTCAAAATAAACCCACTTCTTGAGAAAGAAAGGAAATATTTAATGACAACAGGCAGAAAAAAAATTCCCTTGCGTTCCAGCACTCTTGATGGGAGGTAAGGGAACGCCGTTCCCTTGCGTTCCCATTGAAATTAACCCCTGGTGAAGACGTCTAACAAATATTAAAAACAAACAAACTTAATAACGAGCTCAGAGACTGAACTTCCAAAATTAGTGAACAATCTGGTGGAACACTATGAGCGAGATATCTTCAGAGGATATCTTTAAAGAAATCCCACGTCTGGGGAAGGTTTTTAATTGCAGCCAACCTGAAGAAGAGTCTCTGAAGTGGAATTTGCTGAGACTACTGCAGTTAGTGCAGTTCATCATAGAAGTCGTATGAGGTTCTGACTCCATTCCAAATATAACGTTAGCGTTAAGGTTTTATTTAACTAGTCTATAAGTGCCTCCGTTGCCTCACATTATGTGGAAGGAGTTTCTCTAAAGTCAAGCTATCTAAGATCGACTGTGAGCCAAGCTCGACTCTCCTGCTTGGCCATATTATCCATCAAGAACACTGCAGCAAAAAATACAGATTTCGACGAGGCTATTTCTCTATTTGCAGAGAGAAAAGTTAGAAGGAGAATGTTATAGATCAAAATAATATAAAGAAGATTGACATTAACTGTAAAAATTCAAGTTGAATATTACATTTTTGGAAGAAGAATACTAATACTAAATTATCAAATAGATTAATTATAAAAAGGTACATTAAGATAACTGAGTCTAGTTTTTCCTATAGACCTGAAAATGCAATTATCACATGCATTTCAGATGAATTTTATTGTTATTACTAGCTATTGTGTCCGTCCTTCGTACAGATTATGTTTAGAAATAAGACTAAAATAAATATGTTTCGGCTTTTTTGATTTTGTTTTTGTAGATTACGTCTTGGAGACTCCAGTTAAGGAGTATAAGACAAGTCAGATAGCAACGATCATGGAGTTGTAAGCAGCTTAGTAAACAACTTAGAACGTAAACAATTCAGTGACAGTTATCAGAGAGAATATTTGAGAACAGCTGATTGATATATCATGATAAATTACATGATTAGTTCTTACTAGCAGCTACCCGTCCTTTGTATGGATTATGTTTAGAAATAAGATAAAATATGTTTCGGCTTTTTTGATAGCAACGATCATGAAGTTGTTAGCAGCTTAGTAAGCAACTTAGAATGTAAACAATTCAGTGACAGTTATCAGAGAGAATATTTGAGAACAGCTGATTGATATATCATGATAAATTACGTGATTTTTTCTTACCTATATAAATAAAATTAGAGTTTTGTCTGTACATTTATCAGAATTATATATTTTTACGTTTTACACATTAAATAAGCCGAAAATAGTCATGTTATAGTATCAACCGGTTACTATGCCAACCCGATCGTGACAAAATAAACAGTTGTTGTTATTAGCTTTTTTTCACTAATGTCGCTACGTTAAGCAATGTTCTAATAAATAATACTCCACATTAAGTTGATATTTATTTCCATTAAATACTAAAACATGGTGTCAGGTGTTATTAAAATATGAATTTAGACTTGCAAGAAGATCCAAAAGAAAAAATGGAGCTGAAAATGGTAAGATATGTACCACCACCCAACAAGATGGAATTGAACGGAAACCTGCGAGACAATGTAGAATTTTTCAAAAAACAATGGAAAAATTATGAACTTGCAAGTGGACTGGATTCAGAGCAAGAACGAATTAAGGTTGCACAAATGATGGCTGTGATAGGAGATGGAACATGCAAAGTGATATACAAGGTTATAGATAACCCAGAATCAAGAACTATCAATGAGATACTCGATGCACTCACAAAGAAACTCGCCCCAGAGCTCAATGTCAGGTATGAAAGGTACATTTTTAACATACAAATAATAATAAAAAATAACATACAAAGATAATGAATCATTCCAAGACTATTTCATGAAATTGAAAACACAAATTAGGCTTTGCAATTACAAAGATATGGAAGACAAGCTAATGTTAGACAAAATTATATGCTCGATTAATAATATCCATTTGAGAGAAAAACTTTGGCTAATGAAAGACTTAACTTTAAAAAAAGCAATAGAAATTTGTAAATCATGTGAAGAAACAAAAAGGCAGTTAGAAAGTATCGAGAGTACAAAAGAGAATGAAATAGGTGAGATAGCATTCAAAAACAACAATAACAGAGCTAGTAAGGTATCAAAAATTTGCTCATATTGTGGAAAACAATGGCATAGAAAATTGAATTTATGCCCAGCAAGATTAGTAAAATGCAATAGGTGTGAATTACGAGGTCATTATGCATCCATGTGTAGAAAAAAGAAAATTAAAGGAATTCAAAATGATGACAAATCTGATGTGAATTCTGAAGAAATTAAGAAATATAATCAACTTCGAGTTGAAAATAAGATCTTCAGTGAAGAAGGAGTGTTTGTAACTCTGAAAGTGATATTAGAGAACAATGAAAAAGATGTAATTTTTCAAATTGATACTGGTGCAAGTTGTAATATCATGGGCGAAAAAGCTCTAAGTAATATTTTGAATAAAAAAAGGCTGGGCACAGTTCGATATCCCATCCAGTGAAATAATCGCACGAGTTTCGATACCAGATGGAAGTATCGATAGGCCTACTGTTTTGCTTATCAACACATCTGTTCTGTATCATCCGAATGATACAAAACAGCTGATGACGTGTTATGTTGCGTTTTAACTACACATTTACACTTCGAGGACGATTTGCAGTCGTCAATTGACTGCAAGTTGTTAAATTTACAACAAAAAGATAATTCCTGGATTTCTTGTTCCATGACGAACTGCGTTGTTAATATTAACTTTTCATGTGAAATTTAACGACATGCAGTCAAATATTTGTTAAGAATAAGTATAATAACTCACTTGAACTGGCCGAGTACTTTCGAATCTATGAGATCCATCTTCAGATGCTCTGAAGATGGATCTCATAGATTCGAAAGTACTCGGCCAGTTTAAGTGAGTTATTATACTTATTCTTAACAAATATTTGACTGAATGTCGTTAAATTTCACATGAAAAGTTAAAAAGATAATATTAACAACGCAGATCGTCATGGAACAAGAAATCCAAAAATTTTAAACAGTTTTTCTTTCAAAAATTGTCTGTGCAGACATCAGGCAAAGCCCACCAACCCTAACAAATATACCATATAAATCAACACATGTGCGACATTTCGCGCATGCGCAGAAGCGTAGTCTGAGTGAATGGAACGAAGTGGAATGAAACTGCATAACCAAACCTTTCCTAACCTGGCTAGATGTGACTGAAGCACCTCTGTAAATTTGTCGTTGAAATGCAACGTACCATTTTATCGGGAGGACACCATTTGTACGACTGTCGTTTTGACCGACCTAGTAAACAGAGGTGGTTCAGTCACATCCAGCCAGGTTAGGAAAGGTTTGGTTATGCAGTTCCATTCCACTTCATTCCATTCACGCAGACTACGCTTCTGCGCATGCACTAAATGTTCGCACATGTGTAGATTTAAAAGGTCGTGTTCAGTCACATCTAGCCAGGTTAGGTTAGTTACGAAACGATAGTTTCGTAATAGGATAGAAACAAACGAAAGCTGAGAAAGGTACAGAATGATACGGAAGAAAGCAAGAGAACGATACGGAGCAGTTCTGTCAATAGGTATTGGCACTAAAACATATACGATTCAAATATCATCTTCAATGCCACAAAAATGTTATACCCATGTTAAATATATACATATATGTATTACTTTGTATAAATAGAATGAAATTATAACTTAACCTAAACTTTACAACACTACCGATCCAGTTGTTGCAAATGAACATATCACATTTCAGCCTACGTGAGTAAATATTTATTTATTCTCTATTAAAATTTAATTAAATGTTTTATTTTTGTATTTATAATATTGTAAAGTAAACAATAATAAACTACACTTTGTTTACAATACGATTCCAGACATCAATTCATGCGTTAAAATGCAGTTTTATACAGACACTTTGATACGCAAAACATTTCTGTAACACAATTCCAATCGATAGTAAGAAGTATCGATATCGACACTTCCATCAGGTATCGAAACTCATGCGATTATTTTACTGGATGGGATATCGAACTGTGCCCAACAATGAAAAAGATGTAATTTTTCAAATTGATACTGGTGCAAGTTGTAATATCATGGGCGAAAAAGCTCTAAGTAATATTTTGAATAAAAAAAGGCTGTGTTATCACCATGTAAGGCTAACTTGAGAGCGGTTAATGGTACCAGTTTAGATGTCAAAGGAGAATATTATATCAAAGTGAGAAAAGATGATAGAATTCACAATATTCGTTTTATTATAGTCGCTTATAAACACACTCCTCTTTTATCTTACAAAGAATGTGCTAATTTAGAACTTGTCATATACTGTGAAGAGATCACAACAATAAAAACAGTAGAAAAATCGCATGAAAAGAGTACCATAAACGACAGATTGATAAATATTCCAAAATCAACTAAACAAATAGTAGAGAAATTCATGGACATTTTTGAAGGACTAGGAAAAATAAAAGGGCAAGTAGACATTGAAATTATAAATGACAGACCACCAATAAAACAAAATCCAAGGAGAATTCCGGTAGCACTGAAAGAAGATTTGAGAAAAGAAATTGAAAATATGGTACAACAAAATATCATAGTTGAAGAACCTGGATACACAGATTGGACAAGTAATGTTACTATTGTAAAGAAAAATAACAAGCTAAGGGTTTGTTTGGACCCAACATTTTTGAACCAAGCAATAAAAGACACTAAACAACAATTGCCAACACTTGATGAAATTATTCAGAACTGAACAAAGCTAAGATATTTTCCACAAAAAAAGGTTTCTGGCAAGTTGAGCTGACTAAAAAAGCTAGTAAGTTAACAGCATTTTGGACACCTTTTGGTAAATTCAGATATCTCAGACTACCTTTTGGATTATCTACAGCAATGGAAATTTTTCAAAAGAAAATGTTAGAAATCACACATGGACTTAGAGGAGTACATGTCTTAGCTGATGACATACTTGTAGTGGGATATGGCGATAATAATAGTGATGCACAGAAGAATCACGATGAAAATTTAGAGAAATTATTTCATAGACTCAGACAAGAAAATGTTAAGTTGAATGAAGAAAAGACAAACCTATGCAAGAAATAAATAAAATTCTATGGTCATGTATTAACATCAGAAGGAGTTAAACCAGATAAAAGTAAAATATCAGCTATCATTAATATGCCTCAACCTCAAGATAAAGGAGCAGTATTACGTTTTTTAGGCATGGTAACATATTTAGCAAGATATATACCTAATCTATCTGATAAAACTGAACAATTAAGAAAGTTAGTAAAAAAAGAAGAAGCATTTATGTGGACAAAAGTACAAGAAGATGCATACAATGAAATAAAAAAAATAGTGTCGGAGGCAGCCCTTCTGAGATACTATAATCCAAAGAAACCTGTAGTGATTCAGACCGATTCATCATCATTTGCTGTTGGATGTGCTCTAATGCAGGAAGGTTTCCCTATTGCTTATGCCTCGAAGACACTTACAAAGACTCAGAAGAATTATGCACATATAGAGAAAGAAATGCTTGCAATTTTGTTTGCTTGTCAACGGTTTGATTAATACATTTGTGGAAAATCAGATGTCATCATTGAAACTGACCATAGTCCTTTAGTGACCATATTTAAGAAACCTATTTTGAAAACACCAAGAAGATTGCAAAATATGATTTATCTCTTCAACGGTACAACATTATGATTAAGTATGGACAAGGAAAAAGCATGTATTTAGCAGATACATTATCAAGAGCTCCTGAGAGCATGCAAAACATTGAAAAACAATATGATATATACGAAGTAAATAGTGAAAAAATAGACAAGTATGATGAAATAAGCACTGGAGTGGCCGTAGCCGAGTGGGTTAAGTGCTGGTTTGCTAGCCCAAAGGTCCCGGGTTCGATCCCAGTTCTGACCGAAAGTTTTTACCTCGGGCCACTCCCGTGTTTCGGAGGACACGTTAAGCTGTCGGTCCCGGCTGCTTAAAAAACAGTCGTTAAGTCACGACAGAGGCCCTGGACTTATTCAGGTGCGACCTGATAACTCTGACACCAGACCTGAGCTAGCCAGGTCACACGATATTATTATTATTATTATTAGCACTATACAATCACTGAAAACTGGAATTGAATATGATGATGGATATAGAGTTGATGTTTCAGGAAAGTCAATTGAAAGAATTGCTGAATCAACAACGAAGGATGAACAATTGAAACAACTTAGAATTCAAATCCAAAAAGGTTGGCCACAAACTAGAGCACAAGTACCCGATAATATAAAATGCTTTTGGTATTACCATTGTGAATTAACCATAGAAGAAAATATTATTTTAAAACAAAACCAAATAATAATTCCAAAAGAACTGAGAAAAGAATACTTGAAGAAACTTCACTTGGGCCATATGGGTGTGGAAGCTACACAAAAATTAGCAAGACAATCTATATTTTGACCAAATATAACTACAGAAATCAGAGAACTGATTGAAACTTGTGAGACCTGTGCAAAATTCACCAATAAACAAAAAAAAAAAATTGAAAATGAAATCATACGAAGCCCCAAATTCACCTTTTGAAATAATCAGTATGTATGTTTTTGAAATTGATATGCATGGAAGAAAAAGAAGATTTCTAGTAACTGTGGATAATTTTGCATCTAAAGAATTCAAGGAATTCAGTAAAGATTGGAATTTCAACCACATTAACAGTAGTCCGCATTATCCTCAGAGTAATGGCAAAGCAGAAGCATCTGTTAAAATAATGAAGAGAATGATAAAAAAATGTCTAGAAGAGGGTGAGGATTTCTACAAGATGCTGTTATTGTTCAGAAACACACCAAATAAAATTGGCCTTAGTCCATCAAAGAGGATGATGGGTAGATGGTTGAGATGCGATATACCAAATATTAACAAAAATAAAATGTTGATAGCGCCAGAAGAAATAAAAAATCGAATTGAGGAAAATAAAACAAGAAGTAAAACATACTATGATAAGAGTGCAGTAATAAGAAGTCAAGATCTTCACATAGGACAAAACGTCTGGTACAAGAAGCTACCCGAAAATGATGAGTGGTCAAAAGGGAAGATTATCACTGATACAGGAAACAGATCATTCAACATTGAAACAGAAGATGGTTCAGTACTTAGGAGAAATGAGATATTTGTAAGGCCTGATAAGACTGACCAAAGCCAAATAGTTGAGAATCAGAAACCGACTATTATGGTAGAAAAATCGCCTAGGCCTCAAAGAACTAGAAACATTCCACAGAGATTTAATGATTACTACTTATATTAATTTAGTTACTCTTTCAAATAAAACGAAGGGGATGTTATAGTATGAACCGGTTACTATGCCAACCCGATCGTGACAAAATAAACAGTTGTTGCTATTAGCTTTTTTTCACTAATGTCGCTACGTTAAGCAATGTTCTAATAAATAATACTCCACATTAAGTTGATATTTATTTCCATTAAATACTAAAACAGTCTTATCTCGATTTCTGTCTCTCTGTCTGTCACGGCCCCAAAGGCATTTTACGTGGCCTTCTCCTCAAAAACGAGAGCATCGATCGGGATTAAAGTTATTTATCAGTATTGAAAACCTTTTTGACAATGTCTTTAGCTATAAAAAAACTAAATAAACTTTTTTTTGACAGAATAATAAACGTTTAAAAACCAAGTATTGTGCGATTTTGGATACATTTGTTCTAAGTTTTATTACCACATAAGAAAAAATCACGTAATTTATCATGATATATCAATCAGCTGTTCTCAAATATAATCTGAATGGTGGGCCCTTCGCGGCGTTATTTACGCTGTCTGCAGACTTGTGTAGTCGGAGCATTGCAGTCTTTTAGGAAACATATGACTGGCGAATCAAAGCTCATCTTATGTTTCATCAATTATTTCTTTGTTGAAAAAAAAATTTCCAATTTCAATTTATCAAAACAAAAATTAAAAATTTTAGGAAGGTGCGGTTTGTGCTAGGCTCTTGGAACTCGCCAGGTAGCACTATTATTACCACATAAGAACAAATCATGTCATTTACCATGATATATCAATCAGCTGTTCTCAAATATTCTCTCTGATAACTGTCACTGAATTGTTTACATTCTAAGTTGCTTACTAAGCTGCTAACAACTTCATGATCGTTGCTATAAAAAAGCCGAAACATATTTAGTGTTATTTCTAAACATAATCCGTACGAAGGACGGGTAGCTGCTAGTGTGGTAATAAAACTTAGAAGAAATGTATCCAAAATCGCACAATACTTGATTTTTAAACGTTTATTACTCTGTTAAAAAAAAAGTTTATTTAGTTTTTTATAGCTAAAGACATTGTCAAAAAGGTTTTCAATACTGATAAATAACTTTAATCCCGATCGATGCTCTCGTTTTTCAGGAGAAGGCCGCGTAAAATGATCCAAAATCGCACAATACTTGGTTTTTAAACGTTTATTACTCTGTTAAAAAAAAGGTTAATTTAGTTTTTTATAGCTAAAGACATTGTCAATAAAGTGTTCAATACTGTTCAATAACTGAAATCCCGATCGATGCTCTCGTTTTTGAGGAGAAGGCCGCGTAAAATGCCTTTGGGGCCGTGACAGACAGACAGACAGACAGAGACAGAGATCGAGATAAGACTATTTTCGGCTTATTTAATGAATAAAACGTAAAAATAACCCAAAAATATATAATTCTGATAAATGTACAGACAAAACTCCAATTTTATTTTTATAGATATATATAAATAGCTGATAAATTGTCATTTGCAAAATTGCAAAAAAATAAAATTTTGAAACTTTCAAACTTTTTTAATTATTAAAAAAATTAATACCACTAAAAAAATTAATGTGACGTTGATCAGTTTATTCTATAATTTAAAAATTTCTCAACTTTCATCGTAATTCACACAAATAAAATGCTTCCGGAATCTCACGCTTTTAACTTTTACACTACCTCTTTGTCCCCTTTACTCTTTCTCAAACTCTTCTCTCCATTCCTCTCATTCGTTAGGTTCATTCTAGAACATTTCTACCATTCTATCGTTTTCCACCTCTTCTTTATCAGTCTATCCTTTTCATTCCATCTTTCTCCGCCTCTCTCATTCTCTCCAACTACTCTACTCGCATGCACCTACATGAAATTCCACTAGAACTAACGATGGCTTTGACTGTTGCTAATCTTGACTGTGTTGGCCACAGCATTATCTACCTTCCTCCCACCCATTGCTCACACTTAATACTCTGCCCTTCACTTATAATGCCATGGTGTCTGCTCGCGTACACACCAAAGTATAATATATATATTCACACCAAAGTATAAGAGTATATTCATACATAGAAATGTATGCATGGTATACATATGTATACAGAGCGGCGAAATTCTATCTCTTAATTACACCGTAAATCAGACAAAGAGCTCTCGACCAAGCCTCGCGTTTGTACAGAATATAAATACATGCATTGTAGCGTATATAATACATACTATACTATGGGATATATAATATTCAAAGCGACACGTGTTTCATTCTAGCGCAAACAATATTAGGCTAGAGCACACTTGAAAAGCACTGACTGTTCGTCTAGTGTGCTAGCTGGTTATCAGGCGGGCGATACTGAGTGCATTTGTGGCAAGTAGTCTGCACATTTTAATGTGGGCTTGAACTTTGATGAATTGAATAGAGTAAAGCAATATGACCTTTCAAAGTGAAACCCTGCATGCAGTTGAGCTCGGGTGGACGGTTCTACATGGACATGGGTTTCTGTGGTTTAAAGGAGCATTGGTGAAAGGGAAACGGGGGCAGCGAACTTTTCAATTAACTTTTATTTGAAGCAATACAGACCAATACATACATTTATTGTTAATTACGATATGTAAATTAATTATTACTTCCCGGTGGTTCGGAACCCACCTAAAACTGTAGGTCCAACTCATCAATCACCATCGTCTAAATCATTACCCACGCACAGGTTTCAAACCTATTTGGGCTTCATCCTCCAACAAAAAAAGAATAATTTATGTTCAATTACTCATTAAAATCATAATAAACAAAATTATCTTTTAATTTTTATTGTAAAACTACGTAACTAATGGTACCGAATGAAAAGATTGTCAAGATAATGTTGGTAAAGAGAACATTAACCGTAATTTTGGAAGAAGTAAACTGGCCATATTAGATTATTATGACTTTATTAATTTCGAATTCCTTTAATTGCTATTACTTTATACTGAAGACTTCCGCAATGGCGGATATTGACAACAGCATTGAACAACTGATGGGAATCGATGAATGCTACTGTACAAAAATATCAGTCACCACCGGGAATCGAACCACGGACCTCTCAATTGCCGGTTGAGCGCCCTTAACCACTAGACCATGGAGACCTTTCTGTACAGCAGCATTCATTTTCAACTTGGCCATATCGGCTCGTATCTCACAAGTTAGTTTGAAGTGACTGACAATTCAATAAACTGACAAATATACATAAACAGAATTTATTAATTTCGAATTCCTTTAATTGCTATTACTTTATACTGAAGACTTCCGCAATAGCGGATATTGACAACAGCATTGAACAGCTGATGGGAATCGAGCTGATGGGAGCTGTTGTCAATATCCGCCATTGCGGAAGTCTTCAGTATAAAGTAATAGCAATTAAAGGAATTCGAAATCAATAAATTCTGTTTATGTATATTTGTCAGTTTATTGAATTGTCAGTCACTTCAAACTAACTTGTGAGATACGAGCCGATATGGCCAAGTTGAAAATGAATGCTGCTGTACAGAAAGGTCTCCATGGTCTAGTGGTTAAGGGCGCTCAACCGGCTATTGAGAGGTCCGTGGTTCGATTCCCGGTGGTGACTGATATTTTTGTACAGTAGCATTCATCGATTCTCATCAGCTGTTCAATGCTGTTGTCAATATCCGCCATTGCGGAAGTCTTCAGTATAAAGTAATAGCAATTAAAGGAATTCGAAATTAATAAATTCTGTTTATGTATATTTGTCAGTTTATTGAATTGTCAGTCACTTCAAACTAAATTATTATGACATTGCGTGAGAAGAGATGGGAGTAATGTGATGACTGGAAAAATATTACCCTTAATGGTAGCTCATTACTAAAAACACAAATTTGGTCATCAATGGTAAAAGGATATGGAAAACATGTTAGTTTCACAAACCATCCAGTGAATAGATTCATTGAATCAATTATTGCTCCTCTTATGTTTTATATTATCCAGCGATGATAGTAGGCATATAATTATATCGTTGAGGAGACTCTTACAGGATCCTTACACCTTGATACCCTTGATAGTTTTCATATAATTATTATTGATTGTTTTCAATTGGTATGATTTGGAAACACAAATCTAATAAAATTTAAAAGTATTCATTAAAAGATCAAGTTAATTAGAAGATGAAAAAATTAAAAATGTTTCCGTTTACATTGCAGGAGCTGTTAAACAAACGAAGGGCACAAGGGAAAAACCAACATAGTAAAAAAAGTTGGTTTCGAGATAATGGAAAATCCATTTAAAAAAACTCCTAATTCAGGAAAAATTGAACCAATCCTTTTCATTACTTTTTCATTGCGTAACACACACATTTCTTATTTCAATAAGAGAGAAAATGTTTCATTCATTTGTATGTAGGTGTTTTTGAATGGAAGTTGAAGAAAAAACAATCATGACTCAGTTGGTTTTCCCCCTGGAGTAAATCATGAACAAACTTGTAAAAGCATTTTTTTCAAAAATGGTTTTATATTGAAGATCAATAAAAAATCCCAAAATTAAAATAAAAAATTCATTTGTGAAAATTTTAACTAAAAGTCATTATCAACATCGTCGTCGTCGTTGTCATCATTTTCTCAAAAATTATAAAAAAAACCCAATGAAATCTTAAAATTGAAATGGAAATTTAATTCTAAAATGTTCAATTAAATTACATTATCATCTTCATTGTCTTCATCGCTACTGTGATCATTGTCATCTACAGGAGACACTGTAGTAGCAATGGGTTCATTTGCAAACATATTTGCATAGAACTCCTTCGTACCTTCTTTATCACAATACTTGATTAATGTTTTTAATTCCTCACATTCAAAATAAACAATTCGATTATTTGTCAGTAACTAACCATTAATTGATTGAGATTGATAATGGTGTAACAACCGAAACTAGTTTCTCGAAGTTGAAGTTTTAATAAATGTGGTTGTGACAATTTCGTCTTATTATTCATTATGGATATCTTCCACAATATCACCTTCGCCATTACTAAGTAAGGTAATTCATCAGCCAATTCACAAACAATCAACACAACTTAGCTAACAAAAAAGTGACAGCTGATCGCGAATCGTCTGCTCAGTAACTGACTGAGTTGGATTTTCCCCAGAGCAAACTTGTCTGAGGTGTTTTATCACCTGCACTACCAACCAAAACATATGAATAACTCATAACAGAATTGCTTCTTTACGTCCACACTTCGGCATGTTTAAATACTGGCGTAAAAGAATCATATGCCACATGGATTTCATTTTTTAAATTTTTTGACTATGTTGCTGTTTCTCCTGTACCCTAAAGTTTTTACGCTTTAGGAGTCAGGGAAGAATTCAGAAATTAGCTAGATCAGGGTGATATCAGTTAAGAAAATATTTCGGGAAGATATCACCTCCAATAAAGACACAAATACAGTTTGTTTAAGTGTTGGTTGAAAATTTGGAGGGGAATACATCCCTTTTATCCTCCCCAGGATTTGCGCCTGATAGGGATTCAGACATCGTATGCTGAACCCGACGGTTGAAACAGCATAAGGGATAGAAAAAGAAGAAGAAGTATGCTCTCACCAAGGGGCAGGGATCGCCTGTCACTAATTAGTATTACAGAGATACAATTATTGATAATATTAAATATTATGGCAATTATCTACATCTATTCGAATATTTTTCCCGTTAAATTGAAGTATTGTTTTTGTAAAAATGGTAATAACTTTTGTCAATGAAATATATATATATTATTTTTACCAGTATGAGTTATAAAATGAGTTTTGTTTATCTCAGATACAATAAAGCTACGTAAATTGTGTTGCTCCCCAAACGTCTCTGTCGAATGATTGGCTTGGACACAGAAAGTAGCTCAGAGGTCTGCTTGATAGACACACACCAATTCAGACAGACCCTGTGCAGGTCGGAGTGAACTGTCAAGCATGAAGCTTCAGAATTTGTTTCGGTGTGCTTGGCATAGATACAAACTCTGTGTAGATACAGCAATCGTAACCTACCTCACTCCTCATTTGCGTAGTGCGCTTTTTGGACCAAAACATAACGTAGAGGTCTGAAGAGTCATCTACAGTCGAAATCAGCTATGGTACAAACATACGAAATATTATTTATAGCAGGGCATATTAGACTGTGAAGTAGTTGAAGTTGAATTGTGCCTGAATTATAAACGTCTTTATCCGGTACTCTATCAACGAAACTGTAGAGTCCATTTCTTATGAATGAGGAAAAATAGACTATTAAATTTAATTTGTATAATATAAGTTAGATCACGCTCTAGAAACCCAGATACAATTTAATCGGGTAGCCTGCTAGTCTTTTCATAGTGGCTTTTTATTACAGTTCTCATATTCATGAAAAAATTAATACAGTAGTGATAAAAGTTCACTACAACTCGGTAGTATCTCCACTCCCCAAGAGTGGGGATAAAAGTCCTCTACATTCATCACAATATTAGCTGGAAGTGTTGTTGGCTGTAGTATTTCCATTACCTCTGGCCATTATAAAAAGAATAATATTTATAGGCCCCTTGAAGTCGTATAATGTTGACAATACAATAGCCGAGTGACGCAGGATATCACCAACTAAGTTTGAAAACTTGGGGACTTAGTTGCACCCTCTCTTGGTCACCTCCCCAAGGCTGGTCATGAAGCCCCAAGGAGTGAAGTTGTCTGTCCTGTCGGCAAGTAGCAAAAGCTTTCTTCATTTTTCAGGTGAAAGCTACGTGACTAGACCCTGAACTAAGGCGGCTGAAAGGCAATATATTTACGAGATTGAGCTTCAAAACGTGGGAGTTAAAAAACCGAGAGAATATGAGAGAAATGGGGAAGAGAAAGAGTGAGTGAGAGTGAGAGTTGGATACAAGTTGGAAAAAAAATGTTCTAATTTTGTTCGTTTTCATTAATATTCTATCAAGCCGGAAGCGAAACTCAGGTTAATTAATTTTCTGCATGGTAGAATATTTATGAAATTATAATGTTCTTGTTTTTCCCCATCTTTGTTTAGAAAATATTTTATTTGTGAGCGAATATGTGAGAGCGAAAATTCTCATATATTTATCTCTTGTTATAGTTGTTACACATTCCATGGAAAGATAAGAAGGACATTAAGACTTATGGTCTAAATAAATTCATTTTATATCAATGTTAAAATAAAAACGTCGTGTCCTTGGTTTATACTGAATACTGTTGACAATAAATAATTGATGGATTATTTCCTCATAAATGGTGTAAAAGCAATGTAGCATTCTCTAGAAAATTAATTGCATGGCGGGTCGTTTAGCGCGGTTGGTTGAGGCCAGCGAACACATAAGACCATAAGGTCTTATGTATTCGAACACATAAGGTCTTATGGGTTCGTTGGTTGAGGCGTCGCAACTTCTGCTTACTGTCGCTTCAGCGGTCGTGGGTTCGAATCCCGCTCCTCCGTCTGACATCTATGTTTTATCATTCACCTTATTACCCACGCACAAGTCTCTGACTCATGCGGGCATCATCAGCAAAAAAAAATCTATGATTGAGAAAAGATGAAAAACAGTTCATAAAAATGAACGGATAACAAAATATTCACATGTTTAATACAGTAAAACCTGTGTAAGGCGGAACTCCACCGGACTAAAAAAAATTTCCGTTTTGGCAGGTTTCCGGGTTAGACAGGGTCTTATTAAAATCATGTGACAGGTAAAAAAATTACTGTAATTTAATTTTGTCTCATAAAAAAGCTGTGAAATTTATTTTAAATTATACCTACTGTGACGTTGAAGATCTTGTTTCCACCAATATAATGAAAACTTAAAAAACACTTTCAAGTGTTTTTAAAGTTTTTATTATACTGTACCTAATGTATTAAGAAATTTTTCTTCACTAACCTATTTCATTTTCATCCACATAATTATTTAAAGACAAAGTTTTTGTTTTTAGGTTTGCCATTTCAAAATTAAAGAACACTACCAACTAACATTTGCAGCAATTAAAGACAATTTTTTAAATAAATAAACATGAAATAATAACAATAAACAATAATAATAAATAAACAATAAATAAAACATTGATGAAACAATCACGCATTACTTTAAATGACAGAAATCGGAATGAAACGGAAAGAACGTACCGTACGAAAAACTTGCTGATGTAGAAACAGTTCTAATTCGAAATTAGAACGCCAGGGATGTTATGACTAATGTGATGGATGCTATGGCGTCAAAAAACCGTGCGTACAGACTTTCAGTTCCCCTTAAAATGAATGTTTGGTTGCTAATCGCTCCGATTCTTGGAAACAATTAGCCATCAATACGTACGCGAGAGAAGCATATAAAATCGAGTGGGACACTGTGCCTTATTTATTTTACAATAACCTTCTAAGACCTAATAAGAAATAATGTATTGTAGTGTACTTGATACGTTAAAAAACATCCTGCTGTTTTAAAAACAAATATTGAACTCTATATTTACTTTATACAGAAAACAATCCGGAATACAGTGCGTTGCAAAAGCTTCTGTAAATCTTTATCAAATTTCCGTTTTACACAGTTTTAATTATTGCAAGGGACTTTTTAAGCATTCCGTTTCCGCGTTAGAAAGGTTCCGGCTTAGAAAGGTGTTTTTATACGTAACTATATACAAAATTCCTAGGGACCGGATGAAACATTCCGCTTCAGCAGGTTTCCGTCTTACAAGGGGTTAGACAGGTTTTACTGTAATAACACTGAATACGGATTCCCACATTGGCATAGCCTGTAAATAAGTACGGTAACGGGTGCTTTTAGTAATTTATAACAATAATAAATTTATAACACAGTTTTGCAGAAGTTTTGACAATTTCAAGTTTACGTGTTGAATGATGTACAGCTCATGTGCTGAGACATGAGCTATGAGGAGTGGATGTGCAGCAGACTTTTAGGTTACAGGTAGTCGCATCCCAGCAACAGAGTGCTTACCATCTAGCCCAGACAATAAAAGTCTAAAAACGTCTGATGTCGCAAATAATTTGTGAAAAGCTGAAACTCTCCCAGGTGTTAGACCTTCAAATGCAAGCAAATTTTGAAAATCCTTCCAACAAATCTCAAACAAACTAAAACTAGAGTACAGAGTAGCTTAATAATATACTAAACACGGAATGATACTATTGGCTGAGGATAGGCTGGCCTTCATTCAAGGTTTGTGATTGACAAAGACAGACAGTTGAACATTTTAGAAGCTTTGGAGATAACTAGGTTGGTAAAAAACGATTCCAATTCTAGTTTAAGTGATCAAATTTATTTTAACCAATTCAATACAACTAACTTGGTCTCATCATAATTCTGGCCTACATTTTAATATCGGTACTTTCGTGTTTTTCACGGTTGACCTTGACTGCATTTAAGTGATCTGCAATTATTTTAATTTTAAAAATGATTCAATTCTAGCCTACTTGTGTATTGTTCTTCTTTGCTATTTTGTAGATGTTCACGGTTTTTTGTTCTTGATTTTTGCTTGTTGCTCCTCTCACCAGTGGGCGTGACTTGTTATGGCCTTCAGCCAATCACGAACCTTCAATGAATGCCAGCCTATCTCTTAGCCAATAGTATCATTAAGTGTTCAGTATATATTACGCCACTCTGTACTTTAGTTTTAGTTTGTTGGAGATTGACAACCAAAACTAGTATCTCACAATTTGTAAAATGTGATCAAAAAGTTTGTGTGATTTAAAATTTAGTTGTTCGTTGAAGCTAAATTTTAAATCACACAAACTTTAGTTGTTTTCACAAAAAATTTAGTTGTTCGTTGAAACTAAATTCTAAATCACACAAACTTTTTGATCACATTTTACAAAAACCACAATTCTTCTAACCAAAAAACTGACATCGACGATCTAGGAACACGCCTCTGAAAACGGATCTCAAAGATTCGAAAGCGCTCGGCCTACAGAGTAAGTAAATTTTACTTATTCTTAATGAATATTTGACTGCAAGTCGTTAAATTCACATAACAAGTTAATATTAACAACGCAGTTCGACATGGAACAAGAAATCCAGGAATATGAAATATTCTCCATATATAAATCACATATTCCATTATCTCACACATAAATAGATTGCTTCACAATATTATGTAAACTTACGTCAACACACATGTCTAATATTTAACCTCTTAAAAACAAATAGCAAATTAGAGTCAGTGTTGTTGAGCTATTATTGTATTCTGGAGCATTTGAGTTATATAATCGTTGTTATTATTAATTTGAGTGCGCTGAGATGGCTATGTTTGTTTCGCTGATGTAATTCCGGCGAGCCAAAGGTGGAATGAATGTTATTAGTTACATCGATTGAACAGTTAAACTTTGAAAGGGTTCGTTTCGATATCAGTGACCGATCTGTAACAAGAGACCACAGCCAACAACACTGCTATTGTCATTCTGCAACAATGATGGACTTTCGAAGGGATTCTCTTTCATAATAGCGCAGTTGATAATCTGTGGGGTAATTTATCGGAGTATGGCAGTGCTCTATAAATGGAGTCAGATTCAAAAGTAGATGGGCTAAAAAAGTATTCTATTATTTTTCTTGTTTTTTTTGCATCGTTATTAAAGTAACTTACATTATAATGTGAAAATTGTTGGATTTGAACTCCTTATACAAATTGAAAGGTAACAACAGGCTTTAAACCAAACTGTTTCTTCCATGAAATTTCAACTGAGTTCAAAATATTTGTAGATTGCGTTCCATACAAAAAACCTCTTATAAATCTTTTGTGAGAACACTGACAGACACTAACACTGTCTGATTATGCTCTGTACCAGAGTGATAAAACAGGTTTCACTCAGAATTCTTTATTCCTCCCTCAAAGTTTTCATCTTAGTTTAATTTATTTGTGAGAAGAAAATGGAACCATAATGGATATATCGTATATTATTATTTTCCTACCTACCGGTACCTTTGCATTGCATAATACTGTATATGTACAATCTCAGTATACTCTCATTTGTAAAATTTAATTTTTTAAAATTGTATTTTGATTCTTTCACATTGTTAAAATTGAACATTCTGTATGTTATTTCAAAGAAAAGAATAACGTTTGATTTTTATTGGAAGATATTAATAGAATTAATGATAAAAAATTATGCACTGAACTAATATTTTCAAGAAATATTATACTCAAATTCTAAAAATACTTTGCAAGAAATAACTGGAAGTTGCAGAGGTAGTCTATTGTTTGGACTGCGTTCTAATACTTATCCAAATTTATTCAGAATATGCTAAATGAATCTGAAATTTGTGAAAATGTGATGTGGGAAGTGAAAATGACGTGAAAAGGCATTATTGGGCCGTGAAAATGTCAATTTTCTTTTCCTTTTTACGGTTCTTGCATTTTCTGACCTTAAAATTTGGAGGACCAATGTTGACAAAGCTGATTGCGCGCTCTTCCAAGGGCAGACGTTTATTTTCTGTGACTTCTTGTTAACGATTTAGGAGGAAAATCTCTGATAGAAAAATATCACTGACTTTTATGACTTCTTGCCAACCTTGAAGGTTCATGATATGCAATAAGAGTTACATTACAGACCACCTAAACCTAAACTGAAGACTTTATAATTATTATCTTTGGTTATATGATCATTCCTATCAAGGTGTTGTCTAGTCCCATTTCATTTTCTAAAATCACTTCTCGGTGGTTTGGAACCCACCTAAAGCTGTAGGTCCAACTCATCAATCACCATCATCCAACCACGCACTCATGACCCACGCACTGGTCTCAGACCTATGTGGACTTCATCCTTGAACAAAGAATACCCTACAAAAACGAATAATATTTGTTTATGATATTGGATCGTAGGATATTGCATCGTAGGCAATGTAGGATGGACGGTAGAGTAGACTTCTGTACACTGTCATTGGCTCATATTGCAATCTTTCTAATGTACCACTCCTTTTTGTAATCATTAATAAATAAGGAACTTCCAAAACTAGATCTAGAATTAGAATGTACAGGTAGAAATCATTATTAATTATGGTTTGTGTTTGTTAATAGACTTTTGATTTTTGCAGGCAGGTATGACAATTTTATTTTATGTACTTGTAACGTATTCTCTTGTATAATTTTTTGTTATTTCTCATTGCTCTAGCTTGAAAAATGTAATATAGTGCTAAGGTTTAGGTGTAAGAAAAAACTCCTGTAGTTTTAACCTAAATCAAATAAAATTGATTGATTGATTGATTCATTCATTCATTGGCTGATGGCCCTTGGACACGCCTATGATTGTGAAACCAATAATGTAAGACTATGACTCAAAAACGAACTGTTGCAAGTAGGTAAAACTTTATGGGTATGTTTTATTGATAAGAGAGAAAAGCTCTACACAAATCACAAATATTTTCTCATAAATTTGATTAGAAATAAACAAATCAACTTTTTATTTCACATTAATCTCATTGACAAGAGTGATGAGAGAAGGTAGATTATGAGCAGGCGGTAAATAAAGCTTCACCGATTCCAAAAATTAACAAAAGTGAAAAAAGTATGAATATTAGCTATCCAGGAATATCATTAAACAAGGAAAACTTTCAATGATACATAATGGGATTTTAAGTACTGTATAAGTATTAATCGTTGATATGTATAATGAAATGCATAATTTCATTATGTAATATTAATCGTTAATGTAATTGAACAATTTGAAAAAAATTAAAATGAGTGGATAATTGTAATTTAAAAGGGATTGATTAGCCGCGTGGTGAGCTCGGTGTCCGCTGTGCGGGTGGTTGTGGTGTGAAGTCACGAGTGTTCGGGGCTGTGCTTGGACGGGTGACCGACAGCTATGACTCCTGTTATAATAAATGCTTTATTATCACTTACCCGGAACCATTCTGAATCTGTAGGAACATCGATGGGGACGAATCAACTTGACTTGAGAGAAATAATGGCTCATGCTTCCATTTTTAACTTGACATGAATAATAAATAAATTCAATATTCATCCAAATTCTCCTTCTTTCACCATCCATCACATTATGGTATCATCATTCACCTCATTACCCACGAGTCTCTGACTTATCTAGGAACAAATAGCAGGAAAAGAACTGTTAATTATGATGATTAAGGGTAGAATAACCGTTTTTTGGGCGTATGAAGTCAATTAAATTAATGGAAACACTTGAAAAAGTGAAATAAAGTGCTTTTCATTATAAAAATAGAGTCTACAAAATGTGAGGACATTATACTCCAGATTTCGAACAACCTACACTGAATTGGTATAATGTTCCAATTATTTTACTATTGTTTCCTTGTACCAAAACTGGGGGTTGAATATATATCTATTATATATTTCTATTTTCCTCGTTGTCTGATTTTATCATGAATCTGTGAAGTGCATTAGACGTCTACATCATCAAATACACCATCAGTTTCGTTCGTCTACAATATTCAGCTCGGTGCGTTCGGTTAGTTGAGCGTAGCGGTGGTGTAACATAGCAGCTCAACACCGTATATTAATTATTGCCACTCAGACAATATTATGATAATTCGAACACACGTTTTATCCTTTGGGTTGCCATGGAAACTGTATCACACGTATTTGCCTACATCAATATTGCCACGCTAAAATGACCACCCACACTGATGCCATTAGTTCCGCAGGGCAAGAATTATTCAACATTGTGCGAGCCTAATTTCAACGTGCACTTAAAACGATTGCTCAATTATATGAATGATATTAATTTGCAGAAATGACGTTTCCGATGGCGCTGAAATTTATGATTTATTTCAATTAATTAATCTCATTGACAAAATAGTGTATTCATTTTAATGATATTCACACGATAATTAAAGTTCTAAAAAACAATAGGGATATGTCAATTAATTTTGAAAATTATTTCATATTTTAATTCCTAGAAAACGCTACTGATAATGAATACGAATGTCCATGAAAGATTTTCAGAAAATTCTAGGAAAATGTGTATTATTTGTTCTCATTATAGAATCCATTTTTCTCAAATTTCAAATCTTTAATTGAATGATTGAAATATTGTGGGTCTAGAATTATAAAACATTGTGCGAGCTGAATTTCAACGTGAACTTAAAACCATTGCTCAATTGTATGAATGATATTTGCAGTAATGACGTTTCCGATGGTGCTGAAATTTATTATTTATTTCAATTAATTAATCTCATTGACAAAATAGTGTATGTACTATTAATTTTAATGATATTCACACGATAATTCAAAGTTCTAGATAACAATAGGGATATGTCAATTTTGAAAATTATTTCATATTTTAATTTCTAGAAAACGCTACTGATAATGAATACGAATGTCCTTGAAAGATTTTCAGAAAATTCTAGGAAAATGTGTATTCGTTCGCATTATAGAATCCATTTTTCTCAAATTTCAAATCTTTAATTGATTGATTGAAATATTATGGGTCTATTGATCGAATTTTGAGAGCTGGACACTCAAAAAGTACCACTGAAAATGCTAAGAATGTTTTCTTTTGGTGGTAACATTTTTAAAAATACTATTTTTGCTTGAGTCTGACACTTGCGTCCTTGTGCGTGAGTAATGAGGTGAATGACATGAAATATGCCAGGCTGAACAGTAATCGAAGGAGTAGCAGCCAGTCAAAGATAAGCACCCCAAGTAATGATTACATTATGTATGAAGAATGTTTGTCACACTTTATTTTATAATGATTGTTACATATAACTTATAATGATATATAAAGATTGCTACACTTTATAATAATTAAGAATGTAAAGAGTTAGTGCAGGCCTGTTCAAAAATTTGGGTAAACGTTACACCTCAATTTTTTTTGGAGGATCATGCCCACATAGGTCTGAAACCTGTGCGTGGGTAATGAATTGGATGATGGTGATTGATGAGTTGAACCTACAGTTTTAGTTGGATTCCAAACCACCGGAAATAATAGCTTAGACAAAGGCCACTGAAAATGTATAAGAATGTTCTTGAAAGATTCTCAGAAAGTTTTAAGGTGTAATTGATAAGTGCAATCAACAGAATTTTGATGAGTGAAGTTGGAATGATATGATGCATTATGAGGTGAGATGAGAATAGCATTGATCGATTCTAGAAGGTCTCTAGTGATTATTTGGTGATTGATTTAGTAAAGGCTTATTAAAAAAATCGACTCATGCCTTATGTCTGAAGAGAAATAAAAGGAATGTTCGTTTGAAAAATTGTAACTTGAGACCCAGAAAGACCATAGAAAATGCAAAAGAATGTCCCTTAAAGATTCGTGTTTTTTATTAATATCGTGTAGGTCTATTCAAAAGTCGACTCACACACGTGTCTGAAGAATAATAGAAACAATGATCGGTTTTGATAAAGTTTGCACCTTGATACCCACAAGGACGCTGAAAATGCGTAAGAATGTCCTTGAAAGGTTCTCAGAAAGTTTTGAGGTGTAATTGATTTAGCACAATCAACAAGATCTAGTTGAGTGAGGAGGGCTGGAATGGCGATATGATGTGATTATGAGGTGGGAAGCGCGCGTTACGGCTGAGCTGGATAATAGAGATTGATGAAGTTGCACGTTTGGAGGTTAGGTTGGACTTGGCCAAAGAAAAACAGTGAGCCACCCATAAAGTTGTTGTTTTGGCGGGATCTCATTGATTTTGAACCGGTAATGTAATAAGCGGCAAAGCCCGCCATTGGCTGTTCAGTGTCTGACGTCACTGGCTCAGGTTGATGTATTCACGTCATAGACGGGTCGGCTGCTTAAGATTCGGCAGACATAATTCTCATTCACCCCGGGATCAGAGCATTGCTCATTGCTCATGCCGTCCCACATTCTGCCTCATGGTGACGACAAGTGCCGACCCTTCCCTCATCCTTCATCATTCATCCCTCATCACTCATCACTCTTCATCCTCCATCATCATCTACTTTCTCGTTTCTGTCAAACCCTCCCCTAACCTGCATTAGTTTTTCTTCAAGCAGTTTTTACTTCTTGTCTACTTTGCATCTTTTCTCTTTCCGGTGATGAATTTTATTACCCATTCAATTAAATTTTTTACATTTATTACATAATTATGGAGGAGGTGAGCAATGATTCGGTAGCACAACTATTTTTCTCTCTTTCTTATTTATATCCTACTACTTTTCTAAGCTGGTTCCTTCCTTCCTAGGTAAAAAAGTAAATTCGTATGTCTTTTCGTGGTGGGGAGACCCTTACGGGTAGTTCCACCTCGCCGCTTTTTTAACGACTGCTTTTTTTTTATATGCAACCGGGACCGACGGCTTAACGTGTCCTCCGAAACACGGGAGAATGGAGAGTAGTCAAAACCTGTTGTCAAGTATTTTAGAATTTTGTATTTTTAACCGACTTCCAAAACAGAAAGAGGTTCTTAATTCGAGAGTTGCTAATATTAATAATACTGTTATCATTCATGTACACTGCAAATTTACACAAATAAAGTCATCTGAATCCTTTTCTTCTAACTTACCCTTGCACTTTCTCTTTTCTCTTTTCCCTTTATAAGATTGGAAATATAGGGCTTTCCATCCTCAGTCAGCCCTTCCACATGAAACATCATTGGCTTTTAAGTTGTCTTTTTCTGCTACCATACTACAACCAGGAAATTGAAATTGAAATTATATCTATTCTTCATCATTAAATATTACAATTTCTTAACAAAACATGATTTATTGAGGAAGGTTCCTCACATGGCACATGCCAATGGTGTCTTAATTCTCATAAACAATTAATCTTGAACTTTCATTTGTGTAATTTTCTGTTATCATACAGTAATGCAGTAATTTTGTTCAATATGTTATCATACTTGAATCTTGAATGGAGTTGTTTTTTGAAAAAAGCAAAAATGAATTATTTCAATCACCATTCTATTTGATCAGTCCAATTCATTCCTGTGTTTCTCAAAAAGTCACCCTGCGCCTATAAAGCCTGCGTTTCTATTTGTGCGAGGTCTAATATTGTGGCGCCAAAACCTTTACTTCCTGCTTTCACTCTCATCATTCCAAGTGAGATGACTTTATATTCAGCTCTCCCGTTTCAGCGATTGTGATGATTACTTTTCGTGTTCCACAAAGAACACGTGAGCCTTCATTCTCTTTCTCATTAAAACCTCATTTTGAAACAGTTTGTAGAGGAAGAAATGGGAGAACAGGTTTTTCCGTATGTAAGCAATTTCACGCCTACTTGAAAGAGGTTTTTCAAATACAGTATACCAAGCAAACCACTTAGATTGGTTTTCAAATGAAAATGGTGCTTTGAGACCTTTTCAGCTTAGCTTGTTTCATATCTTATGATTTCCATACTAAGCGACTGCGACCAAAAAATAGGAATAACAAGAGCAAATGAGAGTTGAGTTTTAGACTAAATTAATGTCTCTGACTATATATTTTTTTTAAAGAAGCATGAATACGAGATACCATAGTATGGTAATAGGTACCATAATTATATCATAAAGCAGTAGTCCCAGATCTTGTATAATACAGCAGTAGTTGGAATACATCAAATTTTGTTTTATAATTATATTATAATATATTCTATTTATTGTTGTTTCAATCAAATTATTCCATTTCAAACAATGCTTTAGATTCGGAATTGAGAATGTAAATTGAAGTTAACCATAGCAATTGCAAGTGTAATTGATATCTACTGGAGGATATGCGCGTATGAAGACTATTTGGGAATCTATTCCGATTTCATGGTGTAGAGTTTGAGAATTATGAATGAAGTAGCCTATTAATACAGATGCTATTTTGTCACAGATATTGTTACCACAAGTCCTTTGTTTTGATACAACTGATGTAATATCATTACACAATATCGTTTTTCAACTATTATTAATTCATTATATATACAACTGCATAAGAAAGAATGCATCATCTATAGTTATAGCTGCTGCTATTCAATTTAATAATAACAAATATTTATTTATTCATTACAAAACACAATCAAGTAAAGATACAACAGGCATAGCCCATTATTTGCTGAGTTTGGGTAAAACTACGTTAAAACAATAAAGCAGATGCTAACCTGACCCTTCTTGCATCTGTCTGCTCTGAAGCATCACTATCTTAGAGCAAGGAGATGCCTAAAATGTTCTGGTTAGTATTGGCGTTATCGTTAACAAAGTTTTACCCAAACTCTCAACCAATAAACAGAGTGTTTCGGAACTCTCTACCAATACATCTAGGCAGTGTTTCTGGACCACTGACAAAATAAAAATTTTCTAAAATCCCCAGATACTCACACAGCCACCATTTTGTTTTTTCACTCATTATTTTTTTTTCGAACACCTCTGAATGTATCATTTTGAAATTATGCAAACAGCTTTATAACAATTAAAAGAATCTTAAAAAAATTAATCAAAATTTTCCGACATCAAAAAACAAAATGGCGGCCATTTAAAATCTTTGAACAGGATTAAATTAATAATGGCTGATGATATCACAATTTGACTAGAATAACCTTTTTTAGATATTTTTATTGCAAATCCAACGATACGCTACTTCTTAGATATGCTACTTCTTAGGGTGTGCGGTGGTTGGAAGCGAAAAACTGCAACCCGTTCTCAACCACCGCATACACTAAGAAGTAGCATATCTCTGTTAATTGTTGGTCAATCTTGGAAAATAAGGTATCGTTGGATTTGCAATAAAAATATCTAAAAAACGTTATTCTAGTCAAATTTTGATATCATCAGCCATTATTAATTTAATCCTGTTCAAAGATTTTAAATGGCCACCATTTTGTTTTTTTATGTCGGAAAATTTTGATTAAATTTTTTAAGATTGTTTTTATTGTTATAAAGCTGTTTGCAAAATTTCAAAATTATACATTCAGAGGTGTTCGAATAGGAAATAATGAGTTAAAAAAACAAAATGGCGGCTGTGTGAGTAACTGGGGATTTTAGAAAATTTTTGTTACGATATTATTTACTTTTGTTAGTGGTCCAGAAACACTGCCTAGAAGTATTGGTAGAGAGTTCCGAAACACTCTGTATATGAGAACTGAATCAGCTGCGAGCGAAGATGGAGATTTACTACGCAATAAAAAAACAGATTATTTTGTTCTTTACATATTATCACTGTGCAGTGGGTACGATGTACTTCTTCTATCAAGTGCGTGACAAAAACCATTTAGTCAATATAAAGGATTTGATTATGTTTGATTTTTGTCAATTGTTTCTATTTTGTTAAACAGGAATTGGACATTACAGCAGGAGAAAAGAAACAGTCAAAAATATGGGTTTATGCGGATAGGGGGGATAGCTGACAAACCATATGAGCAGATTACTTAGAAAAGTTCTCATCTAAATCTTGCAATGGCTTGAATATGAGGATAACTCTGCTATCATCAATTATTATAATTTTATTCTGTTTGCCGTTATGTGATGACATAGCAAATATTTTATCTTTAAGTTGCAGCAATAATTAATTATTAAAGAAGTTTAAAAGGATAGATACCCTCTACTAAGATTTTCTTTCACCAAGGGAAATAATGTGGCTTTGTCGCATGGGAATTTTCATCCCACAATTCTCTTCTTTTCAACAATCATAATTCAACTGATATCGAAGTGGGTGAACTGGAAGTGTTGGAAAGAGAAAGAAGACGATCGATTAGTGGTCATGTGAGGTGGTGGGGTGGGGGGTTCGTCGACCACAGTTCGGTAATTAGGCGACCTGAACTGTTGATATTGTCACGTATTCGCCTCAAGTCTAACGGCGAAAACACCCGGCAAATATCACGCTCCACGATCTCTTCCCTCCAGGAACTATCTCTCTTTCTCGTGCTCACTCACTGACTCACTCTCTCTTTCTCGTCCTATCGCCCTCCCCTCACTGCCATTTCCTCACATTCATTCTCTCTTCACCACTCTCACGCCCTTTTGCTCTCTATCACTCTCATTCACATACTCTCTCTTATTTTGCTCTCTATAACCCTCTCTCTTAATCCCTTCTTTCGTCGTTAAACTCTTATATCCAACAAACTCTTGCACGATTATTGCCCGCCGTTTAAATCCGCACTATTTGTCCCTCCACATTCTTCTGCTCTGTCTTTCCCTATTCCTTCATCTCTTCCCTTTTTTATTTGTCCTATTTCCCCATTGTTTTATTTGTGTATTCTTCATCTTTCACCAATTTTCATCATCTTCTTCGTTGTTCTTTTCCATCTTTCATCAATAACCCTTAAATTTATTTAGTCTTCTATCTGCCATCGTTATTGCATTAATTTTCTTTGCTTCTCCCTACTTTACAATCGCTTTCTTCTATTTCTCCAATTCTTCCATTATTTTTTTTGTATATTCCCACTCATTTGTTTTCCAACCTCTTCTTATTTGTTCTTCTATCAATGCTCCTTTCAATTTCCTTATTCTTTCATTTGCTCCCATCAGTACATTTTTTTACTCTGTTTTTCCCAATTTTTCCATCATTCCATCTTTTGATCCTCCATTATCTCTATTATTTTATCTGTGTATTTTCACTCTTTCAACATTTTCTAACCTCTTCTACTTTGCTTTTCTTCGACTTGCCATCCCTGTATCTTTAATTTCACTATTCTTTTATCTGCTATCATTATTAAAATTTCCTTTTCTTTCTCTTCCCAGTCATCTCTATCTCTTCTTCTTTTCAATTTCTTTATTATTTCATCTGTATATTCTGATCTTTCATCTCTTTTCCAACCTCTTCTTTCTTCTTTTCCTCTATATTTCGAATACTTTATTTTTGGAGGATGAAGCCCACATAGGTCTGATACCTGTGCGTGGGTAATGAGTTGGATGAGTTGGACCTACAGTTTTAGGTGGGTTCCGAACTGTTCCTTTAATTTCCCTATTTTTTATCTGCTCTCTCTGTTTATTTCTGGTGACCGTTATCTTACAGAAAATAACTTCGTTTCCCTTAGCTGTGGCGTCAATGGTTATCGGTATTGATCCTGGTTGCACATTCTACTTGCAGTGGTGAATCCCCATTACTAGAGCAATGCACTCGAACAAGGAACAACTAGTAGCCAACCTTACACGTTGAGTACACATCGAAAATTTAATCTTTTTTTTTTGAATCCATCAATATCTCACATTAATACTATCAATATTTTTGAGTTTTCACATTCAGTATGGATCATAATTCATGGTCACGGGTCAATAATGTTACATGTGGTTTTGAATTCATATCAAAATTTTTGTTGGAAATGTTTGTGTGAAAGGAATTATTGTAGATGATAGTGAAAAATAATACAGCTACTGTCTTCGTGAACCAAAAAAAAAAGACTTCCTTGATGAGTACTACAATCGCACTAGCAGTTAAATAATAAATATCAGCAAAATAATTGTGATATCAAAACAATCAATTAATACAAGATTGTATTAAATCAAAATTATACAATGTAAAAAATTAATAAAATTGCAATATCAGCAACTACCAAACTGACAGAGCAATACTGTTATGCGTTCTATCTCTAAAATAATGCTAGCAACACTTGAAAGTAACACTTAGACTTTATTTAAACAATTAACTAACAAAAGGCACTAATCAGAAATTATAACAAAAAATCAATAAAGAAAAATCAGTTCAATAACTTTCAACTAATAATTAATATTTCTACAACAAGGGTATCACTGTACTAAACCTAATTTGTCACTGTTAATAGTCTGATAAATAATTAAATAATAAATGCCTAATAAACGGTTAAAACACTCAATAATAAACTAAGCATTTAACTTACAAAGCACAATAACTTTTCGCATAACGTTATCTCAGAAATGCTTGAACATACCAGGAACGCATTTGACATATATGAGAGTAAGAGAGTCGAAAAGAGGACCGAAACGAAGATAGAAAAACAAGTGCACATTATAAATAATGTAACCGGAAGTACTGTTGAGATAATGCTACAGCTGAGAAGGACATTCTCCTCTTACTAGCGTTTCCTAACAATGCTTTCAACCAGGTGGAAGTAGTCGTGTACCTGATGGAAAAACTGGTAGACCTGAAGAGAATACTGTACTAGTAACCTAATGCGAATACTACAACCCAAGATGGCAATATAAGCGCACCTGACAGATTAAGATTCTCACAGACCTCTTAAATAGGCAGTAATTTTCCACAACGATGGAAATTCTTAGCACAAGAATTTTGGCCAGATTCTCAACATGATAACATTCGCATGAGCAATCTCTCATCCGACAGAGGAAAAACTCAAGACATTCTCAGCATTAGCGCTCATTCTCCTGGGAGTAATATTTTTGTAGATCTCGAGCACAGAACTTGTCCAAATAGAGCGAAACTTTTTCATGACATTCATTCATTCGAGCACGGAATGGGATTCTTCTCTGGACTCGCAATTTCGTTGCCTAGTCAATTCATCAACCGCACCCACTTGTATTTACGTCATCATATGGTATGATAAAAACTTCAATGGATACAGACATATAAGCAGCAATGCAACAAAAACAACATAAATGTTTTGAGTTTTAAGCACTACCAAGGGTGAAAATAAACATAACATCAATCAAAAAACATTTCCAGTTAAGTTGGTCAAATTGAAAAAAAATATGGCCATCCAGAGAAACAATTGATCGAGGAATGAAGTTTCTTCCAATATCTTCCTTTAACTTTAGGTAATAACATTAACATACCAAATGTCCTTAAGGGGATAGCTTGTGGGCGGGGGGGTGGAAATGTATTATTTTTAATTTTTTTGTTTATAAATCAGCAACTATAGTTCACATTTATTTATTTGTTTTTAAAAAATTAAAGCTGAAAATAGTTTCTATGAAAATGATCCCTTGCATTTTCTGACAGAGAACGGTCTCCATTTCAAGTCGACCGTTTTTCATTTATCTGTTTGTGACACATTTTCGGCTAAACAAGTGGAACAGACTTTTTGTAATTTTGCATGGATCTTCCTTCCTCCTGCGATTCATGCGTAAGGATTTTCATAATTTGATTGCAATAAAAGAAAAAATCTAATTTGATTTGAACAGTCCGCTGCATTAAACAACATAAGTACAAGCTGGATAAAAAGAAAAACGCAGCTTCGGTGACATGGTACAAAGTGACTTTTTGTGGGAAACAGACATGATTGTAATTGAGTAGGCTACATCGAGTATCTGTATGTTTCTCTGTGCAAGCACCCTTAATTTTGGGCGTGATGTCTACAATTCATAGAACTACACAACCACGATACGAGATGTCCAAATTAAGAGGTAGCATCATAGCAAATTGAGCCCATTCTCTCATCGAGCTCAAACCCCACTATTGGGGACTTTTAGCCTGATGAACACAGAATGTGGGTGCGAATGGCGGACGGCGCTTGCGGATACGTTGTAAACAATGTATTTGCAATAGGATAGATAGATTCTACTGATTTTAGAAATTGAATATTGAAAGAAAATTTTTGACAAAAAGTCAAAGATTTCTGGAATCATTAAAAATGTGTTTTAGAGAGATTTTTATCAAAAAATTTCTGGGGAGAAGCCCCGAAACCCCCTTTGAATGAAATCTTCAAGTGCTATACTGTACGGTACTCCAAACAGGTGAGGTGGAGGTTCAAAAATAAATAGCAGAGTGAAAACAGTTTCAAGTTAACATACTTCAATATTTTTTACTATATCAATGAAGGTCTGGTTCCCCCATTGACAATGATGGAAGAACTAGATAGAACTTTGACACAATATAACGTAGGCTGAAATATTAAAATGGATGAATTTAAGTCTAGAATCGCTTAAAATGTGGTTTTAGAGGAATTATTTTTCAATGGGGAGTACCTTCCAACCTCCCTTTTAAAAAAAAATAGTTATAGGCTACATTATATTATCTTCATAAATTGTTAGAAGACTCCGCCTTCTTTAAAATAGTGCCTGGAGTCTAAACTCCATCCCTCCCATACCTTTGCTAGGTGGTAAAAGTTGAATTCCGCTTCTGGCATCAATATGCTGTATTCTGTTTAAAACACAGAGTGGCCGTAGCCGAGTGGGTTAAGTGCTGGTCTGCTAGCCCAAAGGTCCCGGGTTCGATCCCAGTTCTGACCGAAAGATTTTACCTCGGGCCACTCCCGTGTTTCGGAGGACACGTTAAGCTGTCGGTCCCGGCTGCCTAAAAACAGTCGTTAAGTCACGTCAGAGGCCCTGAACTTATTCAGGTGCGACCTGATAACTCTGACACCAGACCTGAGCCAGCCAGGTCACACGATATTATTTTCTTTTTTGTTTAAAATAATAAAGACAATGATTAAATAAGTTCCTAAGAAATCTAAAGCTGCCCATTTTTCACGCATTTAATTTTTATCTGACCATTTACTTTATTATAAAGCTTGGATTATATTAAAAAATCAACAAAATCAAGTTTTTGTTGTATTTTAATTTTTTATGAATTGTGATGTAGCATCATTTTAAAACGTCTTTGTGATTTTCGTTGGCGTTCAATCTTGCTAATTTCAAAAAATCTCTCCAAAATTCTCTTTCATTGCCATCAATTTATTATTGCATGGTACGCATTTATGTTGCTGGTACTGATTATTAGCAATTGACTTTATTTGCATTGCATAATAGTGAATTGTATTGTACGTTGTTAGATTCTTGTTCCTCTAACGGTTCTTGGTAGAGTAGAATTCCCTTCCACCACCTGAGCAGTTATCTTATCAGCGATTTGGAGGTGAGACCAGGATTTCGTAGATACCCTGATTTGTACCTAGGAGTTTTGTGGCGGGGTGGTGCTGCCTGTACTGTACGTGGAAATGTTGCCGTAGAGAATGTGAAAGCTTTCGGATTAGGTTTAGAAATGGAGGAGGATTGGTTTCAGCGGCTGTGTGAGCCAGGTGAGTTGTTGGCCCCCTGGTGAAATAGTGGGACACCTATACAGTATAGTAGGATATATATGTATAGAGGTGTGTGTTTGTGTGTGTGTGAGTGAGCCCAGTCGAGCCATTCAGCTCTTTGCGTTAGGTAAGAATGGCGCAACGTTTCATTCAGTGAGAACCTGGGTAGAAAAGGCGAGGTGGTGGTTTTGGAGGGAGAATTTGGCGAGTTGTGTTTCTGTGTGAGGTGGTAGGTGATGGGCGGCGGGTTCATGGGGGGCTTTTCTGACGTCATTCGTGTATATATTGACCCAACAAGTGGTACTCCCCCAGGCATTCAGCCCTTCCTCAACGTCGTTCGCGGCGCCAGTGCCCCGTTTTGTTGCTACCACTTTCCTCTTGTTCATCTCTCTCCCTTGGAAAGGGGGTTACCACTCCCTTTGGAAAGGGTAGCTCTCCAGGCGAGGTTAGTATTTCGGTCAAAAAACAAAAGCGGACTGCCGCATCACTACTTCCCCCCCCCCCCCACAACAGTATGTGTGTGGTGGTTTAGCCGTGGAACGCGCACTACCACAACCTCCTTGTCTGCTTACCGACGAAGTACCGACCATACCCGTTCTCAAAACCGTTTACCATTTGACCACCCCTTTCGGTCAAATCCACCCTCTCTCATTCCTCCCCCTTCCCCAATGACCAGCGATGATTAGAAGCGACAATTCCTCTGCCAGAAAACCGAACCTTCCTCTGTGCACCACCGTATCACACTCCAAACGATTTATTTCAAAATTTCCATCTCGCTTCCTTCTAATAGCCACCCAATTAACTGCGGCTCTTCTCTACTTTGTGCCCCTCTATCTCACACAATCTTTTCAATTTCGTATCTGTTATAATTGAAATTTTATTACATCGTAATTATTGATGTTCTTTTAATCGCTTGGCGAAGAATTCCGTATTCTGATTCCAAGTAGTAGTGCTTTCGAAAATTATTGCATTTAATGAAAATTGTGTGCATATTTGTGGAATAAATGGAAAAAATGTTGAATTATTGAGTAGAACAGCTTTGAGACTAATCAGTTTTGATTCAATGATGATTTCTGCGAGCAGCAAGGAGTACTTCACATTAAAAGGACAAGATTAAACTCATAAAATTTGTTTTTCAACATTTTTGAATAACCTTTTCTGCTGTCCAGGAATTTATTTATTGAAAACTTATATCAAGTAATCTGTAAGTGGCCAGCTGCAAATCTTTATTCTTTAATCCTCTCGACCTTTGATATTTTTCCCTTATATTTACAAACACAATATTATCCAATAATCGAAAGTGAAACGCAACAATAATACTCATTTTCATTTGAAAACAAATTACGAGATTCTGTCAAGGATGCGTTCGAGTATCAACACGCTTTTCCTTGTTGTGCTTCCTGGAAATATTATTTTCCTGTTGACAGTTTAATTCTTTCAATATTCGGGATTATTTTCACATAAAATTATTACAGTCGTTTATCGTGCCAGGTACTGTAAAACTTACACAGAATATTTTAGGGTAATAGTACCAAACTACTACAATCTAATAAAGCAATTCATATGATTTATGGTTTGAAATGAATAATCTCTATCTGATTTTTTACAACTCTTTCCCAATCTACGTTGATCGGTTGCTCTGGTGGAGATACTAACTGGTACTGTAAGTGCGCTTTCGGATTTGTATCACATTGCATATCGCATCACCTATCGTATCGCCTATTATATCGATCCGTGTGAACTTGGGCTCTGTATATTTTTCTTAATGTGATTTTTTGGTGGTCTTCCAATGCTTTAACTATACAGTTCACATGCTCTACTTGTTTGCCTTCTTAGCTTTCCATGATCTTTTTGTTTTTTCCCCATAATTTTTAGCGCTTTTTCTGCATCCTCACTTTGTATGAGTTTCTGTCGAGATTCTTTCCAAGTTCTCCATAGCCGGATTTCTCCATATTCATCATTAGATTACTGTATAGTTGTTAGTTACTTTAGTATAACTCGACTATCTACTAGAACTCACTCCTCTCTCACAGGCATGTGCCCACGTGAGGAGCCTCCTACATATTACATTGTGTTATATTTTGCATTTTTGTATTTTTTATGGAGGATAAAAATATTTAAATTTCAATTTCAATAACTGACCAAACAAAGAGAGCTCTCTGTTTCAAGTCGACCGTTTTGTATTTGACTGTATGTCTGTCTGTTTGTAACGCATTTACGGCTAAACGCACGGACCAAATTCTATGAAATTTTGCAGCGATGTATTTGTTAGGATTTTTAAAATGTGTTTGCATTTTAAGGATATTTGAAAGGAAAAAAGAAAAACATTTGGGTATTCTTTATCGGAAAAATATAATTTTTAAAATGTGCTCCTCCATCATATGTAATTCTAATCAGATTTAAATTAAAGTTTTCATGATAAATACAACGACTTGCAGTCGATTTTAATTGAGAATAAATGATATTTTTTCTCACTTCAGACCAAACGTTTTCGAGTCATGGAGACTCATCTTCCGTTATGAAACAATAAATCCAGGAATCAGATTTAAAGATAGCCGTCGGGCATCTTATCCATATCTTATCCATCTGGTTGAACCTCTATATGAAATAAGTTATTATTCTTAAATTTATTCATCACACTTGTAAAATACAATCTGATTTAAACTAACAGCTGCATTGAACAACCCAGGTTAAGGCTGGATGGAAATAGGAATGCACTCTTGGTGACGTGATACAGAGTGACTTTATGTGGTAAACATACATGAAATGGGCTACTAAAATTGAATCAAGGGTTAGGTCTGACGATTCTGTTTAATTTTGCGATGGTGATTATCATCGAATAGGTTCCTCTGTGCAAGCACCCTTATTCTTGGCCATGAGTTCTACTGCTCACAAAACTGTTTGTTATAACGTATGCCGTACTTCTTTCAAATCCGTTCATCCGAAATATCTAAATTCTTCATTTATCAGTACAAAGTAGAGGAATACTTGCATGTTTTACCACATACTTAGTGATACCACTCAAACGACAAATAATAGTAAATCTTATAAACAATAAATACATAACGTGAATTGTATGTAAATAAGAAAGATTATTTATGATAAGTAAAGCGTAAACAAGGGTCCCATGAAATATTGGCGCCCACCACTTTGCATTCCGCTTACCAAGACATACATGTAACAAAATGTCCCATTACAGAAAATGTTCCCAACCCCTAGCCTGTTTATTACCCAAACCCGATTGCATTTCACATGACACATTGTCATGAATCACATTTTTATTAAAAAAATAAAAGTTCGATTTCTTTTACTTTTTCATCCAAAAAGAAACCGAGGGGTGCGAGGTGTTTTTTAAATCTTGTACTAGTGTTGTATGAAATATGTCGGTCATAGGATCGACAATGAAATAAGTTATTTGAAATAATGTGATGGCATTTTTTTTGTTTTGTCTGTATAAAATAAAATGAATGAATTAATGAATGAATGTATAGAGCGGCACGTTCAATAGAATTGATTAAATGTAGGGAAGTGATAGCCGCGAGCCGTAGCAGGTATCTGTTCAATCAGATAGATAAGCTGCGTTCTCGTAAGTCCTGTTTGTAACGGTGACCGATTAGATTGGCCAGCAAAAAAGACACTGTTCTCTGCTGAAAATCACTTCCCGGTGGTTCGGAACCCACCTAAAATTGTAGGTCCAACTCATAAATCACCATCATCCAACTCATTACCCACGCACAGGTCTCAGACCTATGTGGGCTTCATCCTCAGAAAAAAAAAAATGTATTTAATTTTTGTGTATTAGTGTAAGAACGTGCCACTATTTCATGTTGTGAAGGTACGAATGGATCATATAAATAGTAAGTTAAAATTTTGGTCAGGTAGTCGACTCTGAAAAGCCAGTGTGAAGTTTAGTAGTGTTCATCGTCTTGTGCGGTTCGAGGTGAAAGAGCCCAAGATTTTCAGGGACTTAATAAGGACTGACCGGGTAGTTTTTGATATTTTGGGGAATAGCCGGAATCTTGCTGGGCGAAGTGAGCTCTTTATTTCGGTAATTTCAGAGTCCAGATAGTGTTCCATTCCATGGTGGAACGATACATATCATTCCACCATGGTCCCATTCGCATCCTCGGAGGTTTCAGGACGGAGAAGCCAACGAGTTTTCAAGGCTGGATTATTTATTTTTCTTTTTTTTCTCGCACAGTCTTAAGAACAGCCAAGTGAGACAGGATACCTGAAAATATTATTGTCGTTGTAGAATATTTTATAGCATTTACGTTTATATTTCATATTAAAATTGGATTGTCTAAAAAGTTTGAAGTTGAGGATTGTTTATAAATCATAGAAAATTTACACTTTTTATCTTTTCCTTACCCGTTACCCATTTAAGAAACAACAATAGTGTGAGATAGAGTAGAGTGGTTTGCAACGAACTCTCTATATTAATAGTAATAAACCAAGTAGGCAAGTTGAATCAAATATAATTGGTGGATAGGTGCTGTATCAGCTACATGAGCATTTTAGTAGATATTGTTACGGGTTCTAATAGCTAAAATAAGGCTGGCAACACTAAAGTTCAAACTTGCACTTTATTTACACAAATTAATTGTAAGTTCAATTAATAAATAAAAACAGTTCAACAAATGACAAGCACTTATTTTTTAGTAATTATTTACAAGAATTAATGAATAAGTAATTACAGGCTGATCAATAATAAAAGAAACAAGAGTCCAATAAACTGTACAAATGAATAATTAATTACAGGCTGATCAATAATAAAAGAAACAAGAGTCCAATTAACTGTACAATAATGTAGAAAGAAATTATAAAAAAGAGCAATTAATCACTTACAAAAACATTATTTGACAGTCCCAAATCATATCACTTAACACTACGTCTTTAAACTATTAGTAAGCTGCACAAACAGTAAACACTTGTCTCTGCACTTGACACTGGAATCGGGCACTGTTTATTCAACGGCACGAGATCTGTAGCACAATCTGACACGCGAGCTTTTGTAAAACTAAACTCACTGGTTCACGTGGACTCCTTTATATAGCTGTTGTAGTTGCATAATTCCAAGAATTGGAGGTCACCAGACGCTTCGAGAAGGCCACGGAACATGATCTCGATTGTTCAAGAAGTCATAAGAAATCTCGAGAAATTCAATTGAGTGAGAGAGCTGCACACTTGAAGAATACGGGTGACAAAGACATGTGATGAGCAAGAGAATGAAGATCGGATGTCAAAGTCACGTACGACCATGAATGGAATGATCTACGTAGAACAACTGCGTGAATAACTGCTTGTTTGCTTTTGTAACAATATGAAAATTGTTGATTTGATCTACTCATATTCTCTATGAGTTTAGTTCAAGTTGTTGAGAATGGAATAGTTCTCTTCAATGTGAATTACCTCAATAAAAGAGATAAGCTGTGATTGGACTTTGGTTGAGAGTTGAGAGCGTAGGCTGAAGGACAGAAGGGCAGAAGACGTTGGATCGGAATCCACATGAGATTGCTTAATGTTTCATTCAGCGCAGAGCACATCTGAGGCCAGTGCTGACTGAGTGATTCGCACTGATTCATCACATCTCTCATTCGTGTAGTGGACCCAGTCACGCACCTCTATATCTTGTCTCACTTGTTCTCTCTCACAACCTCGATCTTACTCACTCTCTCTCTCACACACACACTCCTCTCTTTCTCATTGTCTCTTTTTTTATCAAGGATAAAACTATCTCCTGATTATCGGCCACCAAATTATGCAGTACTGAGTAGTTTTCTCCAGACATCATAGAACACTGCAGAATAATTTATGACCAAGAAGAATTCAAAAGACTCATTGACATATAGATTTTGATTTCATGCTCAATAAATAAAAATGTAATTCTTTCAAGAATTAGCAACAGTGTGTATACACTGCTGTTGATTTGTACACTAATAATGTGAATTTTGCACAGCTCATTCTTTTTTGACAATGCCTTGCCAATTGATTTAGCATTATTTGGCGTCCAGCCCAATATAATCTACAGTCTCTATGAAATTCAGCTCCGAATTCTGAGGAAATAGCTCGTTGGTCAAATAGTCAGAGTTTAATAATGGAAATAGTGATGCTAATAGTGATAGTAACAGCGATAGTAATAGTGATAGTAACAGTGATAGTAAAAGTGATGATAATAATGTTACGGGTTCTACCTCTAAAATAACGCTGGCAACACTTAAATTTATCACTCGCACTTTATTAACATAAATTATCCACAAATCACACTGTGCAGTTATTTCTTAGATAAAATAATCAATCAAAAACAGATAAATCGATATTGTTCAGCTGATAAAAAGTTTTCAATATTACTGTACAGAAATCAATCACTAAATTTCAAAAGGCCGATCTAATATTAAATAATAAACTGTTCAATAATTCAAGGAGAAGCGTCTAATACAACAGTTGAAACTCTATATAAGCACTCACAAGTCGCTGTATAAACTGTCAAGTAAGCCTGAATAATAATCTGTCACAAAATACTGCAATTAACACAACAGACAACGAAAGTTCATTCTCACAGTTTGTAATAGCGCCAACGGAATTGCACTGTCTGTATCAACGTAAACAGTAACTGACACTGTACTCTAAAGCCGCGTCTCCACCAACCGAACATGCCTTTTTTTGGAGTTGGATTGGTGTGGACGCCTTCTCGAACATTATGATCGGTGTGGTGGGGTTAGTGGGGGAACCTGCTGTTGGTCGTCACTGTTCGCTCACAGACCGAACATTTCAATTGAACTCACGAACATGTTCGGTGACCCATTTGTTTAATGTTTGCCCGTTTTTTGTGTTCGCCAACAATGTTCGGCAGACTGTTCGGTTGGTGGAGACGCGGCTTAACACTTCAACAACAGACGTTTGTTTATCACGGTCTGTATAAGCGCTTACTGGTAAGCATGAACTATAACTACTGCCACTTATCGCATTAAAGATCGAATTACAACTGAACTCATTTTTTCAAGTCTCTCCTATTTATACATTTTTCCATAATCGAGATATCTCTCCATTTTTCTATCAACTTCTACCGAATTCTAAAATAAACAAATAAGGACTCTCGCATTTTCCACAATGCGATAAAATCGATAAATTTCTATAAGGTTCTAATTGAATATTCTACCAAATTCTGAGTCAATATCATAAAAGTGACAAAAAAAGAGTAATTAATAGCTTAGAAGTTAATATTGTCACAGCAGATAACGCTGTAAATACATTTTCACAACAATAATGATTATTATGAAATAGAGAGATAATTATGCCTTGTATTCAGCCTAAAACAAGTAACATGGACTTATCGAGAGGAATCTAGTGGGCTGTCCAATGATTCGTGTTCAATGTAAAATTCATATAGAAAATTTGTGTCCACACGAATTTTAAACATGCCTTTCTCTCACTTTACCTATAATCCACCTCCCATAAACTATGTTGTTGATCGGTAATCAAGTTTTTCCGGAACTGCTCAAAACTTCTCATCAACTACATCAGTTCAACATGTTTGGGAAACTAATTTTACTTTTAAAAATTCCCAAGGAAATGTATCGAGATGCTATTTTTAAGGGAGTATTTCATGCCCCCAGGCCCACTTTAGCGGGTTAGTGCCCTCAATAAAAGAGTCCCTCACGTTTTCCCGCAATGCAGAATTTAAGACCTATAGTATATCTGCCCCCCACACGGGCGTACAAAATTTTCTGTTGTTAATTCATTGTTTTCAGTGATAAAACCCAATTTTTTTCAATCATTTAAAAAAAAATAATTTTTTTAGACCTGTCCTATTTCTTACAGCTGCATCTCTTTTTGGCCTTTCACATAAACAAGAAATTTCTTGGAAGTATTTAAGTCTTTGAGAGCTGGAATAATAGGAATTTAATAGAAATCAAATTCTGCATAATAAAATAAAATACTCATAATCTACTCATTCAAACCCACTCGTTCACCCCTACACATCGTTTTAGAAATTACATTGGTATCCACCGAACTTCATGCAGTGAATACATCATAATTATATAAACTATGATGTTCTAGAAGCATAATAATCGAATTCCTCGAGTCGAGATGATAATAACGTTGCCGCTCAGGTATTCAATTGCTTCATCAGGGGGGTAAAGTGAGGTTAAGTTAAGCTCATTCTCTCAAATGCAAACACGCTCTTATCAGGGGTGTTCGTGATTGTAAACACCTCGCTTTGAATGTTATCTGAGCATCGGGGGTGTTTTCAACTGTTTATCATCATCATCATCATCATCATCATCATCATCAACATTATCATTACTAGTAGAAGCAGCATCATTACTGACAACGACATATCTGGTGAGCGAGCGTAAAGTACCCAGAACGAGATTAGAAATCAGAAAAAAGCAGAGAAACGAAATGTAACTAACTTAAATTCAATATTCAGTAACTATCTGAGTTCAAATTAACTTAAATTAGTTGAAAGTCACAGCAAATATATTTTGAAATACTGTATTCTTGAGAGAAATAAGAAATGAATATTTGTTTAAACAGATTTAAAGAAAACCCTGAAGTTGAAATTGAAATTGTAGTTTGGAATAAGAAGAGTTAGGGCAAAATATAAAAATGACAGAATTGGTGGATTTGAAAGAAAAATAGTAATTGCTTCTGTCAGATGGTGATGATGCATCAGTGAAAATGCACAAGTTGAAAATATAAAACAAGTTTTCGTTCATCATGTGATCAACAAGAATTGTTCACGTTCACGCTAATATTATTTGAAATTGCTTATCGTTACTTGGCTCATGAATAGTGGTGTGTTGTTCATATTGGATAGGATAGGATTATGTTCATAGTATAGGCCTACACAGGTAGAGTGAATGCTTATATAACTTTTGGATTGGAATCAATTCTTTTGATTATTGAAACGATTGGATTGCAATAAATGCAGATTTTTTTAAATTATTGATGATGCACACATGAGTCCGAGACTTGTGCGTGGGTAATGAGGTGAATGATTACACATAAATGCCTGACGGTGGAGCGGGATTCGAACCCACGATCGCTAGTAGGATATAAAGGGGGATTCTGGGACAACCTTGACCTTTGACCTTTGACCTTTGACCCCTGCAACCCCCCTCCTCACCACCCCGCTCCTAAGTCGGCCATTTTGGGCGTGGTCACTCCCCTCTCCTAAGTCGGCCATTAATGATCCCCCCCCTAGGTTATTTTGGGGGACCCCCCCACAAGGACCAATCAGAGAGAAGTATTTCCCCCACCCCTCTATTTATAGAATATCCCCCTCTAAAGTCGATCTTCTTCTCCTACTTCTTCAACTTCTTCTTCTTCTACTTCTCCTACTTCTTCTTCTACTTCTCCTACTTCTTCTTCTACTTCTCCTACTTCTTCTTCTACTTCTTGAGGAGGTGATGATGGTGTAGGAAGTTGAGGAAGTAGGAAAAACATTAAAAAGAAGATGTGCACGAGAAGGAGCGTGTGGAAGAGAAGGAGTAGGTGGTGAACAAAAAGGAGGAGGAGGATTACACTATTTATAGCATGTGCGTGGAGGAAGCAATCGTTTCCTCTCATGACCAAAAATTATTTCTGCAATGCGACCATTAAATTATTTAAAGTAAAAAAAAAAAAAATCCCCTACAGAGTTTTTGTGCTTACATCAGAATTGTCCTACACTATTTATAGCATGTGCATGGGGGGAAGAACTCATCTTGAATTGATCGCAGGTGGACAAAACTATTTCTGCAATGCAACCGTCCAATGCAATCCCCTACAGAGTTTTTACACTATTATTTTATAGTATGCACATAGGGAGAACTCTTCATTGCAACGCTTGCACTTGGCTCTACTAGACGACAATTTACAGTGAGTATTTCCACTCATAGATTCTATACTAACCCACAACTTTTTTATCAATAAATATTACATAAGGACTTATTATTTCATATGCTAGTTAATTAAATATTATCCATGAACTTTTGGTTTTCTTTGCTTTATTTCATGTGTTTTGTTTGTGTAATTACTGTTCAATTCTAATATTGCAGTAAAGGTTTCATTACAATTCAATTTATCAATAAATTTATTGTCAACATAACATTATCCTTAGTATGAAAGTTGTTAAGATAGCACTCTGTTTAACATCATATAATCACAGTATAAAATTGATATACTCATCATACATTTTTTCTGTTTTCATCCATAAATTATTGGGTATCACTGTACATTAGTACTAACAACTAATATTACATAACTATAACTTGATAAATCAAATTTATAATAATATTAAGTACACCTCGAAAAATTATTAACAACAGAAAAAATCTTTTGTTACAGCTATCTTTTCATTGTCCTGCACCCCAACATCATCATCGTCCTGCTCTATCTGCTCAATCATCTACTATTATTCAGTGAGTTATCACACACAAAAAAAAAAAAAAAAAATAATAATAATAATAATTGTTACATTTTACACCATTGATAAACTGAATTTATGCTAAGCAGAGCTTTATAAATTTCTATCTATTAAAATTGAAGTTTTTTAAAATGAGTAGCTACACTGCTGTTTGTCTATGCGCAGATAAATCTAATTCCAACAATTGTTATGAATGTGTTGCTAAATGATTTTTACATCTGTCATGATGCTTATAAAAGGTTACTAGCTTTACCCCTGATATTTCTCTTATTGTTTGTAAAGAGGCTGAGAACATAAATAATTGCTACTCTCATTATATTAGAGATTGCAGATCAATTTTGTGAACATTGATTCAATTCAACATTCAATAATATTTCGTTTATGTAATGCTATAACTGGTTAAATCAAATTTATAATATTAACTACATCTCAAAAATTCGTAACAACAGAGAATTCTTTTCGTTACAGCTATCTTATTCACGCAACATTATTCACAACCGCCTACACCACCATTGTTGCAGAATCAGCTGTTCTCCATTTATTGTGAGTATAGTAACCTAACGTTTTTCAACTAATTATTCTGTATCTGTACGGTTACCATCTATATTATTGCAATACTAAACACACATTTTATTAACAATATTAATTATACTTTCATCCTTATTGTCACCATTCACACAAAAAAGTCTACTAATCTGTAGGTACTTATAAAATTCTAATATCAATGACTGACTCACTGATCTCGATTTCTGAAAAACTACTGCAATGATACTCTTCCAAATTTATATATGGTTGGACCCAGGCATGATCGCAATAAGGCACTGTGGGGTGTTGGATCCTTAAAACTTGAAGCTCAAAAAAAAAAGCCACATTTTTTCACTGATTCATTTCTCATGACAAATTCAAAATAACAAGAATTACCCCTTGCAGTGCAAAAGCGCCGCTTGCTTGCTTTGCTTATAAATATCGGGGACCGAGCTTTGCATGGGAGTAAAAAGCTATACAAATGAGAAAGCTGTGAGCTGAGAAATTCGAAAATAAAATTCTTGCTAATTTTGTAACTCCTTTTCACGTCCTTTAGTGGGTTATTGCTGGAATGAGACCCTGAGCAATAGATTTTATGTATCAAGAACCTCTAATATTCCAAATTTCATCAAAAACGTTTTCAAGATTCGTTGGATAAATTGATCGCATAATCCTTATATATAATTCTGTAAGTGATTTAAAAACGTCTGCTTTCTTTACATTATAACAGCTGTTCTCCAAAATGATATTTTCAAATATGTTTTGCTGCGGCGGCGTACCACATGCCCGAAAAACAATAGACAGATAATTTCTCGGGCTGTAAGCATACACCCTTTTGCTGTATCCTTTGTTTCAATGAATACAGTTTTCAACATAGTTTATTTCACGTAATGTATCAGTGATTGAACATTGATTAATGGCTTCAGCCCCTATGAGCCACTAGTATAATAGGATATGGTCGGTGTTTGGTCGTGACATGAACGATATAGTTACATCAGCTGCAACAATTATAAACATTTTTTTCATCTCTATAATCCAAATATCACTCACTCACTGATCACGGTCTCTCAAATACCATTGGGCCATACCATTCTTATAAGAAGAACAGAATTCCCTCCAATGAAGTCGAAATTGGCTACTGTTATCATTATATAACAGCAGCTTTGTAGGAAAGACAGATTTAGTTGTCAAGCTTTAAATTTTTCATAAGACATTATTTTCCATTTTCGATTCAATTTAGATAAAAACTATACATTTGCAGATAAAAGGTGTACGATTTATTATTGATCGGTCGGCGGCGAATTGCAAAGAACTTAGATAAAACATTAAATTTAGCTGGTTTAACCATGTTGCAAGTAAGCCGACCGTGTTTAACTTTCCTGTATTCTAACAAGAATACGTGTTTAATTGTTTCTTTTCATTTGGTCTAAATACTTATTTTGTAAATAAATTTAGGATTGTTTCCGTATTAGACATACATGTGAGAGAATGTTTGACCTCGTTTTACAGTATTGATTTTAAATACTAACTTTATTGTTTGTTGGAGTGTGCAAACGCCCGCAGGCATACACGGTTGTGTATGTAGTTTTGTGGATGTGCTTTGTTATCTTATATTAAAAACCTTCGCTAAAAAAGCGAAAGATAACTAAATCTGGAGTCCTATTGGACCGATTTACATGGGGGGTTTGTGTTAAATGAAAGGTAATCCACTCTATATTTACCCACTGACCTTGAGAGTTCACTATTCCTTCATTTTTTAATAATCTAAAAATGGAATTTAAAATATTTAAAAACTTTGTTTTACTGATCAGCTGGATATGACAGCACATGTTAACACTGATACTGTAGTTTCGCAGATGACAGATTATTATCGGTCTGCACACGGATATCGTGTAAACAAAAACATATGATTTGTACTACATCGATCACTTTTTGTGATGTCATAAAACGTTTTCGTTTTCGTCATTTTTTTTTTATACGTTTTGTATGCATTTTTTGCTGTGTTTTTGTTATGTTTTTTTATACGCTTTGGTTGCGTTTTCATCGTGTTTTTTTCGTCGTATTTTTGTTACATTTTTTGGCATGTTTTTGTTGCGGTTTTACGTTTCCGTCGTGTTTTTCTACGTTTTGGTTGCATTTTTATTGTGTTTTTTGTTTTCGTCATTTTTTTTGTTGTTTTTTTTTTTTTTTTTTGTTGGTTGAGCCAATACAATTCTTATGGAAGAATAGAATTCAGTTATTATCAATTGTCAGCTGTTAAAAGCAGAGCACCCGGGAAATACAAATTAGATTTTTAACATATGATTTAAGTCTTATCGTATATCTCCTGTATTACAATCATGAAAATATGAACTTTCATATGAGATCCTTTTTTGTTTTTTTGTTTTTTGTGTTCTCAAATCCAGTTGTAGGCTGAATACTTTTTGTTATGATTATTAACAATCAAAGCTGCGTAGCAGCAAAGGTTCCTCTAGTTACTATAAATATGATGTAATCTACATGAATAATCTAATCTGATCTAATCCTATAATTTTTATATTAGGCTTGTATTAGACTAGGTAACCAGACGGCGTCACCGACTGCGTAACCGACTTTATGTCATAAAGGCATAGATTTTTCTACAGTTAAATGGTTTTAATACAATTTATAACAAGATATGGTTTTGAGAATTTGGAATAATGTGAATTGTCTTTGACAGTAACACATCTTCTACTAGTGGTTCTGTGAACAGTAGACCTCGCGAAGTTATCTCATACACACATGTCCTGTGCCCAGACAGGACAATATGGGATCTTGTCAAGCGGATACACAGCGGAAACTGTATGCTGTAAACACTTATCTCAATTTCTAGTATACGGCATCGCTTGAAATTTATAACTATTAGGTGATCCTAACTCATGTTAGGCCTGAGACGGGTTTTGTTAGGAATGGGATAGGTTAGGTTCGTTGAGTACCTATGTAGTATATCTTTCAGATTTATACCTATAGTTTTAATATAAAAGCAAGGCGGTGGCAGTGACGTCATATCGTCCCGTCGTGCAATATGAAAAAGTGCACACCCCACTACACACACACACACACACACCCACCCACCCACAAATATAGGGTTTTGGGTATGATGATATATGCAATAGAATCTGTGGAAGGCGCTGTAAATTAAAAGTCCTCTATACTTTTTAGCTAGGAAGCACGGCTAAAAAGATAAAAAATCTGAAAATTGAATTGGGACTTGGAAAAAAAATTATCGAATTCCAAACATTTTGAAATTTTGATCATGTGATACATGAAATAAGACAGTCTTGAACGCTGAGAAAAATGAGCCCAATTTAAATCTGACCCGATCAAGTGTTAAAAAGTTAGGGTGATTTTAAGAGTAAAATTTCCGAATAAAGGACCGCCATCCTGAAACGGTAACAAATTTCAAAATAATTTGGGCAATATTTACTCTTTACGTATTGAAAATCCAATGATATTTCATTTTGAAATGAATAAAAATTTCTGTATCTTGCAAGATAACGGTATTAGATACGAAAAAGTAACTTTCTGGATGGAGGTTGGTCTACAGTTTTTTTAAATTACAAAAAACCGGAGGTCGTATCAAAAATCGTTACACATACGTTTCTGTGCCTTGTTTCAAAGTACAGTACTTGTATACCAAATTTTATCCAAATCGGACAATAACTGCGACTATAAATGTGGTACAAAACAAACAAACAAATTAACAAACAGAGTAAATTTACTTTAACAAACAGACGAAAGCCGATCGACTTGAAACATAGACTTCGCTTCACTCAGTAAATTATTATTACAATATAATAGTAATATTATTGCAATATTATAGTCTGCCGTGGCCTGTTTCATAAAAACTTATAATCACGTAAAACGGGAGAATCATCACTCCTATTACATGCTCAATATAGGCGTTAAAATCAGCTGTTCTTGTATTACAAGACTTCTAAATTTTTATGAAACAGGTCCTGGGGCCTATTGCATGAGAAAGCTAGTAATACTAGTTGTCAACAGCTGGACTTTATGAAAGTCAGATATGAAAAAGTTGATAACTAGTATTTGCCTCACAACATAAACAAACCAACAGAATAATTACATCAGCTGCAATGATTACAAACACTTCCCATACATATAAAATGACTGATTTGAGGTTTGCGCTCATAGTAAGTTTTCAAGTAATAGATATCAGTGGGTATTTATAATTAGTCTTTCATCTCAGCTGTTTTAATTCATACCAGCCAAGCATCAGGCAGATAATGATAACACATGAACGATTTTAGCTTGGTTGCAGTCAGCTGTATCCTATTAAAGATTGATTACAGTACATTCAAATCAGTTTTCCATATATATTTCTGTAATGTAAAATGTCCATAAGAGAAGTTTATTTTGAATTTTTGACTCAATCAACATTAATATTTTCATGCCCGGTTCCACCAACCTCGGTCAAGACATTTGAACGTGGTCAAACACTCTCCAATGGTCAAATAAGCAAAAGCTTGTTCCACCAACACTGGTTACGTTCAACCACGGTCAAACCAATGGTCAGATTTGCTGGCTGTCAAACGGGCAATCAAATTATTTGAACAGGGTCAGATTGTAGATCAGTTCCTTGTAGCTCGTAATTAGTAGGTTATGTTATTAGGATACTATTGGATCTAATTAGGTTTGAGATATATAAAAAGAGTTTAAAATTCAATAACAGAGTGTTACCGTTTTTAAGTTAGTTGTATTAGGTTTGTTCTGTTGTTATTTTCTATTAGTATGCATAAATAATTACTCCAGCAATGTTTTTCAGATATTGAAACTATTTCATACAAATAATTAAATTTTATTTTTCATCAGATACATGATACGCAAAAAAGTTATTCGATACAGAAACATATTAGGCTAATAGTTATGAAATAACAAATTATATCAATAAATCAAAAGATCGCGATTCAAGAGATATATTCTCAACAGATTCTCAACTTTATATGGAGGAGTGAATTAATTCTAAAATCATGAAACTTTCTTCGAGGTTGAACGGGCTTGATTAGAAATTTATGTCAGGAGATGAGAAAATTTAATTTAAATTATCAAATCTGTATGGATTGGAAAGTATTCAAAACAGGGTTCTTGCAAAAAATCAAAGAATGAAAGTAGTTTCCAGCATTGAGCAGTGAGGTTTTTAGAAATAAAACAGTATAAATATGTGGAAACATTGAAAAAATTCCCATATAAAACAGCGAACCTAAACTATTTTCCTATGTGCATTTGAAATACACGGCTACATAGAGTACAGTGAATTCCAACATATTACCAAAAACTATGTAATAATGCAAAAAAAAGGTTTAATTTCATACTGTTGAGAAATGTTAACCCAAAAACTACTGTACAGTAATACTTTGGATGATTTTTATTTTTACTCCTTACTTTCAGCATAAAACCTATTGTGTTATAATTATACCACAGATTAATATACTCCACAGAAATAGTTCTTCTTCTTCTTCTTATCCTCCAATGCAAAAGGCAGTAGGAGGTTAGTGCGGATATAGAAATATCAACGCATTGCGAGCAGGTGCAACCCTATCCAGATTTTGCTCAATAAACAGTAGGAGGTATTGTAGAAAATAGAAATAACGACTCTTTCAAGCACGTGCGAAAGGAGACGAAGAGAGTATGTGAAAGAGAGGATTATTATTCCTCAGCTTAATGAGTGACATAAAAAATCTGCAAGATTTATTCTTAACAGCGCACGTGCGAAAGAAAGAGAGGGTAGGCGTTTAGCTTCGAGCCTGAGCGAGAGCGAGAAGCGTTCCTCTCACAGTATTGCTCTTCTAATTCATCTTCCACTTCTTCTTCTTCTTCTTCTTCGTCTTCTTCTTCTACTTCTTCTTCTTCTTCTTCCTCTTCTACTTCTTCTTCTCCTACTTCTTCTTCTTCTACTTCTCCTACTTCTTCTTCTTCTACTTCTCCTACTTCTTCTTCTTCTACTTCTCCTTCTACTCCTTTTCTCCTACTACTTCTACTCCTACTTCTATTTCTACTTCTACTCCTTCTTCTTCTTCTTCTTCTTCTTCTTCTTCTTCTTCTTCTTCTTCTTCTTCTTCTGTTTCTTCTTCTTACTGTGGTTATACTGTACCTACTTGGAACAGTATTATATAAAACAGTAATATATAAGATTTATATAAAATTATATTGATAAAATCTACAATTAAAAAATAATTTATAATTTTTCATGGCCAAAGCAAGCAAACTTCTGCTGAGACATGATTTGAATTTGGTGCCAAACGAATTAAATAATTTTTTATATGCCAAAATCGGATGTAGCCAATAGGAAGTCAGCTATCATGGTAGCCAACTTTGGAAAAGGTTAGCTTTAAGAAATGATCATGTTCAAATTTGACTGATGGAATTTTGATCGATACCGCGGTTGGTGGAACGGCTGGCTATATGTTTGAATGGTCATTCATATATGGTGCACAGTCAATTTGACCATGGCTTCGATATATTTGACCGAGATTGGTGGAACCGGCCATCAAAATCCTATTATATTAAGTGAGTAGTTTCTGTATATATGTATTTATTTATTTATGTGCCTATATGCCTATGTATGTCCAATGGGTCTCAAAAAACGGCTCGAACGATTTCGACGAAATTTGGAATATATGAGGTTCATGATACCAAAAATTGATTGCACAGAGTCTCATCTCTCCGATAACTCGAAGAAGGAGAAAACCATCCTTCGATTAACAGCTGACAATTTTTTTGCGATTAGGGATAACAATAAATTTTCATTATCTGACATCTGGACTACTAATAATAGTGAGAAGTGATCTGATGAAGCCAGCTGCATGGCCGGCCAACTGTAGTGATAGATTTGGTTGAATTCTATTTTACTAGGGGCTTGTAGGGGCAAAAGCCCCTAAAAAACCAAAATACATAAATTTTTTATCAACCTTCATTGGTCATTTATAAATAAGCAATGATTTTCTAGCATTATAATATAGTTTACAACACAAACTGTATACAATATATTATATACAGTAGATACATTTACATTTAAATGGTGGTTTTTAGGGACAATAGCCTCTAAAACAGTAAACTTTTTTATTTTGAAAATAATAAGTATAAAAAACAATTAAAATTTGGTTTAATTCAAGTTTTATTTACATGAATAGAAATCACTACTTACTTATTGCATTATTTTTGATAATTAGTCAGAACCTCTGGATAAACTATGTTTTTTGTATATGAATTGTTTTCTGTATTGTTCTGTTCTCCTGTATTTGCCATATATACTCTGATTCCATCTGATGACCTTACTCTGCTAAATGCAACATATAACTGTCCGTGTGTAAAAACTGGTTTATCTAAGTAAACTCCAGCTTTCTGGAAGGTTTGGACTTATTGATAGTTATAGCAAAGGCAAGTCATAAGGGAAATTGCAGTCTTGACATGTGGAAAGGCATGTTAGGATCTGTTGAAATAAGCTTTATTCTAGGCAAAAATATTATATTTCCCTTTCCAGATCCCGTAATAATTTCTAATTTTATGCATTTCTCAAACATGCTTAATACGATTAACCGCACGCCATTAACCAAACCTTCATAAAAAGTACAGCTGGTATCAATATCATCAAAGGCTATGAGTACACAGATATACAACTAAGACAACTCTGTGGCACAGCTGTTTTAATTTCAAAAGATGTAAACAAATTAAACCCCATGTTGTTTTAATGGGAAAAGTTTTATTCTGTTGCGAATTTATGGTGAAAAAATAAGAAAAATGAATAGTTTTCCCTCAAAATTCACGTCAAGACCTTTAAAATAAGACCCCTCCCATCCTTCTACGGCCATCCAGTCACTCACAATTTCTTTACAAAAATTTGACTTACGGAATTATATATTAAGATTTCAATCATCTGATCACGCATACACTATTTATATGGACAACATTCTCAGCCTACCATAATGGAGCAATGCACAACGATAGAGGCCACATGGTTTTAAAACTTGAAGGTCACCCGTGCTTCATGACGGGTTTCAAGAGAGAGACTGAATGTTATCAATCAATAAATATTACTGTACCGAAATTTCAAACATAAATCGGCTGAAACTGTTTTCAAGGGACAATTCGCACAAAGCACTTTCAGGGTACTGCTACGGTATTGGAAGATAGCAAATTAAACAAATTAAGAATGTTCAGTCATTCCACACATCGACCCCTTAGCTGAGCTCGTTCTTGTAGGTATTGGAAAGAATCCAATACATTATAAAAGAAAAGATACATTATTTATCTATAAGATATTCTATTTGCTCAATTTAAACTATTTGTAGTGCACTACCCTATACTACTGAATAATACTTAATAAAAGACAGCATACTTAATACTCATGAGCATAAAACTAATGTAAATTATCTGTATCTTACCCTGATGTAGGCCTACATACTTAGCTTGTTTATTACACTGAAATATAACTTGAATATCACTGATCAGGATTACTTCTTTATATTATTTTGTTTTGATATTTTATATTATTTATCTTATTACAAGAAGCTTTTTACATGAAGTTAAAATCTTATTCAGATTTTTTATTCTTCTGTCATGTCATTGACCTTTGTCAAGTCTCAGTCTGGTCACAAGGTTATCAAAATCCATAATTATCACATGCTCAAACTTTCCAAAATTCTGAGTTTACTGAAGCATGCATGGAAATTCACCTGACGTCAGTCTAAGACTGTACAAGATGTGTGAACAAGAAAACTGCATGAGTTCAAAGAATAAAGAACATGAAAACATTCCAAAATTGGATTGACTTAAATTTTATTTTTATTTTTAGTGAAATTTTATTTCCTTGTTTGTAATGGTCCTATTGCCTGTGCTTGCAATGCATGGAGAGCAATAATTTATATCCTTTGAATAGGTCATTGAACTTTATCCCTAGAATGGTAGACTATATTATTTATATGGTGTTATTGGTAGACATTCATGAAATTTACGCACACAGTGGTATATGGGGTAAATACTGAAAAATATGCAAAAACACCTGAATGACAAAGGCAACTGACTGGTAGAAGCAATGGCAGGCTGCCAGGCAATTACCCCCACTCCTGAAGACGTGACACGGCTTGAGAATGCCATATGTGTAAAATTTATGCAGATCTAACACACACACACACACACACACACACACACACACACACACACACACACACACACACACACACACACACACAACCGATCATCATTTGGTTCTTAACAAACAGGTTCAAACATGTTCAAGGTTGATAAACAATGCCGGGGCTCTGAGCAAAAGATATTAGCAAATTGCCAGGAGTGGTTGCATATGATTACGCAATTGGATGACCAATATGTACAATATGTTATGTGATTCTAACAGCAAGCAGCCTTCATTCATGCGTCAACCTTCATTGAGGAAACACCTGAGGGAGACTACTAAGAGAGAACTGCGAGAACTACTCCCAGACATTTTACATTAATCACAGGATTATATTTTGTGTTTCAGATAATCAAAATGAATAAGACCAGCCGCTGTCAGAAGACCAAGGGCTCACAGGGAGAGTTTTTTGTATTGGAGGATACCTTCAATAGCAACCTGAGAACTCTATTCTTGAACAACAGCTGTATGGATGAGCCGGTCAAGGATTTCCACTCCTTCCTCAGCAGCCAGGAGGAGAAGATCATCAAAGCCATTGAAGCAGAAGTTGAACAGCATGGTCCCATAAAGTTCAACCTTGTTCTAGAGGCAACCTATCAAAAAAGCAGCCTGGATGAACAGAATAAGGAGAAGAATGAGGTCCAAGACATAGCCTTCAAGACCCCCAATTACGAAGTGTTTGAAACCAGTACCATCCCCCACCAGGTTGAGACAGCATGCCAGAAGATGTTGCAGGAGGAAGCTAAGTTTCAGGGCAGCTCGAGTGGATGGACCCTCCTCATCATTGATGGCTTACTCATCCGGATTAGCAGACATGTGCCACTGAGAGGATCATCATACATCAAGCTACCATCCAAGCTGGCGGCAAGGAAGGCTGTCATCAACCCAAAGAATGATGACCAAAGATGTTTCATGTGGGCAATCCTTGCCAAGCATGTTGGAGGTGAACATCCAGAACGAGTCAATGACTGGTACCACCAGCTGAGGAATAAGTATAATTTCTCTGGAATCACCTTCCCAACTACCATCAGTCAGATTGATCACTTTGAGAAAAACAATCCTCAAGTATCAGTCAATGTCTATGGTGTTGATGCTGCCAACAACATCTACCCAAGACGTGTTGGCAAGGAAGTTAAGGAGAATCATTTTGATCTCCTTCTACTCTGTGAAAGTGTGAACCATGAGGAGAAGGATGAAACCACTACGGAGGATACAAAAGTCAACGCAGAGGATACCAAAGCCAACAATGATGAAGTAGATTTTGAGATTGATGACGACATATATAAAAGACAAGTGGAGGACACTGATGACATTGATATGGAAGTTAACAGCCACTACTGCTGGATCAAGGACTTTGAGAAGCTTCTGAGAGCACAGCTAACAAAACATCGGAATCGTATACTCATCTGTCGACGATGCTTTACCCACCACACCCTCAGCAGAGAAGGTGAACGCAGGATGGAGGAGCATGAGGAGTACTGTGCCACAAACAAGACAACAAGAATCATCATGCCACAACTCAAGGAAGATGGAAGTGCTCCAACTATGAAGTTTGAGAAGCATCTGAGGAAGTTTAGGTTACCATTGGTAGTCTATGCTGACTTTGAGTGCTTGTTGGAGAAACCTGCTCCTGAGGAAGTGGGAGAAGCATCTGGGCAATGGCATGGAAAGGCAACAAGGGTGATCCAACACCATCGCGCAATGAGTTACTGCCTTTACTTTGTGAGGGATGTACAACAATTCCCCTCATTGCTCACCCTGAACAAAAAAATACCGCAGGAGCCTATCATCTACCGAGGACCAGATGCATCAGAAAACTTCATGAAGACACTCACAAAGTATGCAAGAGATATTGCCAATGCTATTGATGCTCTAAACATCAAAATCCTACCACTCACTGACCAGCAAAAGGCAAGACATGAATCTGCCACACACTGTGAAGCCTGCAACAAAGAATTCATAGATGACAAGGTTCAAGATCATTGCCATATGACTGGATTCTACAGAAATGCATTATGCAACACATGCAACCTCCAAAGACGTCGCCAAACCTACATTCCTGTGTTCCTGCATAATTCATCAAACTATGATACCCACCTTATAATTCCCCATCTTGGATCTGATAAAGGACAAATATCTGTTATTCCAAATTCATCAGAAAAGTATATATCCTTTACAAAACAAATTTCTAAACGGCTTCATTTAAGATTCCTTGATACCTTTCGTTTTACACCAGACAGTTTGGACAACCTAGTGACAAACCTAGTCAAGACAGCTGAAAATGCCCAGGATCTCCCCAATGTACTGATGCACACTGCCAAAAAATTTGGGAATCAACTGGAACTTGTTTCCCGGAAAGGTGTGTTCCCCTATGAGTACTGTGATTCATGGGAGAAACTTGAAGAGACAGAACTTCCTCCAAAAGAAGCATTTTACAGTAAGCTGAGAGATTGTGGAATAAGTGATGCAGACTATGCACATGCTCAGCATATCTGGCAACAGTTTGGCTGTAGAACTTTGGGTGAGTACAGTGACCTTTACCTGAAAACAGATGTACTTCTGCTAGCTGATGTTTTTGAGAGCTTTAGAGATGTATGTATGAAGAACTATGACCTGGACTGTGCACACTACTTTACATCACCCGGCTTCTCTTTTGATGTCATGCTCAAGTATACAGGGGCTGAGCTGGAGCTGTTGACAGACTATGATATGCACATGCTCATTGAGAAAGGCATCCGAGGAGGCATCACAACCTGCATTCACCGCCACGCCATCGCCAACAACAAGTACACTGGAGCACCCATGGACCCAGAGAAACCAACATCCCACCTCCTCTACACAGACGCCAACAACTTGTATGGATGGGCAATGTGCAATCCACTTCCATGCCGGAGATTCCAGTGGATGAATAGGAAGGAACTGGAAGCAGTGATCAGGGACATTACAAGATTGGAAGATAGGCAGAAGCTTGGGTATATCCTTGAGGTTGATGTTGAGTACCCTGCAGAGCTGCATGATGCACACAACGATTTTCCTTTCCTGCCAGAGAACCAGAAAACTCAGAAATCAGGTTATGCTCGCCTCATGACAACATTGAACAATCGTCAATGCTACATTGGCCATTACCGCCTGCTCAAACAAGCCGTTCAACATGGATTACGAATAACCAAGGTGCATAGAGGAGTACAGTTTGAACAGGAAGAATTCCTTGCTCCCTACATCATGCTAAACACGTCGCTGAGGCAGCAATCAAAAAACAAGTTTGAGAAAAGCTTTTTTAAGCTGATGAACAATGCTGTCTTTGGCAAGACAATGGAGAATGTTAAGAAGAGGATGAATATGGAGCTAGTGAACTGTGAGAAGCGGCTGAAGAAACTTGTGGCTCGCCCATCATTCAAAGACCGGATCATATTTGGACATAACATCTGTGCAGTAACCCTTCATCAAGAAAAAGTGACACTGGACAAACCAATCTATGTGGGACTGTCTGTGCTTGACATCAGCAAGACCCTGATGTATGAGTTCCACTACAATGTGATGAAGCCTATATACAATGACCGCCTCAAGCTACTGTATCAAGATACCGACAGCCTCTTTTATCTAGTGGAAACAGAGGACATGTACAAGGATATCAACAACATCAAGGATCTGAGAGCAATATTTGACACATCTGAGTATCCTATGGATCATCCATGCTACTCGGAGACTAACAAAATGGTTCTTGGCAAGTTTAAAGATGAGTATGCATCAAGAGCCCCTCATGAGTATGTAGGCCTGCGCTCAAAGCTGTATGCATGCAGATGCTATAATACAGATGAGAGCCAGCTGCAGAGCGGCCTGATCAAGAAGGCTAAAGGAGTGAGAAGGCCTGTACTTGGTCAGGAGCTGCCCAAGAACCATCCTGATGCTAAATGGTATATTGGCTTCCAGGACTACCTCGACTGCCTCTACGGAGATGAAGATATCTACAGGGAGCAAGTAATGTTCAGCACAAGGAAACATCAGCTGATGACAATGGTGCAAAAGAAGAAGGCTCTGAGCAAGGCTGACGAGAAGAGGTTCATCATGGCTGATGGGGTCACCACTCTAGCCTTTGGCCATAAAGATATACCAGCAGAGCAGATGATTTGCAACATGGAAGAGGCAAGCAATGATGGCGGCAACAGCAGCAACAACAACAATGATGACAACAGTCCTCCACCACCAAAGCGAGCACACATCAATCATACCATGGACACTGACAACAATGATGACAACAGTCCTCCACCACCAAAGCGATCATGCATCAATCATACCATGGACACTGACAACAACAATGATGACAACAGTCCTCCACCACCAAAGTAGATATTTTCTGCAATGTATTATGTAAATTATATTGTCATCAACTATAACAAAGTTTCAAAAGGAACATTATTGCATTGTTCCTATAAAACACCTGGTGGAGGATCACACCTAACCTATTATGAGTATGAGGCTGGTGCAGATGAGGTATGGAAAAAAGAGTTATTATTTCTATGTTTGAAATTGACAATTGTGAATGCAATGTGTTTGAAGTTTTCCTACCTAAACGTTTTCTAAGTGTAATAAATTTTACAAATTTGAATGAATTTGAAAAACATAAGTATGTGTTGAGATTTTGTAATGTGAAGGAAAAAGTCGCAGACATTGTTATGGAAAGGACAGATCCAATTAACATTAACATCGTGGACTATGCCTACTGGGGACACCACATTAAAAAAAGCGAGTGTAAACTCATACGGCACCTTACCGTCACTTGGAAAGTGAGTTAATCATATATAATTAATTAATTACTTATTTTAGTATATAATTGAGCACAAACTCCTATGGACTAGCTGCTGCTTGGAAAGCAAGTAGTGGATTAGGTCTGATTTTTATCTGTATAACATATAGATTTATTTACAAACTATTGCACACAATAGTTCATATTACAATTTGATTTATAAAGTTAAAAACCAGAGATGCTACATCAACCTTGCACAGCATAGATGAGTGAAGTGCAAATCTTATCTTGCAGGCAAGTTGATTGTCTTGAAATACAAGTAATTGTAATCAGAATAAGGGGTTTCTATTTCATCTATTTTTCCATTTTGTGTTTCATTGGTGTTATTAGTTGATATCATACATTACATGGCAAAAAATAAAACAATTAATTATAAGATTGGACAGAGAACGGATTTAACGGTTGTAGGCAATGTATTTCCTGTTATAGCTGCAATATGTTTTATTCTATTTGAGACTGAATGGAAGAGAGAGAGAGGGAGTGAGAGACTAAGTGCAAGAGAGAGAGAGAGAGTGAGAGACTTAGTGGAAGTAGGAGAAGAAGATCGACTTTAGAGGGGGATATTCTATAAATAGAGGGGTGGGGGGAATACTTCTCTCTGATTGGTCCTTGTGGGGGGGTCCCCCAAAATAACCTAGGGGGGGGGGATCATTAATGGCCGACTTAGGAGAGGGGAGTGACCACGCCCAAAATGGCCGACTTAGGAGCGGGGTGGTGAGGAGGGGGGTTGCAGGGGTCAAAGGTCAAAGGTCAAAGGTCAAGGTTGTCCCAGAATCCCCCTTTATATCCTACTATCGCTTAAACGACAGCAAACTGAAGTTGCGACGCCCCAACCAACTGTGCTAAGAGGCCCGCCAGATTAGATTAATGCTCCACAAAACTCCTGCACTCGATGCACAAATACAGTGGAAACTCTGTTAACCGTCACCTTCAGCACCTTCATGACGGATAAATGAATAGACGGATAATAGAAATGCCATCATATAAATGTGCAAGGCACAGCCTCTAAATCTAAAATGGTTTGGGGAAAATGGGGATAGGATAGTGTACAAAAGGCCAATTCTATTTATATGAACATTTATGTTATCAGGATATGCTACAATTAGATTTTGGGACTCTGACTATAATATTCCATAAAGTACTAAGAGATCATAACATTCCAATTTTACAAAGACAGACAACAGAAAGTGACGGATAATCGAGATTTTACTGTACTTTGAAAAAGTTTTTTTTTTGTAGATTACGTCTTGGAGACTCCAGTTAAGGAGTATAAGACAAGTCAGATCAAAAATATTATACACTAGATACCATAATTACTATATCAATTAGTTGAGGTGAGGCTTAATTTTGATGTGAAAGGAACTCTTGTACACTATAAAAAGCTTTATCAACTAAAACGTGAGATTGGAACAGACTTATTTCTGTTCACACTTAGAGGCCTCTTTAGAGATACTCAGAGGAAGAAAATTAGGACAGAATTAAATATTGAAAGTAACATATAGAGAAGATAAGGATAAAAAAAAATATACTGATAAGTTATAATGAATGATACAGAAAGGTACTGAAATATTAAGAATGTTTCGCATAGAGTTACCAATACTTCAATGCTTGTGCTCACAAAAGTAGTTGAAAAGCTACATATAAACATAGGTCAAGAAATGCTTCGTTACAGACTTGAAGATGGCGAGAGTAGAAAGCTATTTTATCAGTTTATTAAGAAATTTTCAGTGCCTTGATTCCACTTTTATTTTGGCTCTATGTAAAATTATCTGAAAATCGAATTAAATAGACTTACATAGAATCTGACTAGAACAGAAGTGAAATGCTCGCACTTAAAATTTCAGAGTGAGTGAATTGATGGTGCCACAATCCTCAACTCTTTAATAAAGCATTTTATGAACTATGTTAAACGGGCAATTTTAATTATTTCAGTGAGTACAAGTATTGGTAACTATGCGAAACACTCTGTGTACTGATTATAAGAATTTGAAAACAGAATGGACGGAAAAAAGTATTAATAAAAAAAGTAATAAAATGAATGGCATGATAATGTTGAAGGCGCTATCAAAGGTAAAGGTAATTGAATGTACAGAACAGATCTCCCTCACTAACTCACTTCCTCTCCCTTTGCCACTCACTCGCGATCTACCATGAAGATTGCATGTCAGTGACAGTGACAGGGACAGTGAGTACTGGCATTAAACACAGGACTTAATAACACGGCTATGTAGGTACACGCGAAATGTACACTGTTGCTTTGGTCTACTGCCATCACTGGTCAGTGGTCTACTCTTTGCTGAGAGCGAAGCACATTTTCAGGTGTCAAAACATTCACTCGACTTCGTGCAAAGAGCTAGCGGCATTTTGAAACTATGTTATAACTGTAAACAATCTTTTTTATACCCTTGGATGGATAGAATGCTTGTAAAATAAATTTAGCTACAATTAGAAATATCTATGCTTCAAAGAGAAAGTTTGATAGATTGATGCAATGTATGAAACCAATTCGGTGAATTTATGAATGTTATTTGTGATAATCTATGGTTCGTGGAACCCAACTAAAACTGTAGGTCCAGCTCATCCATCACCACCATCATCCAACTCATTACCCACGCACAGGTATCAGACCTATGTGGGCTTCATCCTCAAAAAAAGAAAGAAAAAAGTATTCTGTAAGGAATTCAAAGCACTAGTTCTACATCTCAATATAAAGCATAATATGACATGTCAATTGTCAAATGATACCAAGCATTGCATGAATATGTAGTGCTGTTTGATGCAGATAAAAATTATATGAAATAACTCTACTCACAGACATAAACAAGAATAGTTACTATGAATAACTACACTGTTACGATTTTGATGGAAAAATCAGGATTCATCAATACAGTATATCCTTTAAAATGAAACTGTTCATTATCACTGCTAATTTGCTAGCAATGTTTTGCCTCCTTCCTACAATCTTTTGAATGTTCAACCTCTCATCTTCTTCTCTGGAACTACCTCCAAACATCCCGGTCATTGGCAACCCCTTTCCAGCTTCACACACCCATCCTTTTCAGATCCTGCTTCACATTTCTCCCTCCTCTGCCATTGAATATTTTCAGAATATTCTATGTCTATCTTCTTTTATTATGATAATAAGATCTGGCTCTACAAACAGCTATCACTCCAAACTCGTACTAATCTCCAACCGTACATACTTTTACAATTTCATCGGTCTACAATGTAGGTGTATGGACCAAACATATATGGACTACAAAGCGAATTTTTTGTGATGAACTACTTGCGCAGGAAGGCGTGGTTTGAATCGGTCAATGACTGAGCTCTTCCTTTTGTGGCGCATGCGCAAAAGCCATCTATACTTCTGCGCATCCAGCAGAGTAGTTCATCACAAAAAAATTCAAATGTACATAATATCTTTCAAAGATGCACCTTCTTGACATAATTTCATACGGGATCAAATGGTACAATTCAAGGTTAGCAGAACTGTACCTTTTCCTTTCCTAGTTTTGCATGAACTAATTACTCCAATAATATAAATAACGTGTGGGAAACGTTGGGCGTTTAACAACTCGATCAAACCGGTCTTGAAATGACAAACAGTAACAAAACAAATACTTGACAAATTGTTGATGAGGAAATGGTGAGGTAAGGTGGAATATCATTTCACCAAATTGCAGAATTCTCGTTTCTTAGGTTTTCAAGTAAAACTCAGCGTAGTTATCATGGAAACTGGCAGGAGCATTCGCTCGACGGAGACTAGTATAACAATATCCCACGTAGCGAGCAGATTCTTTTGGGAGACAGCAAAGAAAACTGTGAAAGAGAGACACGAAAAGTGCATTAACGACTTTTTCTACGCTCTTCAAACCTATTAGCGGCTAAAATAATAGAATCTCATCTGCGGATAGACTGTATTTTTCCATTGTTTCTGGCAACTTTTAAAGCCATAATCATGCGATTATACGGGTCATGATTCTGATACGGACGTTACACCATTACAATGATCCTGTGGAAAAATGAGAATAGAAACAAGAGAGAACATCTTTTCCATTTTTTGCATTCTTTTTTGCCATTCCTATTACTAGACCCTGCAAGATGAGCTTATTATCAAGGCCGACTATGCAATGGCAGGGTCGAAATGACTTTTTAGACACTAATGAGATTTCCTTTTTTGTGTATCCACTGTTATTATTTTCATCAGCATTATCAAGTAATGGAATTTCGAGATTTCCATTTCAAGTAGGTCCCAAGTGAAAAATGTGATGCATGAACGTTCTAATGTTGTCCACTCTTAACGAAAATTGAACATATCATCTGCTTGAGGAGAAGGAGGAGGAGGAGGAGAAGGAGGAGGAGGAGGAGGAGGAGGAGGAGGAGGAGGAGGAGAACGAGTAAAGAAAACTGCACTCGGAAAAAATTGCTTCTTCCTTTTTAAATCTACCGACTTCCAAAAAAGAGGAGGTTCTCAATTAGACCTGTTTTTTATGTCTGTACATCAATTACTCGAGCATTATTGAAGCGATTCCAATATTTTTTTCAAATGAAAAAGCGGTTTAATTTTTCAAGGATGCGCGGGGAAGCCATTATAAAGGGAAGGGGTATTCATCGATGTCTTTATTTGAGTTTAGTCTGAATAGGATAGTTTCACAAATAACCGACAGTCGGGTAACAGGTGTCGTTTACCAGGAAGAACATTACTTCACACTTACCACGATTATTGAAATTATATTTATGAAGCAATGTAATTATGCCGGGTAAACGAAATCAATTACCCAAAGCTGGCTGTTTGTGAAACAACCTGTTATGTCCCGTTTCGTCCAATCAGGACAAAATTATAATAATTGAAAGGTATCAAAGATCATCTGTTATGGCTGAGAGAAATTAACAAGTGACAATTTGAATTGAGAATAAGAAGAATATAATATTCCTGTTTGTATGAATATTTTGAATAATTTAGTTGACTAGCAGCTACCCGTCCTTCGTACGGATTATGTTTAGAAATATGGCTAAATATGTTTCGGCTTTTTTGATAGCAACGATCATGAAGTTTTTAGCAGCTTAGTAAATAACTTTGAACGTAATAAACAATTCAGTGACAGTTATCAGAGAGAATATTTGAGAACAGCTTAATGATAAATTACGTGATTTGTTCTTATGTGGTAATAATAGTGCTACCTGGCGAATTCCCAAGAGCCTAGCACAAACCGCACCTTCCTAAAATGTTAATTTTTGTTTTGATAAATTTAAATTAGAATTTTTTTTTTTCAACAAAGAAATAATTGATGAAATATAAGATGAGCTTTGATTCACCAGTCATATGTTTCCTAAAAGACTGCAATGCTCCGACTACACAAGTCTGCAGACAGCGTAAATAACGCCGCGAAGGGCTCACCATTCAGATTATATTCGAGAACAGCTGATTGATATATCATGATAAATTACGTGATTTGTTCTTATGTGGTAACTAGCTATTGTGCCCGTCCTTCGTACGGATTATGTTTAGAAATAAGATTAAATATGTTTCGGCTTTTTTGATAGCAACGATCATGAAGTTGTTAGCAGCTAGTTCAGACGATACAGTTTTTTGCGGTACGGTTTTTTTACTGTACGGCGCCAACTGTACTGTGATGTTCACACGGTCCGGCTTTTGCTTATTGCTGTGCTCTCCTCCTTCTTCCATTGCGCTTCCAGTTCAGTTTTATTTATTCCAGTCCAGGATTTTTTTATTTGTGTAAGATTTTTTTAAATAAGTTACTTACTGAAGGTTTCTCTTAAATTTTGATCAAAGTACGCAAATTCTGGTTTCAATATTCTGGTACCAAAAGCCTTCCACTGTATTCATTGATTGGTTCAATAAATTTATTTATTATTTAATATTCCACACATTTCTCGCCGCGCTGATAATTTTCTCTATTTATTTTTATATTGATCTTAAGTCTTGTCCCACAAGGCGGGTCTCTCATATATTAGAGAAATTAAATTTTCACAATTAATATCTTCCATTTCTGGACACTGGAATTCACTAATAAGAAGATCAATGCTGAAGAATATCAATGCTGACAATCTGAAGACTGCTTCCAGCGTAATAAGCGTATCGTTTGAACATATCCATTACAATACATGTGCCACCGGATACGGATACAGTTATTTTGCGGTACAGCTGATTTTAGCGATACAGTTTTCGAAGACAAAACCGAATGTAGAAATCGGCTAGAACAGCTTTTTTACTGGATCCAGTCGAAACAGTATTGTGTGAACATACAATATGAAATGTACATGCAAACAAAAGCACTGCAAAATAACCGATACAGCAAATTTACTGTACCGCACAAAAACTGTATCGTGTGAACGGGCCTAGTAAACAACCTTAGTAAAATGCCTTTGGGGCCGTGACAGACAGACAGACAGACAGACAGAAAGTGAGATAAGACTATTTTCGGCTTATTTGATGTATAAAACGTAAAAATAACCAAAAAATATACAATTCTGATACAGACTGTACAGACAAAACTCTAATTTTATTTATATAGATGTTATGGAGTTGTAGGGTTAGGTTTATATCATTTAAATCATGAGTTGAAGTAAAAAATGTTTTTAAGTTCGTTAATTTAAAAGACAATTAATAAAAAAGTCTTTGAGTTCATTAATTTTCCATTGTGGGTGTACTCTAAAAAGTGACCAAACTGTAATGACTAATCAAAAGCCATTTCACTGTTATGAAGCCTTCCACTATTAAAATTCTCCTAAATAGAATATTCTACGTTCAGTAGAGTTGATTCACTCTACGTTCACTTTGTTCATTAACTTTTCTTAAAGTTAGAATTTTCTTACTTTTTAATGTGTTATATTGATATTTTCAAATGAGAAAATCTTTCTATTTTATACAAGCAACCTTTTGAATCTCGGCGCTAAATATTTTATAAGTTTATAAAATTTTTATGTAATATTTTAGGAGTTTATGAAAAATTTGGCGCCAACTTCATAAGGTTACTTGTATTGAAATTTTAAATTTCCTCATTTTCAAGTCAATACTTGATTTTAAACATTTTAGTACTTGAGTTTCAATTGAGTTGAATTTTTTAGTTTCATTTCATTGAAGTCAGTTTCTTTTTTGTTCAAAATTATTTCTATTAAAATACTATGAATTATTAGAAAGTATGTAGAATCAGATGAATGAATGAATATACTACTGAATTTGTAACATTTACAACGGCTACAAAGTGAAATTTGGTTTACAAATAGAATTTATTGTTGTACCCAAGCATGACTTCTGCTGGAGCTTCGAACGCTGCGAGCTAGAAGTTCCGCTTGATTCATTGCTGTGTGAATAAATAATCAAAGGTTGGTAAATAGGGGTGGAGCGCTCAACTTCTGAGCATTAAGCCCCATAAGAGTCGAACACATCTTTAACCGAGATAAAATTCCTTAATTCCATTTATGCCTCACAATATTCTGCCTCAGTATTCGAACTCAAATATTCTGTAGATAGATGAATGTTAATTCTCAAATAAAGTAGTTGCAGAATGTGTATTATAAGGATATAGAAAAATATATTTCTAAGGGGCTTTAAAAAGTGATATGAGAACTTTGATCATCATTGTATCACTTCGTTTTTCAAGAGAATACTTATTTCGTGAATTAGGAACAGTTGAATCACTGTCTATCATCGTATAGATAAATGAATAATACATACATTATTCACTTATAGCTTTTCCGTTCCATCCGAATAAATTTGAAACATATTTACAGAAGTTCCGTTTACTACAAGTTTCGGTTGAAAACAGTGATATCATTTTTCTATGAATTCAAACTCTTCGATTCTTACGTTTTGTGAAAACTAACAGGATTTTCTAAAAAAAGAAAATGTTTTTTCACCAAAATACTTTGGAATGTAAATCACTAGAGAGGTGTTTCTCCCTGAAAGTATCACTTTTGATTTTGTCTATCTTAGCTTCAAGTAACGTTGATAATGACGGAAAAGCAAAAGTCTCTTTGTTGACTAACTTTAGATATTGCTGAGCTCGGAGAGAGTCAGAGAATTGAAAATCCGTGTCTGACGTTTTTCTTCTTCCGGGAAAGCGTTTTAAGGCACTCTTCTATGCGCTGCTAAGAAAAGTTGTGTCGTTTATCGTGAAAGCGGACACGAATGTTACTGAAATAAAATTTCGATTGACACTCCACTTTTTACTGTGTGACAGCAGAGAAGCCATTGCAATGGTCGGCTATAAACGAGGCTCCCTGGTGAGAGGGCCCGACTCGATGTTTTGCATTTACATTTTCCTCTCAACAATTTGAATTCTCTCGTGATCTTTTCGGTTAGGGAGAGATAAAGAAATGAGAAAAAGGAGAGTAAAGGGAGAGAAAAAGAAATGGGGAAAAGGAGCGTGGAGGATAGCATGAGGCAAAAGAGGAGAAAGACTGATAGATAGGTATGTAGACCACCCTGTGACCTATTGAACAGATTTCCGTTAGATTTAGATAGCTTGTTACTTCGGCTTGATATTGTAATTAAGCTGCACTATCTATGAACAATTATTGAATAAACAATATCAAAATTATAAAAAGCAATACAGCAATAGAATTTTTTCAAAATTATCAAATTATCATTTGCTGGCAGCAATGAATACAATCAAAATTATAAATCAACACAAAATTATTCACAAAAGTTTAACAGAAACTCTCATGAAATAGGTAATTAAATCGACTGTGGGCATTGTTACGTCATATCATATATCATATACAAACAATCATCAGAATATTTTATTATATGCTTATTGGCTTCATTTTAAATATTAAAGGCTCATTTTAAAATGCTGAATACAATTTTTTAGAGGTGTATTTAAAAAATATTGAGCTGAAGTTTCACATTAAATTACTTTTATATTTGAATGTATACACTCACTTTTCTATGGCAATTTTTCACCAGTGTTGCTTGGAAATATGATTTAAAGTAAAGTTATATGAAATATACTTTGTAGGAATCTTGAAAATTTCATCATTATCTTCATTTATTGTTTGAACTATACAGATCAGTTGGTTTTGGAACTAAAAGTGTGTTACCGGTTAAAATGTTTTAGTGAAAAAAGGAAATTCAAGATAAGTTTTTGAAAATGTTTATGGGGAAAAGTGTGGAAAATAGGCCCTATTGTTAGGTTAACGCAGGGTGAAGTCTGGTAAAGCACAGAGATGAATAATTTGACAGTGCAAATAAGACCGATGGTGAGGTCTAATTCATTTCTGTGTTCCAGAAAAGTCACAAAATATCATGTGACCAAGTCTGCGTTTCTATTTGCATCCGGATCTGTAGGCACATTAAAAAGGTTATCGAGTTGTGTTTTTAAATTTATCCTCTTGCTCAGCATTTTTTAAAAATTAGGTGAGCCGATAAGAAACAGATAATATTCAACAAATAAAAATTATTATGGAACATCAAAAGAAAAGGAGAGAGTGTATGAGAGAGAGAGGATGGGAGGGAGAGAGATGAGTGAGAGAGGAGAGATAGAGGCCAGAGAATGGCTTTATAAGAAAAGTTAGGAAATTTATAAGCAGCAGCGATGGCTGAGAGGATGAAAAATGCATTCAAGAAGAGGAAAAAGAAGAAAAAAGCGGAGGTAGTGAACGAGGGAGAGGCGAGAGAGGAAAAGGATGGATAAAGGAGAGAGTTTTTTTGTGTTGCTTGAATAGTGAAAAAACGTATTGAAGAAGGGAAATGCATTGAGAGAGAGTTCGGGAAGAAGAAGTAATTGAGGTATGACATTTTCAACAATTTATCTCCTCGTGTTGACGTAGTGGATGGCTGGGCTGGGGTTCTTTCTGTCGCTTTTGGTTCAACTTTCCTGATTACAGCAGAAATCTTATTGTTGTTCAATCGTAAGTTTATGAAGAGTGCTCAGAGATTGAATTATTCATTTTTGCTCATTTCATTCGATTTGAAAGCTGGATCCTCGTGGAAATGCTGAGGCAGTGGTTTAACCAGCGGAACCTTACAATTTGTTAGGTAACACTCAAAGTAATGAATAAGAAATTTCAGCGTTCGCTCGTGGCTCACGATTTAATTGCGAGATTTGAACGGGTTATTCAAAAAGAAGGAGAAGATTTCACACATTAATTTATTCCAAACCACAAATGATAGAAACATGATTCCAACGTACATGAGGATGAGAAAAATTTGAAATCTTGAACAGAACAAATATATGTTCCAATGACGGTCGCATTGGCTATGCAGTAAAATGGCGGCTACCATCAGTTTTGGTTTTCGAGCTCACAGAAATCCATTTCATGATCTAGAAAGGAACTGAAAACATTGCTCAGACAACGAAATGATTGGCTCTGAACATATAAAATCACACAAAATGGCGTCTACACATAAAATCATACAAACTTTGTAACTGCTAATTGCTAGTCCAATAATTCCTGCTCACGAAGTGATCCTTCCTTAATTGTTGTTGTTGTTGTTGTTGTTGCCTTTCCACAGCAGCAGTTTACCTAAATACAGGAAAAAGATTTCAATCCCATTTGTTTACAAAAGATGGCGGACGTTGTCAACATACGTATTCTAGTTTCAATTTACTAGGCTAGGTTAGGTTAGGTTTGGTTAGAGCAGCCATGTTGTCAACAAATGGGATTGACTTATTTTTTCTGTCGTTAAGAAGACTCCTATAGCAGACCACGTCTGATTTGTGCAACAGTGTCAGTGCTGTCATGATCGGGAATTCTACCCAGGCTGTTGAAGTGTATCAACATTTTAAACTTTCATATTTCGATAAATATTGAAACTATGTTTCTATCTCTTGTAGTTAGAAAATAATGTTTAAAATCAGTTCCATCTTTTAAAATAGTTCTGCACCATGAAACATGCCTTCTTCAGCTGTGAAATAGTCGAAAATCATGATTATAAGGAAGTGATAGCCGTGGGCCGTAGCAGGTATTTGTTCAATCAGATAGAGATAAGCTGCGGTCTCCTGGGCACTCTTTGTAAGGATGACCGATTAGATTGACTTGCAGAAAAGACAGTTCTCTGCTGTAAAATCACTTCCCCGTACTGATAATGATAACTGTTTTGACTTGGTCACAAAAAAACCTACACTCTGGTGTAAATTACTTCCTGGTTGATCGGACCCTACCTAAAACTGTAGGTCTAGCTCATCTATCACCATCATTCAACTCATTATTATTATTATTCAACTCATATTATTATTATTATTATTATTATTATTATTCAACTCATCACCCATGCTCAGACGCAGACCTATGAGGGCTTCATCCTGAGAAAAAAAATAATGTTAGTGAAAAAACAAATCTAGAAACTGAAAACCAACACATGAACATTAAGAATTCACATTTGAATCCACATTAAATACAAATTCTGCTGCTCTTTGTCAATTTACTGTCACTGTCACTCTCACTGCCACATACCATCTTGACTTCAGCTGCATTGTGTAGTGGAAAACAGTGACAAATTTCTCTGCCAGATAAAGTGTGAACTTATCTCGTAGGGAGACTTTTGCGGCCACAAGCTAATTAGTCCAGACGAGAAAAGCCGACATAATTTCTAACGGCCACGAAGTTCCCACCTTCAGATGCTTGTTAGTCGCTCCTACATTTATAATGAGCTCTGTAATTTTCAGAACCCCCTTTTAAAAACTTGGTCGATTTAGTGCTTACGCTTTTAAATTGTAGCTGTCTTGGACAGGATAGGGGATGGGAGAAAAGCCTCGAGGTGGAAAGAGTGAAGAATGAATATTATTAATAAAAGAAAATTTATTGACGTATTTTCAGGTTTGAATTACTTTCATTTTTTTCGAAGGATGAAACCATAGATCTGAGACTGATGCGTGGGTGGGGTAGTTTGTGTGATAGTGAAAAGTAAGAATGCGCTCTAACCGAAAATTTAAGCTTTTTTGTAGGGAAATTTTAAATCAAGACTAACAAACTGTGGCACTGTGAGAACAGATTATTTGATAGAATCAGTACAATCAATAAATAAAGCTATTCAAAATGACTTTTCAACACAATTAAAAAAAATAAAAATGCAATACCTGTTTTGAAGTAAATCTCTACTCTAGTAATAGAACTCTTAATAATTTATAATAGTAACATTAGGAGTATTCTGGTGATAATATTTTTCTGATAACACGTTTTGATTTCATAAAAATAAAACATTTTTCCACTTCTCAGTTCCACAATTAATTTATTCTCCAGTTTTGAGAAATTACCAGTCGTTAGTTTAAAGATGTAATTTGATAAATTAATTTGAAGGAAAACTAGTAGTTATTTTACTTTAACAATTGTTAGGATGATATGAATTAACATATGTTGTGCTGTTCCATATGATTAGTTACTAAAAGACTATTTTGTTAGTGAAAACAGTTCAGTCCTAAATCACATTAAAGATACATTGCTTAAAATATTGAACTCTGTATTTTCATTTAAAATACTAATCTAAACATGGCGCAGTCGAAAAAAACGAAATTTAAATAGTAACTTGTCTGTTGTTATCCAAGAAGTAATAAGTGGAAAGTGACAGTTCAACGTTAAAAATGGAATCCAACAAACCAGGTACTTTGGTTGTTGATGGAGACATTGCAAATAATTTTGCTAACTTCAAAGTAGAAGTAACCATTTATTTGACTGCAACTGAAACTGAGAAAAAATCTCGTGAAATTCAAGTAATTTGAAGTGGCAAGGCTGAAAAACTTACTGGGACCTGATGGACTTGAACTGTACAACACTTTATCAGAGGGGAACGACAGCGAAACGGTTATCTCGATCCTTGATGCTCTGGAAAAACACTGTAAACCGAAACAGAACATGACAATGGACATCTATAAATTGCTGTCTAGAAAACAGTCACCTGAACAAAAATTTGAGAGCTTCTATGCAGATATGAGAAGATTAATAAAACCATGTCACCTCTAGGACTAGGAAGATACAATTATGAAGGCACTAATAGTACTTGGAGTAAACTCAAGAGAATTGCAAAAAAAACTTCTTTGTGAGGATGCTAATCCTTGACAAGGTAGTCAACTTTTGCAAATCAGTTGAGCTAGCAAACAGAAATATGGAACTATTGAGCAGAAGCAGTGAAATCATGAGAGGTGTTGACACAGTCAAACAGACGTCTTCCACCCTACAGCTAAGTTGAATATTCCTATTTTTAACAGAAAATCTAACAATTCTTTAGCTAGTACAGATAAAAACAAATGTTGCTCTAAGTAGGTATGTTTGGAGACCTTTGGGACAACCCCCCCCTCCCCCCCCCTCCCACCCCCTCCCCTAATTAGAAAATTTTGAAACATTTTAGGACTTAGAAAAATTTTGAAACATCTTAGGACATAGAAAATTTTTGTAACATCTCGGGACTTAGAAAAATTTTGAAACATCTTAGGACATAGAAAATTTTTGTAACATCTCAGGACTTAGAAAAATTTCCGAAAAATCGTAGGACTTAGAAAAATCTCAGGACTTAGAAAAATTTTCAAAAATCTTAGGACTTAGAAAAAATTTCCGAAAAATCTTGGGGACTTGGAAAAATTTTCAAAAATCTTGGGACTTAGAAAAATTTTCAAAAAATCTTGGGACTTGGAAAAATTTCCGAAAAATCTTGGGACTTGGAAAAATTTTCAAAAAATCTTGGGACTTAGAAAAATTTTCAAAAAATCTTTGGACTTGGAAAAATTTTCGAAAAATCTCAGGACTTAGAAAAATCTTGGGACTTGGAAAAATTTTCAAAAAATCTCAGGACTTGAAAAAATTTTCAAAAAATCTCAGGACTTGGGAAAATTTCCGAAAAATCGTGGGACTTGGAAAAATTTCCGAAAAATCGTGGGACTTAGAAAAATTTCCGAAAAATCGTAGGACTTGAAAAAATCTTCAAAAAATCTCAGGACTTGAAAAAATTTTCAAAAAATCTCAGGACTTGGGAAAATTTCCGAAAAATCGTGGGACTTGGAAAAATTTCCGAAAAATCGTGGGACTTAGAAAAATTTCCGAAAAATCGTAGGACTTGAAAAAATCTTCAAAATATCTTAGGACTTGGAAAAATTTCCGAAAAATCGTAGGACTTGGAAAAATTGTCAAAAAATCTTGGGATTTAGTTTTACATGGGGCATATGGGGAGGGGCATGTGGGAAGTTTGCTGGACTATAAGGAATGATCTCTAGACTTATTACTTTGAAAATAGGACTTAGTCATACATGGGGCATATGGGGAGGGGCATGTGGGAAGTTTGCTGGACTATAAGGAATGATCTCTAGACTTATTACTTTGAAAATAGGACTTAGTCATACATGGGGCATATGGGGAGGGGCATGTGGGAAGTTTGCTGGACTATAAGGAATGATCTCTAGACTTATTACTTTGAAAATAGGACTTAGTCATACATGGGGCATATGGGGAGGGGCATGTGGGGAGTGGAGCAATTATGTGACCAGCTTACTAATGGAAATGCACTATCTGTTTCAGATGAACAAGGCCAGCCGATGCCAGATGACTGAGGGCTCTCAGGGAGAGTTTGTTGTGCTGGAGGACACCTTCAACTCCTGCCTCCGCACCCTGTTCTACAACAACAACTGCATGGATGATCCAGCCAAGGACTTCCACTCCCTGCTCAACAGCCTTGAGGACAGAATCATTACGGCCATCTCTAACGAATTTCTGCATCATGGAACTGTGAAATTCAACTTGGTGTTGGAGGCTACCTACTACAAAAGCAGCCTCGATGAGCAGAACCAGGAGAAGGAGGAGTTCCAAGATGTGGCCTTCAAGACGCCCAACTATTCGGTGGTCAGCATCACAGAGCTCGCCCACATTGTCAAGGCGGCATGCCAGAAAATGTTGGAGGAGGAAGCCAAGTTTGAGGGCAATTCCAGCGGATGGACCCTCCTCAACATCGATGGCCTACTCATCCGTATCAGCAAGTATTCGCCGCTGCGGGGATCATCATACATCGAGCTGCCTACCAAGATTGCAGCAAGGTTGGCTGTGATAAACCCAAAGAACAAGGACCAGCAGTGCTTCAAGTGGGCCATGCTTGCCAAGCATGTCCAAGGAGCACATCCAGAGCGGGTCAATGACCGGTACTACCAGCTGACCGACAAGTACAACTTTTCCGGATTGTCTTTCCCCACCACCATCAACCAGATCGATACTTTTGAGAGGAACAATCCCAGAGTATCGGTCAATGTCTATGGTATCGATGCCGACAACAACATCTTCCCGCGACGAGTTGTCAAGGAAATCAAGGCTGACCATACTGATCTACTCCTGCAGTGTGAGAGTGAAACAGCGGATGGTGATGACTTGGAAGTGAATAGCCACTACTGCTGGATAAAGAACTTTGAAAAGTTGCTGCGAGCCCAGCTGACAAAACGTAGAGGACAGATTATCATCTGCAGACGCTGTTTCACCCATTACACCCTCAGCAGAGAAGGCGAGCGCAGGATGAAGGAGCATGAAGAGTTTTGCGCCCAGAACCGGACAGCAAGGATTGTGATGCCCAAGCCCAATGATGATGGAAGCCCACCTACCATGAAGTTTGAAAAGCACTTGAACAAGTATAGGTTACCACTTGTTGCCTATGCAGACTTTGAGTGTTTGTTGGAGCAGCCCACTCCTGAGGAAGATGGTGGAGCCCCAGAGCGATGGATTGGAAAGGCTACAAGAGTTCTCCAATACCATAAGGCAATGAGTTATTGCCTCTACTTTGTGAGGGATAAACAACAATTCCCCTCATGGCTCACCATCAGCAACCTCATTCCCCAGGACCCAATTGTGTACCGTGGACCAGATGCTGCTGCCCACTTCATGAAGACACTGACTGAGGTTGCAACCGATATTGCAGAAGCCATTGAATGTCATCAGACAAGGATGTCCCCGCTCTCTGACAAACAAAAGGTAGATTTTGATGCGGTTGAGTTCTGTGAAGCTTGTCACAAGAAGTTCACCAATGACAAGGTTCGGGACCACTGTCATATGACTGGGTTGTACCGGAATGCATTATGTAACAAGTGCAACCTGCAGAGACGTCGTCAAACCTACATCCCTGTATTCCTCCACAATTCCTCAAATTATGATACCCACTTGATCATTCCTCATCTTGGATCTGACAAATCTGAAATTTCAGTTATTCCAAACACATCTGAAAAATATATATCCTTCACCAAGCACATCTCAAAGAGACTCCATCTGAGATTCATTGACACATTCCGGTTTACACCCGACAGTCTGGACAACCTGGTAACGAATCTTGTCAAGACAGCTGAGAATGCCTCTGATCTTGCCAATGTATTGGTGCACACCTCTAAACAGTTTAGAGATAAACTGGCTCTTGTGTCCCGTAAAGGTGTGTTCCCGTACGAGTACTGCAACTTATGGGAGAGATTGGAGGAAACTTCGCTGCCACCAAAAGATGTATTCTACAGTAGGCTAACAGATCGCGGTATCAGTGATGAGGACTATGTACATGCGCAATGTGTCTGGCGCCAGTTCAGTTGTAGCACCCTGGGAGAGTACAGCGATCTCTATCTAAAATCAGATGTGCTCCTGCTGGCTGATGTATTTGAAAGCTTTAGAGACGTGTGCATGAGGACATACGATCTGGACTGTGCTCATTATTTCACATCACCAGGCTTCTCCTTTGATGTTATGCTCAAAAGTACAAAGGTGGAACTTGAGCTGCTGACCGACTACGACATGTACATGCTTATTGAACGAGGTATCAGAGGAGGTATCACCACATGCATTCACCGCCATGCCATTGCCAACAACCAGTATACTGGGGCGCCTGTGGATCCAGAGAAACCTACATCCTACCTCCTGTACACAGACGCCAACAACCTGTATGGCTGGGCAATGAGCAATCCACTTCCTTGCCGGAAATTCCAATGGATGGGCAAAGAGGAACTGGAGGCAGTGACCAGAGACATTGCAGGTGTTGCTGATAGACAGCAAATTGGATACATCCTCGAGGTTGATGTGGAGTACCCTGCCGAACTGCATGATCTACACAACGAGTTTCCATTCCTACCAGAAAACCGGAAAACGCAGAAATCTGGATATGTTCGCCTGATGACAACACTGAACTCGCATACACGCTACGTCTGCCACTACCGTCTTCTCAAACAAGCTGTCCAACATGGTTTGAGAATAACCAAGGTCCATCGAGGTGTGAGATTTGAGCAGACCGACTTCCTAGCTTCCTACATCCAGCTCAATACCAGTCTCAGACAGCAGTCAAAGAATAAGTTTGAGAAAAACTTCTTCAAACTAATGAATAACGCTGTCTTTGGCAAGACCATGGAGAATGTGAGGAAGCGTATGAACATGGAGTTGGTCAACTGTGAGAACCGTCTAAAGAAGCTTGTAGCCCGACCATCATTCAAGGATCGAATCATCTTTGGGGAGAACATCTGTGCAGTGACCCTACATCAGGAGAAAGTTAATCTCAACAAACCGATTTACGTTGGACTATCTGTGTTGGACATCAGTAAAACCCTAATGTACGAATTCCACTATGATGTGATGAAACCCATCTACAACGATCGTCTCAAGCTATTGTACCAGGACACAGACAGCCTCTTCTACCTGGTTGAGACAGAAGACATGTACAAGGATATACTCAACATCAAGGAGCTGCGAGATATCTTTGACACGTCAGAATACCCAACCGACCATCCTTGCTACTCTCATACAAACAAAATGGTGTTGGGGAAGTTCAAAGATGAGTATTCGGCCAGAGCTCCTCACGAGTATGTTGGACTGCGCTCCAAGCTGTACGCCTGTCGATGCTACAATCCTGATCCTAGCCAGGCAAAGAGTGGACTCATCAAGAAGGCTAAGGGAGTACGGCGACCTGTGTTGGGTCAAGAGCTATCAAAGGATCATCCCGATGCCAAACGCTACATCGGCTTCCACGACTACCTGGACTGCCTCTATGGAGATGAGGCGATCTATAGAGAGCAAGTCATGTTCAGCACACGAAAACACCAAATCATGACGACTGTGCAAAAGAAGAAGGCCCTTAGCAATGCTGATGAAAAACGAAGCATAATGGATGATGGCATCAGCACTATGGCATTTGGGCACCATCAGCTCAGTAACAAAAGAACTTCCAGTGATGAAGACCAGCCTCCCACAAAGCGGGCTTGTAATGATGATGACGTCATGGACAGCAGTGATGATGACGTCATGGACAGCAGTGACGTCATGATTACTTCCAAGAATTAATGAGCATTGAGGCTATAAATGGACGTGCATCGGCGGATGACCTTCAATCATGATGCAGGCAACATACTATCTACTTGTGGCAGCTGCTGTGAGCGTTAGCTCGTTGGACCCAGAGTACAGGACTGAGGAATTTCTAACATCAAGGGAGCATGGACTGGATAAATCAAATGTGTTCCACATACGTCAGTGCCTGGTGTCAAGAATGGTGCTACACCGGAATACTACACAGGAAGCCATTGATGCAATGGGCCGTGACGTTAACGAATGGTACATGAAGCTGGCTGCAGAACGCAATGTGGAGGAGGACCTGTGCCGACGAGTCCATTGCGCATACAATTTGCGCACCTGTCTCCACCCATCCTTCACATCGCTGGGCTTTCTTGAAGCCATCATTGCTGCATCAGACACGGTCTGTACACCACACTGTCCTACGCTCTCTACTACTACAGCTGTACCGAAGACTCTGGACAACTCACCGCCACCAGCCATCACCAGTGGAGCCAGCAGAGCGATATAATGTGCGATTGTGGAGATTGTCAACATGTTACCAGCAACCACTGGATTCTGCAACCACTATTCTGTTTCGGCTACGAAGAACAACCTGAACCATTTGGAACATTACAAAACTTTGTGGAAACAGTGTCATTATGCTTTCCTGAAGCCTTCATAAGTAATCTTTACAATGATGCTATTATTTTACAATTCCCTCTTGGCAAAGGACTGTGTGAAATTGCTGCCAACCTGGGACAGCTGTACCATTGGGTGCTTGTCGATATCATGGACTAAACTGTATGTATATCATTTCTATTGTCAATAAATATTGTATATCCACATGTCGGCTACTAATTTCTAACCCATGATTGACTTAAACTAACCTTTTGGCGCCATACCAATGAAACATGTCTGTGGAATTGCGCAATATTATGCAAATGTGTTACGTAATCGCTGACCTTGACAGCTTCATTGGTATGATGCAGGAAAAAACATGTTTGTGTGCAGCAGTACTGACCTTGGCGCCATCCAGGAAAAACGTGACTGTGTGCAACAATCACTGACATTCTGGCGCCATTTCAATGCCTAGTATATATATTATGTAAACATATATTATGTATCAGTATGGAGAAGGCTACAATAGCAAGAGAGTTGCACAGGTCAGCTCGTCGGAATTTCCCAACACGTATGGTAACTGTGAAGGGGCTAGATGATCTGTATCAGGCTGATCTAGTTGAGATGATACCGTATGCACGTCAGAACAAAGGATACAGGTACATTATTACAATTATCAATTGTCTGAGCAAGTATGCTTACGCTATTCCGATAAAGAACAAGTCAGCCGATGCAGTTGTCAAGGCAATGCATCCTATATTTGAGCAGAATCCAATGAAACACTTGCAAACTGACGATGGTAAAGAGTGGTTCAATTCAAAGTTTCAACAACTTGTGAAACACTATGACATCAATCACTATTCAACGTATTCAGATAAGAAGGCTTCAATAGTGGAACGTTTCAACAGAACACTTAAACATTTAATGTGGATCAAATTCACTGAGCGTGGAACCTATCGCTGGACAGATATTCTAACCTCACTTGTCAAAGAGTACAATGGAAGAATCCATAGGACAATAGGTATGCGACCGGTTGATGTTACAAAAGAGCATGAGACATTACTGCTCTCCAGACTTAGTGAACAACGTCAAGAGTATCAACAGAGCTTGTTGGACAAATCTGAAAACCGGTTCTATCCAGGTGTTCACCAAACAGTCGATCCAGGTGATAAGGTTCGAATAAGCAAGTATAAAATGACATTCGACAAGGGCTACCTACCCAATTGGACAAATGAGCTGTTCACAGTAACACGTGTGCGACCTACAGTGCCTGTAACATACGAGTTGGAAGATTGCAGAGGACAGCGTGTGCAAGGAGGATTCTATGCAGAAGAGATTGTGAAAACCAAAGTACCCAGTGTTTTTGAAATTGCCAGAGTGCTGAGAAGGAAAGGTAATAAACTGTTGGTGCGCTGGAAAGGATACGATCGCAGTCACGACTCTTGGATTGATAGAGCAGATTTAGTGTGATGAAGCCGGTTGTGCAAAGGAGTCACAGGTTCAATATAATTGACTTTGATCAAGTGGTGAGAGGCTGTGGTCTGACCGACCCAGAAATGAATGCAAAGAAACGTCATGGACCTTTGTTCCCCAACCATATGCGCTGCATTATATGTGGACCGTCAGGCTGTGGAAAAACCAATTTACTGTTCAACATGCTTTTTGATCTTAAAGGAATCTCATTTTCAAACATCTATCTCTACTCAAAAACTGCATTTCAACCAAAGTATCAGCTACTGCGCACCATTATGGAAGACCTTGGACCTAAACTGAGCTACACCGAGTGTGACACATGTGAAGAGATACCTGCACCGCATGAGTTGCCCGCCAACTCGATAATAATTTTCGACGATGTGATCTGTGAGCAACAGGAAGCCATCAGACGTTACTTTACCACTGGTCGACACAGTAACGTTGATGCATTTTATCTGGCACAGACTTATAGCCGTATACCAAAACAGTTGATACGTGACAATGCCAATTTTCTAATCATGTTTAAACAAGACGAACTGAATATGAAACATTTGTACAGAGATCATGTGGGATCCGACATGACCTTTGACGAATTCAGAAGAATATGCAATGACGTATGGTCATCATCTGCGCATGCATTCCTTGTAGTTGATCAGTCCTCAGACAAGAATAGAGGGCGCTACAGGAATGGCCTTGATACATTCTTAGTTGAAGCACAGCAGTGATTTCGCTCAGTCTAGCACTGAACGCCGAGTGAGACGGACGAGGAGATGAAGCAAACTGTGGAAGAGATTGCACCAACCATCATGGAGATTGTCAAGCTGAAGCGTAACATCAAGAGGAAGCATAGAGAGCTGACACTGGGCAGGGAATTGACAGAGGAGCAGCATGCAAAACATTTCAAGCCGCTTAGTGATCCACTTGCCAATATTGTTGAAACACTCAAATCTTCTAAACCACCGGCTCAACAACAGACACATCTAATGACTACACCATTTTTGGATGCACCCCGTATATTGCCTACACCGCCAACAACACCAGCCAGCAGCAGCACTCCCTATCCAGGAAGGATGAAGCATAGACTGCAATCACTGCCAGATATTAGAGAAGAGGAGTCACCAATCTTTGAAACATATGGAACAGGTGAAGGTGCAAGTCCAGCTGCAAGTACTTCGAGTGTTGCACGACAATTGTGGAAGCGTCAAGACATGGGTGATGACGATGATGATGATGAGGAAAACCTTAGTGTTGAGAAATTGCTCGATACTAGCAGTCATGTGGCACAACAAGCGTTGGCCCAATCTGATCTGGCTTCAAAACCAGTGGGGGAGTACATTATGCAATCAGTGCGCAAGGACTTTAACTTTGATGATGCATTTGGACCAAAAGTGATAGACAACTTGTACTATCTAGGCAGTAAGCTGCTTACCTTTGGACCTAAAGGTAACAAGATTGTGCTGTCTAATCCTGCAGATGGGAGGATTGAAAAGACTTTCAGAGCTACACCAGGCCTTTGTGAGCTGGTTTTCATGAAAATGCCTGACAAAGGAAAAGTGAAGGTAGACGACTTGAACACCTATAAACTGCTTTTGGACTTTACCAATGTGTACCGAGAAAACTACAGTCCAAATGGTAAGATTGCAAACTATAACAATATCAAGTACAAGAGGACAATCAAGGATCTGATAAGAGGAGGAGGAGAAGCAGTCAGTGGGAAAGGAGCCAAAGTTGCTGGAAGAGGACTGTTGGTACCTTTCAATATGGTTGCAAGTAATGGCAACAGGATTGAATATGTCTACTACAACGATCCCAACGAACTTGTGGACAGACTGAAGCTGTTGGATCAGTCTAAAGCAGTTGGCAACACTGGACATGAGAATGAAATCAACTCAATCTTGGAAGAGTTGGAGGAAGGCGGTTACATAGTTGGTAAGCCTGCACACACTATATAAGGCGGCAATGTTGCATTGATGGGCAGTAAGTCTCTCGAGAGCAGACATGAATTCTTTGGGAAACATCAATGCCCGTCATAGGCGTATGATCAATTTGGCAAATCCACGCAGCAATCGTGATGCTGTGAATCTGATTACATGTAGAGATATAATGTCATTTCATTTGCCAAAGAGAAGAGATCCCGATACATTGCAATTAATGACAAGCCTTAAGAAATCAATACTGACGGATATGCAAGATCCAATTCAACCTACAGATGGAGTGAACAAACAGTATTTGGAGAAAAGGATGGATGAACATTCAAAGGATGTGGTTGAAAAGTGTCTCACTGTCATGTTGGATGTTAGTTCGTCAAGTGAAAACCGCAATTTGACTAAAGAACAATTGAAGGATAAAATGTTAAAGCTTATGGGAATCTCCAAACCGTCTAAGGGTATAAAATGAGATGACAAGGCCGCTGATCGACATAAGATGACTGTATGCAGAGGTAGACGGAGGTATCGAGGAAGAGGAGTACTTTCAGCAATCACAAACGCAGCGGGTACAATAGTCAACAAAGCGATAGACATACTGCCCGTAGAACTTCATCTTCCCGGCTACCAGTACTGTGGACCAGGTACAAAGCTTGAAAAACGATTGGCAAGAGGTGATCCAGGAATCAACAAACTTGATCAGGCCTGCAAGCAGCACGACATTGCCTATTCGAGGAATAGCGATACAAGGAGCAGAGCAGCAGCAGACAGAGATTTGGCTGAACGGGCTTGGAGTGTGGCAACATCTTCAGACGCTGGATTGGCAGAAAGAGCTGCAGCATTAGCGGTGACCAACATCATGAAGGCCAAGGCAAAGTTTGGAGGAGGAGCGAAGAGGAGAGCTGCACAGAGCAGGAGGAGGAAGAGAACTACAGCGGCTTCCAGGAAAAGGAGTGGTAGAGGTCTGTACCTGAGACGTCAGAAGACGGGAAATGGGGTGCGTCGCCGTCAATGTGGCGGCAGAAGATGATTGTTGCTCTACCCGACCGAGCGCTAACAGATGCCGACCTCTACAAGTACGCCTGCCGTCTCAAGCTGAAGAAATTTCGAGGAGTTTTCATGCGAGATGCTCTACCAACCAATGGACCACTGGATCAAGAGTGTGGCATCATCAACCTGGACCAAAGTGATGGAGCTGGCACACATTGGGTGTGCTATGTGAAGAAGAAGGATGGCATCGTTCGCTACTTTGACGGATTTGGCAATTTGAGACCACCGCAGGAGTTTATCGACTACATGCACAGAGGATCGAGTCCAGCAGCAAGGATCGAGTACAACTACGACCAGAAGCAAGAGGATCTCTACTCTCATATATGCGGACATTTATGTTTAAAGTTTTTGCTTGATGAAAATAAATAACAATGTACAACAATTGTCTTTTCATTTCTCCCACCCACATAGTATAAAGGTTCTAGTCTATACTCTTATCAAGTCATTGTGTAATAGTACACTGAGCAGTCAAGACCATGATGCTCTGCTTTGGAGGTAGAGCCTCAATATTGAAAAGTGAATTTTACCTGCCACTTGATACAAGCAATGGCGAATGGGAAATTGGACTCATCAGCTTTACTAGCTGCAACTCTATACCAAATGTTGAGAATGGCTACAACAATGCACTACATTTCCTGGCTCCAAAAGTGGACCAGAAGGACGACTATGCAATGACTCATGAGGAAGTTACAGGTAAAGTGTTTGCTCAGCAGTTGTTTAGTGATACTGCTAACCAGGGTACTCAAAGGAAGCCTAGAGCTGCCCAGGCTGGAGGAGAAAAAGCTCCAGTATTGGTTTGGCAAAAGGTAGTATTGCCAGAAGGTAGTTTTGAATTTCAAACAATTGCCAACCTGCTGGAGGCAAGGATGAAGAAACGTGGAGTCAAGTTTCAGATGGCTGTGGACCCATCGACCTTGAAATGTTTAGTATTATGCGACGCCATGTTGGACTTTAGACAACCTGATTCAATAGGAAAGCTGCTGGGATTCGACCAAGTTGTAGAAGCTAAAGTCGAGACTAGAGGTATCACGACAGTGCAAATCAGTCGTCCCAATGTGCTGCGTATAAAGTGTAACATTGTGAGTGGATCCTACTCAAATGGAGTCAAGGATCACGTGATCTATGAGTTTTACCCAGATGTTGATCCAGGGTATAAAATGAGTGTGACTGTACAAAATGTCATCTATTTACCGGTAGACACCAAGCAGATTGGTAGCATTACATTGGAGATTGTTGATGAGAACGGACGTCTGGTGGACTTTAGGGAGGAACCGATAAACATAACCTTACATTTGCGACAACAACCCAAGTGATGGTGCTATTATTTGGCAAGTGGAATCAAGGATTGGATGTGGAAGCAGCAATGTCCCCCATGGAGGTGGTAGAACAAAAGTCTATTAATAGGGCACCATTTGTGAAAGACGTCATTCGACCATTGGACTCTGTGGTGTTAACATCGAGCAGCATCAAATATCTGCAGAAGAAAGGCTATCAAGTTGTAAGAGGAGGAAGACGACGACAACAACAGTGAAAAATGGGAGTTTTGGATGTGACAAGGGCTGGCCCTTCAGCGGAGAACAGCATCACTGGCTATGAATATCATTCTCATGCACCGTATACTACAGGCTTTGGTGCCAACGATGAGATTCGGATAGCAATTCAGCAGCAGGACATCTATACACTGCCATCGGAGAGCTATCTGCACATGGAGTACAAGGTGACCAATGCATCAAATGCAACCTTGGGAGGCTCACCTTGTGTTTCTGGATTCTTTGCCCACCTGTTTTCGGAAATACGCTACGAGATCAATGGAGTTGTAGTGGACAGCATACGTAGCCCTGGCATTGCCAGCCTGATGAAGAATGCCATGACCTTTGAGCGGGAAGAACAGCTCAAGATGGATGGAGCCGGCTACAGATATGATGCCCAGGCAGGGTTTGGCACGTTTGATGCCAATGGTGCCAACACAACCATCATGAATGTGCCACTTAGATACCTGTTGGGCTTTGCTGAGGACTATAGGCAGATTATGCTGAATGTGAAACAGGAGCTGGTGCTGAGACGCAGTGCTGACACTTCAGACTGTTTGAATACAGCAGGCAAGGTCACAATTGAGAAACTGGTGTGGAGGATGCCCTATGTAGAGGTGTCTGATGAAGCTAAATTGCGTCTGCTGAGACTGGTGCAAAACAACACGCCCATCTCAATGCCATTCAGACATTGGGAACTGTACGAGTATCCATCTTTGCCACAGACCACAAAACATACGTGGACTGTCAAGTCGACTACTCAGCTGGAGAAGCCAAGATACATTGTGATTGGACTGCAGACTGGAAGAAGAGGAGCGGCTACTGTGAATAGCTCATACTTTGACATGTGCAAAATGAAAGACATTCGAGTGTTTTTGAACAACAAGTACTATCCATATGAAAGCATCAATGGTGATGACAACCAAGTGTACAATATGTATGCAGCATTCAATGGAGTCTACAATCGTGATGACGCTCGAGCAAGCAACCCACTTTTTGAGAAACAGGCTGTGCGGGATGGTAAGATGTTACTGTTTCCCATTGACTGTTCACGTCAAAACGAATCGCTCAAGACGGGAAGCATTGACATCAGAGTTGAGTTTGAAGCAAGTGACAACATTCCAGGAAAAACACATGCCTATTGTCTGCTGATACACGAAGTGGTTAAGGAGTATCAGCCAATGACCGGTCTTGTTCAATCAGCCTAGAGAGAGAGAGCGGTGGAGGATATAAAGGCGGTCAGCAAGCAGCAGTATGCTCATAGTTGCAAGAAGCATCGAGTGAAGCAGTCATCATGTCCAGGAGAGTTCTACGCTTTTTGGATGAGGAGGAGGGGGAGTTGCCACCCAGCGATGGAGAGGATGTTGTGGGCTGCTGCCCAGGCTACTACACTCAACATGAGACATCGTTGATGAAGGATGCTTCTACAAGTACAACCGACCTCAACCAGGCTTCCACTGATGATGACGACGAAGATGGCATCACACCAAGCAGGGCTACAGAACTTTTTGGACCAATACCAATCTACTTGATGGACTTTCAAGGCTTTGAGGGATTGAATAACCAGTTTATTGTCAAGGAGATGGCAATATTGGAACGTGACGATGAACATCATGTGTTGACTCACCACTACTTTTTCAAGTCACCATACCCGGACATTTTGCTGAAAACAAGCGGCCTGGTTGAAAGCAATCAATTACAAAGAGCTAAACATGGACTGAGATGGTCGGGCAATGGAGCCGGCCAAACACACCTCTCATATTCGGCCTTGAAGCAAATTGTATGTGACACAGTTGGAAGATGGCTGCACGAGAACAGTGAATCGGGACGGCCAGTCAAGATCTTGGTATATGGATATGAGAAGATTTGTCTGCTGGAAACGCTACTGCAGCTGAACAAAAAGGAAAATGTGGAGTATGTGGACCTGAGTTCGCCCTACCTATTCCCTGAGACGCCCAACTTGGAGGTGCTGATGAAGACTACTACAGTCTACTGCCCAGAACATTACCTGCTCGACTTCTTGGAGACTGTGAAGATGAAGCTGGCTGGTGACAATGGAGGACGAGGACGCTTGGATGTACCGCCATTTTGTGCGCTCAATGTAGTAAACATCCTGCACAATTGGATCATGCAAGCATTACAAAGAGATAGATATTTTTGTCGAAGTTTATTTTTGTCAATAAAGAATGAAATGTGAATATTGCGTCATCATTTACCCCACCACCTCTAGTATTTAAGAGCCTGCTGCTGCTCAGTATAGTTTAGTTTAACACCTACAGTCAAGATGATCTCAAGGATTTTGAGCTCAAGGGCAGCCGAGACACGCTTGAAGGCGGCAGTCATGGATCTAGAAGCTGAGCTACTGCGGCGGCAAGACAGCTTGAGCATGGACAATTTTCAACTTGAATCTGGGCATGCAGAGTCATGTGACGTCAGCTCTGAGAATATCCTTGAATGTGATTGTACTCGTCTCAGGAGACTACGCTATGCTGTCATCGATGCAGTACCTAGTCAAGGGTTTATACAATGGGTCAGAGACAAAGACGACTTCCCAGGTGAAAGATTTTGTCCAGGTCCACAATCTGCAAACTTCAACCGTACTAGTGTCAATTCGTTCCTGAAAGATATCTACATGGGCATTGCATCGTATAAGGAGGATAAGAAGCAACGGTCTCCAGCATCATATGTGGATAGACTGCCATTCATGGTGACAGCCTGTTTTGATAATCATTGGAGAGTGCCATTAGACACAATATACAAGTTAAAGAATAGCTTGGTAGCCATAATGGACTTGCGTTCAGTGCCTGGATGGAGGAACAAGGATGTTAAGCTGGAGATTGATTTCAATGACAGCGATGAGACTTGGTGGTGTGACTTTGAGTGCGGTGACCAGAGTCTATCTTTGGTTGGCAGAAGAAGGATTACATTTGCCGGCTTTGACTACAACTCTATGGATGGACGTGTCAGATGCATTAGGATTGAGGAGGGTCAATCAGGCGATCCTGCTCTACTGGTATCAATTCGTAAAGCTGAGCAACATTATAGATTATGGCCGCCAGGTGATGTGACCGATGGCGTGGGCCATGTAAAGGAATCTCTTAATAGGTCGGCAGAGACCTATGGTGTTACCAGAGACTTTGAAAGGGGCAATATTGTAGCCAATTTCTATGTATTGTTTCATACTTGAGATTGTTTAATAAATAATGTATTGTAAGAGTATATACTTTTCTTTTCAACCTTTTTTCTTTGAAGCAACAGTGCACTAGGTGAACACTTGGTGTAAACTTTTAAGCCTAAGTGAGCACTAGGTGAACACTTGGTGAACACTTAGTGATCACTAGGTGAACACTTGGTGTACACTTTTAGGCCTAAGTGAGCACTAGGTGAACACTTAGTGAACACTGGTGATCACTAGGTGAGCACTAGGTGAACACTAGGTGAACACTTGGTGTACACTTGTAGGCATAAGTGGACACTGAAACTATGGTAGGGGAAAATGAATAACAAATCAGTTGCAGATGTCACACTTTTATTTTTTCATTCTTTAATCAATTGGATTCTATGGGTTCTCCCAGCAGGATGGCACATGAATTTATATGATTTCATGTCGACGGTTCCTACAGCAGGGACGAATTTGAAGGTGGTCCTGCAGTACGACTCTGGAAGTATAACCCATATGTGTGCGTTGTCGGAATCCAGTGTGACTGCCACCTTTTCACCATATTTTGTGGTGACTCTCTCTGCGCTGATCATTTGGTACGTGTGCCCTGGCTCGAGATCTTTCATGGATACGAGGTCTAGCGGCTTTTGGGATGCAATTGTGTTGTAGATGGCGTCAGCGGCATCATTAGTGGATGACATCTGAAAATGAACAGGTATTAGCATAATCTTACAGTCAGCATTGTGGGTCAGCCATTCATGTGGATGAGATTTCATGCAGTAGATGAATGAGATTTCATGCAGTAGATGAATGAGATTTCATGCAGTAGATGAATGAGATTTCATGCAGTAGATGATATCATGGTTAGCCATTTGAGGTTAGATTTCATGCAATGGATGAATGATAACATGGTTAGGCATTAGATTTCATGCAATAGCTATGGAGGTTAGATGATCTAGCAAGAGACAAATACTTACTGTTATTGAGTCTTTAGCAGGATTCACTGTAGAAGCTAGCAGTCGTTTGCTGAGATACTATGGATCTACAAGCCAGAGGTCCTCTATATATACTTGGTAACCGGATCTCCCCAAGGTCAACTGTGCTCCCACCTATTCCTTGTACAGCCATAAATTAGTTGCATACGTTTTTTCCTGGATGGCGCCAAGGTCAGTAATGCTGTACACAGACATGTTTTTTCCTGCTTCATTGGTATGGCGCCAAAGGCAAGTGATTACGTAATGCATAATGTTGTGCAATTACTTGTTTTCCTGCTTCATTGGTATGGCGCCAATGGCAAGTGATTACGTAATGCATAATGTTGCGCAATTACTTGTTTTTCCTGCATTGGAATGACGTCATACAAAATGTCAAGGCCGGTAGGCTAGTGAGGCGGGGTATGGTCATCTGGCATCGGCTGGCCTTGTTCATCTGAAACAGATAGTGCATTTCCATTAGTAAGCTGGTCACATAATTGCTCCACTCCCCACATGCCCCTCCCCATATGCCCCATGTATGACTAAGTCCTATTTTCAAAGTAATAAGTCTAGAGATCATTCCTTATAGTCCAGCAAACTTCCCACATGCCCCTCCCCATATGCCCCATGTATGACTAAGTCCTATTTTCAAAGTAATAAGTCTAGAGATCATTCCTTATAGTCCAGCAAACTTCCCACATGCCCCTCCCCATATGCCCCATGTATGACTAAGTCCTATTTTCAAAGTAATAAGTCTAGAGATCATTCCTTATAGTCCAGCAAACTTCCCACATGCCCCTCCCCATATGCCCCATGTAAAACTAAATCCCAAGATTTTTTGACAATTTTTCCAAGTCCTACGATTTTTCGGAAATTTTTCCAAGTCCTAAGATTTTTTGAAGATTTTTTCAAGTCCTACGATTTTTCGGAAATTTTTCTAAGTCCCACGATTTTTCGGAAATTTTTCCAAGTCCCACGATTTTTCGGAAATTTTCCCAAGTCCTGAGATTTTTTGAAAATTTTTTCAAGTCCTGAGATTTTTCGAAAATTTTTCCAAGTCCCAAGATTTTTCTAAGTCCTGAGATTTTTCGAAAATTTTTCCAAGTCCCAAGATTTTTTGAAAATTTTTCTAAGTCCTGAGATTTTTCTAAGTCCTACGATTTTTCGGAAATTTTTCTAAGTCCTGAGATGTTACAAAAATTTTCTATGTCCTAAGATGTTTCAAAATTTTTCTAAGTCCCGAGATGTTACAAAAATTTTCTATGTCCTAAGATGTTTCAAAATTTTTCTAAGTCCTAAAATGTTTCAAAATTTTCTAAGTCCTGAGATGTTGCAAAATTTTTCTAAGTCCTGAGATGATGCAAAATTTTTCTAAGTCCTGAGATGATGCAAAATTTTTCTAAGTCCTAACATTTTTCTAAGTCCTAAAATGTTTCAAAAATTTACCAAGTCCTGAGATGTTACAAGCACTTGTACTTACATTTTAATCACTACTGAAGATCTGGGTGAATTCACAACAGAAGGTCTGGGCTATAGTATAAGCACTCGTCCGCGTTCACTGAGACACTATGACCCTACCAGCAACTGATCCCCCATATATACTCATGCCAGGTCCCCACCCATGGTCCCCTGACCTTGGCCGATCGGTCGGAATTTTTTCTAATTTTTTTTTTTTTTTTTTAATTTTTTTTTTTTTTTATTTTTATTTTTTTTTTTTAATTTTTTTTTTTTTATTTATTTATTTTTTTTTTTTTAATTTTTTTTTTTTTTTTAATTTTTTTTTTTTTTTTTGGGGGGGGGGAGGGGAGGGGGGGGAGGGGGGGGGGGTTGTCCCAAAGGTCTCCAAACATACCTACTGCTCTAGATGTGGTAGAAGACAGTCTGGGGTTTGTCCAGCTTTAGGAAAGATTTGTAGCTATTGCTCAAAACCCAATCATTTTGCCATTGTATGTAGATTGAAACATTCTTGGCAGGCTAATGAGATCAGCTGCAAGGAAGACCAAAGTTATGGGGAAGTAAACACCAAAGATGTAGAATCTGACAGACAATTGGGTTAATCATGAAATTGATAGCCTTCACACTGTAAACTTGCTTAGCAAAAAAAGGGTATGGTTCCAAGAAGTGCGTGTAAATGGGCATAAAATGAATGTCAAGCTTGACAGTGGAGCTGATGTAAATATTCTACCCTTTCACTTACTTGGAAAATACAGTATTCTGTACAAGTCATTGGAAAAATATAACATACAATGGAGGCTTTTGGGGGCTTTAAAATAAAACCGGTAGGTTGTGTAACCATACACATTTAATCTGACTAAAATATCCCTAGCGAATTTCTTAATTGTGAAATGTCCTTCAGCTCTTCCAATCCTAGGCCTAGAATCATGCATTGATCTCAACTTGATTAAAAGAGTTGACATTATAGATAAAAATAATGGTGCAAATCATCAGGTGGATATAGAAAAGTAAGCTATTTATGAAAAAAATGAAGATGTTTTTGATAGCCTTGGGCGCTTCCCTGATGTTTGCAAAATCAAATTGAAAGAAAATGCATCTTCAACAATAAGTCCTGCTTAATGTATCCCAATTAAAATTAAAGAGAAATTTCGGGAAACTTTGGAATCATTAGAATCAAAAGGTATTATAACTCCAGTTGAAGAGCCTGTTGACTGGATTAATAATGTAGTAGTTGTTGAAAAACCAGATGGATCACTAAGAATCTGTATTGACCCTGTTGAACTGAATAAATACATAATCAGGGAACGTTATCTTATTCCAACAGTAGAGGAGCTAGCACCAAAACTGTCTCACAAGAAAGTGTTTACTGTTTTAGATATTAAATACACATTCAATCACATTGCACTTGATGAGGAGTCAAGTAAGCTATGTTCATTTAGCACAGGATTTGGAACATACAGATTTCTACAAGCCCCATTTGGTCTGTCATGCTTGCCAGAACTATTTTAGAGATTAGTTCACAAATACTTTGGAGATATTGAAGGCATCTCATTGTACTTTGATGACCTCTGCATTGCTAGTAACTCAAAAGAAGAAAATGATAGAATACTGACTCAGGTATTAGAAAGAGCAAAACATTTTGATGTGAAGTTCAACTTTAAAAAGTTTCAGCATTGTGCGTCTCAAATAAAATATCTAGGTGTAATATTTTGTGAGAAATGCATGCTACCCGACCCCGAAAAAATTTAAACAATACAGAAACTAGAAAATCCAAAAAAAAGATTTATAGTGTATGTTGGGAATGGTAAATCACTTGAGACATTTCATACCAAATATGTCAGAATTAGTATCACCATTAAGAAAACTCTTGAGGAAAGATATTTTGTGGCAATGGAACAAAACTCACAGTCAAGCCTTTCAGAGACTAAAACAGGCTATCTGCAGTTCTCAAGTACTAAGAGCATTTGACCCAAAAAGCCCAATTGAAGTACAATATGATGCATCTAAAGATTCACTTGGCTTCTGTATGATCCAAGAAGGAAAGCCACTGTATTTTGGATCAAGATCAATGACAACAACTGAAGAATCCTATGCTCAAGTAGAAAAGGAAATGCTAGCCATATGCTTTGCCATACAAAAACTACAAAACTACATCTATGGCCATGACTGTCACCATTTTTACTGATCATCTACCTTTAGTGTCAGTAATGTCCAAGCCAATGGATAAAGTTTTGAACAACCGCTTGAAAAGGCTCAAACTCAAGCTTATTAACTACACTTTAAAAGATAAATATTTACATGGTAAGCACATGTTTATTGCTGATTACTTGTCCCAGACAGGGATCAAAACTGTAAGTGAAGAAGACCAATTAATGAAAGACTTTATTCACACATTGGGATCTACAGATGTAAAAATAAGTGAACTTATGTTGAAAGACTTTGAGGAAAGAACTAAAGATGATGAGGATTTGAGAGATGTTATATCATACCTTCATGAAGGATGGCCTGATATGAAAGTGATACATGGTGATATGAAACACTTTCAAAGATTGAGAAACGATTTACAACTAAGTAATGGTTTATTGTATTTTGGAACAAGGTTAATTGTACCTTGAAAACTCAGGCATTTTATTATGAGTCGTTTGCATGAAACTCACCTAGGCAGCTCAAAGATCAATTCTCTTGTTGATCAGTTCTACTATTGGCCAGGTATATATTCAGATGTTTGCAATTTGATATTACCATGTAACATCTGTCAAAGATATAGAAGATCAAAAACCAAAGAACCACTGATGAATCACAAAATTCCAGAAAAACCATTCTGTAAAATTGGAGCTGACATTGCTGAAATCAATGGAATGAACTACCTAATTGTGGTTGATTATTTTTCAAGATGGCTTGAAGCTTATTCAATCAACAGCAAAAACAGCCCCACTATAATTAAGAAATTGAAAGAAACATTCAGCAGATTTGGAATACCTCAAACACTGATAGCAGACAATATGCTTTTTAATAGCCAAGAAATGCATCAGTTTGCTAAAAATTGGGGATTCGAAATTATCACATCAAGCCCATACAATTCAAAATCAAACGGATTAGCAGAAAAGGCAGTTGGAATATTCAAAACTATGGTTAAAAAGGCAGCTGCAAACAAACAAGATTTGGAGTTATATTTTCTAAACTATCATAATGCTCCTGTAGCTGGATTGGAATATTCACCTTCTCAGCTTCTCAACTACCGACATATAAGAACTAGGATTCCTATTCCAAATCAAGCATTGAAACCAAACATTGTCTCTGATGATGTGATAAACAAGATTTAATGTGATAAACTAATTTAAGATGGTAAAGAATCAGTCACTACAGAAATCTTATTATGATCGAGATGTATCTGAAAGTAATGAGGATTTTGTTATTGGCCAGGAGGTATTAGTACAGAATATACTTAACAAAGAATGGGAAAAAAGAAGAATTATTGAGAAACTACCACAACCATGGTCCTTCTTGGTGAAAAATAATAATGGTAGTGTCCAGCAATGAAACACAATACATATTCGAAAATTCATCTCGGGATCAAAAATTCCATCTCAAGATGAGATTTCATTAAAGGGAGAGATAGGACCTACACCTACAACCTTGCAGCAAACCCCGACTGTGTATTCACAAGTAATAATTCCAAGTCAACAAGAAATCAATAGAAATCAACAAGCTAATACACAGCATGGTATGTCAAGGACTGGGAGGTTGCTGAGGGCCCCAAATAGAATTAACTTATAGATTTATTATTTTATTTAAAAAGAAGAGGGAGATGTTAGGATGATATGAATTAACATATGTTGTGCTGTTCCATATGATTAGTTACTAAGAGACTATTTTGTGAGTAAAAACAGTTCAGTCCTAAACCACATTAAAGATACATTGCTTATAATATTGAACTCTGTATTTTCATTTAAAATACTAATCTAAACAACAATAATACTCTTTAATTGTATGCCTGAAAATAGAAATATTTTGGTAAAAGAACTTTTCTAATTTTATTAATCTTTTCCCAAAAATCGTTCAAAATTACTTATGGAAGACCCCCAAAACCATGTATACCATTCTTTTATACCTTATGGAATAAAATAAGCATTTTTTTCTAAAATTAATTGCAATATGTGTTTTTAAAGTAACTAAAAATTCTCCATTGAATTACTACAGATTTAGCAATAAAAATCTCTATTCATGAATTTTTTTCTTGAAATTTATCTTTTAGTACCTTCAAATCATTTGAAAAGTGGTTTCATTTTTCAACTTGTACAATCTTCACATTATCGTTCAAAATTACAAAATGACTTTTGGCTGTTTGAAATAGTTTTTCTCTCCTTGTTATGAATTTATTGCACAAAACCCTTGAAAATAACTAATATTCACCACCTAGTACCCTCAAATAATTTCAGAAATGGTTTCAAATTTCAACTAGCACAATTCACACGTGATAATATTATTGCAATAATAAGACTTTTTTGATTAAATTGACCTATTGTTTCACACTACAAAATGGCCAACAGAAGATTCTACATGATTCCCAATAACTACTTTATTCAAAAATAAACTCTCTTTCCTTTTCATTAGTCCTTTCATTGCAATAAAGGGTCCACAATTACCAAAAATCTTCATAAATTTTTTCAAAATAATAATTTTCCTATATTCATGAATTTATTGCACAAAACTCTGGAAAAAGCAAATATTCACCACCTAGTACTCTCAAATTGTTTCAGAAATGGTTCCCCATCATTTTGTCAAATTTATGCGCTGCACAAGCAGGCAGGCCTTTTGAGATGAACACAGCGCCCTTCATCAAGCTATTGTACTCATCTGAGGCGCAGGCTGGGCTGGCTTTCCTCTACAAAATCGTCGTCCTCATCTCTTGTTCGCTGTGTAGGATAATAAATATTGATGATGCACGCTGTCAACGCTTTTCTCTTCACTGATTCTCACCTTTCTCCACGCTGTTGCACGCTCGCAACCTTCATAAAATCAAAAATTATGTTGTTTAAGCTTCAAAATTCAATGCTCGAATAGCAACTGCGAGGAAGTGTGTGGGTGACTGTAAGATTATAACTTTATTGATTTCATGCACCTTTCATTGCTTATTAAAAAATACATTTATCATTCGAGTAGATAAAAATATGTTAAAATAGTTTCAAGGTGATGGGCTCGATTGGCAGCAGTGGTAGAGTCGGTTAGGGTGGTTATCTTTGACTGACTGCTGCTTTTGCGGTCACAGGTTCGATTCCCGTTTAGCCTGGCATATTTTTTGCCATGATTGATGTCATTAGTCACATGTGCCTCAGAGTCATTGCAGCATCGAACGACTCCGCGTCAAGTAGTGGACCTACTGAATGAACAGATTTCAAGAAAAACCCGTATTGTGAAATTGAGTAGAAAATAATATGAGTGATGAGTTCACCTAAGTGGAACAAGTCCATGGTATATTAGTCGCGTTTGATAACTGAAGTGCTTGTGATAGAGACTTGTCCAATTATATCTAGGGTGAAAGTGTGAGAATTTGTGATGAAGTACTTTATGTTGTAATTATTGTATGTTCGTCTTTATGTATTTATTGTATGCACTTGACAATTTTCCTGTTTGTACAAATGTCTTGAAATGAACAATAAATTCAAATGTTTCAATCTTTGTCCATATTTTTAATGTTACATGATGTTAGCTGAAGAAACGGTGCTACGCTTTTTTTGAAATTGTGGAACAGCTTCCAATCTCAACAAATATTTTAATTTAATTATAATCATTCCTGTCAAATTAATAAAATAAATACTTGTAAAGTTCGTGCAACGTTATCCTAAATTTTTCCAAATGCCTTGGACCAATTCTGTTATAGCTGCCAGACATCTTTTGACTATCCCCCAAAACAAAACTCTTTTAAAATTTATCAATTATCAACACAAAGTGCTTGAACAGCTTCTTCTACTAAATGAGCAGCACCCATTCCATTCCATGTTTTCTCTATCAGAAATATTTTTTTCTCTGGAATAACCTTAATTATTTCTTTGAATTGAGCGGTAATTTAATTCGCTCTTTTGAGTTTATTTTCCATTTGATGAGCTCTCTCTACTATTGAACTATTTAACTATCTCGGTATATAATAATAATAATAATTAATAATTTCTTTTATTAAGGCGTTTTGCCATTTTGACATGTACATGAGCATGAACTATTGGCTAAAACCACCTCCAAACCTAGAGACCGCCTGGAACTGTTTATCACATTACTTCAGAACGGCCTCTCATTCCTTTAGCTTATTCAAGCTACCCTGCTGCATCAAAATAATAATAATAATAATAATAATAATAATAATAATAATAATAATAATAATAATAATAATAATAATAATAATAATAATAATAATAATAATAATAATAATAATAATAATAATAATAATAATAACAACAATAATAATAATAATAATAATAATAATAATAATAGTAAAAATAAATTATCATTATTATTTAATTCTTCAGGTCCTTGAATACTCCGTTGTATCGGTTTTTTTAAAAAACAAAACTGATGCCTAATGTATATTATGTGTCGATAGAATGGTATAAAAAGTGTGGGGTCACGCCTAACAGAATTAATAATTCTAGAAAATGAGGAGCAACGGAATTTGATGCTATATATGATGAACACGTTAGATTTTGACTCCCTTGTGAAAATGCATGTCCCAGACCATGAATATTCTTTGTCAGGTCTCCTGTATTCATTATTATCAACCTCCACACGAAATTCGCCAGTTTGTGAATTTTCTCCAATAAATTTTCCTGCGGGGGCTTCGTGGCATTGGAATTTTTATGAAAACAAGAGTAGAATAATTCTTGACAATGAAACTGGAATTTAAAGTGACCTCAAATGAAAAGTGGTCATGAGAAGAGAATGTACTAAGGTTTCGTATTATCTAACCTTATAATAAGAATAATAATAATAATAATAATAATAATAATAATAATAACGATTATTATCACAACAGTTTTTAAATAGCGTTCTGTGTGTAGCCATGTGTCTATGGCTCATGAATTCCAGTTTATTTGACATTTTTTAATCTTTATTGACCGGCCTACCTCATAGTGATTACATTTGTCAGTTTGACATTTTGACAGTAATATGAAGCTTCACTTTTAATTCTCCTAATGGCGCTAACAATTTGATTATGAAAAATAACATGCCATTTCAAACACACTCAAATTATCTTTGAGAATTTCATTTTTTGTTTTATATTGCTGGTATTTGAATGCAAATCAAATACTGCGTTTAATTCATATGATGTACAGTAGCTGCGAAATTCCTGTTTTCATTTTCTGACCCAGAACTTCTTGTAGGCATATACTTGAATGCTTCTTGATAATGGAGCCCACATGAGTCTGGGACTTGAACGTGGGTAATAGGGCTCTATGATAATATTATGATATAATGTTGTTATAAATTATGGACCATCAGTTACAGGTGGGTTTTGAACTACCGGATAAGTTATAATAAAGTAGATAACGTCGTTATTTCTGCCGGTTATCCTTCCAAGCACTGTCCTAAGCGCTCGTGCGTAAATTGTACACAGCTGTTTGATATACCATAGTCATAAGATTGGTGCTGATGCAGTCTATTTATTGTTGCTTTACCTCCTGTAACCTGGCTCTATTATGGGCTATATTTTGTCATATGAGTGTCATAATCTTGTTTTAATACTAGAGAACAAACTTGAGATGAGTTCGAACTTGTGAAAAAAAATTTGAATTACATTTTGTTTGACTTTAGCATAATTTTAAATGCATTGTACTATTTGATAAAGTAATTGGACCTGCCCCACACCATATTATTTGTTTAACGGATGCGTGGACTAATTGAGTTCATGAGTTAATTTGATAATCACCATTACTTTCAAGAGTGGCTGCTCATTGACAAAATTATGTGATCAGTTATAATAAATTATTCCGTTAACTTGCGTAACAACGATCAGCATTGATGTTTAATGGACTGTAGAATACCCTCCTTTTTGAATCATGCAAAATCGTTGTGATTCTAGTGGCAGTTTGAATATTCATATCAGACGTGAAAGGGGAAAGAGATAGAGAGAGAGTGAGTGAGAGTGTGTGAGAGGGTGTGAGAGGGAGGGTGGAGAGAGAAAGAGTTAGTGAGAGGAAGAGTGAGATAGTTAGATATGAAAAGCGTGAACTGTACGTTGAATATTCAATGGCCTATTTCTAATGGAACTGTAGTGAGCTCATTCCGTACCTTTAATATGCCAAAATAATTCAAGTGAATCAACTGCGGTGAATCTGCGGTGTTGCCTTCTAAATTCCCACTTTGAAAAATCCTCTCTTGACAATCTTCAGCCTATGTGCTTTCATATAAACGTTATGAAGCCAAAAAAGTAACAGCATTCAGTTCATTGTTTCTATTTTTTCAAATACACATCTCTTGACACAGCTTCAGCTGAAGAGACTGTAGATACGTGAAAAGAGTACCTATCTTATTCATCACATTGATGTGGATTCACATACCTATCACCATCATTACTTCTCATGAAATTGAGATAATACAGATGCTGGGTGGTTTTAATAATTAAAAATCAATGTCACAGGATGTTCAGTGGTCACATTCATTTTAAAATGGTTGATATCTACTGGTTGAAAATCTCAAAAGGAAATAGTCGGAAACTGAATGCGGTAAAAATGGATTTCCTTTGTAGAAGCTGCCTCATATCTCGGATGGATCGGGTCAGAAATCTGGAGATAAGGGAAAGAGTTGGGAAGCAGTATACAAAGGTTGATGAGATTAAAAAAAGGCATCTTGTGTGGATGGGACACACGCAAAGAATGGATGATGAACGGTGGCCCAAAAAGTTATTGAATTGGAATCCTCCAGGAAGAAGAAAGAGGGGAAGACCACCTGAAACATGGATAAAACAAGTGCAAATTGATCAACGAACCCATAAGACCAATAGAAGAGGCGTATGCACTAGCGTAGCATTATAGGAGGTGAAGCCAAGTCCGCCATCCATGTAGTGGATAGAAAGACGAAATTGTGTTTTCAAGAGCAGAAAATTTCAATGTGCGCTCTCCAAATAAACTGCAGTCTAACACACTTAGGATTAAGATATAACCTTCAAACTTGGCACGAGTATAGACAATTAGATTCTTACGATAACAGTGGCATTATAAAAGTTAATGGTTACCTCTATATATTTTAATTAGTTGTTTAAAGTTATATTTTTTGTCTGAGTTTCAAACCATGACATGAAAAAGTGAGTCAGCTACCAAAATTTTCATCTTTTGGGTAGAGATGTGATCAAAGCGAGAAAGTTGTACAGAAATAACGGAATGATTTTTTCATGATTTTTATTTTAATGTACGACTTATACTTTGGATGCAATGTTAGGTTTAAGTGCAACGTTGAAACGCGATCGGGATGGCGCGCTGTCGTCAGCCGGCTTGCGCATCCGGCACCACAAAACCAATTATTCACTTATTTCTTGTGTTTGATTCAATACTTCCTCGAAGGTTTATTATTGTAATGTAATAATATGATAGTTAGATTGTTTTTAGTAAATTGTTGATTAAATTAGTCCAACTTTTAAATCTTTCCGTTATGAACACAAATGAACAAAATCCAAATAGGAAAATGTTTATTAGAACAATGTCATTATTAAATAAAAATTCATCTTTAAAGTCATTGAATCATATAAATCAATGACTACATAAAGTTGAACGTTTACTCAATTTGTCTAATGGGGTAATAGCCTATTGTAAAGACCGTACTTTCGCTATCCAGAATGAAATAATTTCCATATGGGCGCCAGCCAACCAAACCAACTTTGGGTTGATAAAAAAGTATTAACTTTTAAATTTTAAATGAATGTGGTAATGTTAAAATAATAAAAATTGATATTAATAAAGCTATTCTTCAAGCACTCGCGAAGATACTGAGCACAAAATATAAATAACCCTTAAAATAGCACTATTAAAGCAGTATTGAATTAGCTATTAATTTTAAATTATACGCAATAATTGATATTGCAGAAGGCATAACAAGAATTAATGTTACATTCAAGATAGACCAATTGAAACGTCTAGAACATGACTCATTTATACTCAAAATTACATTAACATTAAACATTTGAAGGCCTAATACTTAATAAGGCAATACATATTTAACAGAGTTTTCTAAGTTGAAAGCAAGTTTCCTAACAAGTTATATTTAGATCAACCTAGGAATTAATAATAATGACATAAAACAAGATTAACCTTGGCCTATCCCTATCATGGGATAGGCTAAGCAATATACAATGAGTTCAATCAGGATCCAGAATTAAAATGATAGGCTTTACTTAAAACATGATTACTGGAACAGTGTATTCAATTTGTGGACCTACATTTCAATTTAAAACTTAGAGACATTACAAGAAGATTGAGTAAATATACTAAAATAACTAAGATGATCACCTATCTATAAGCATAACTGCATAATATCCTACGATCCTTAAACCATCTGAATCGGGATTCTATCTAATATTTAACAAATAAAATGGTAACACTGAAATCCAAGTAGGCTAATCAAATCATCAACTTTCAATTTCATATTATTCTATTATGATTTTATTGTCCAAATAGCCTACATTGGAATAAACGATCAGATAGAATCAATTAGTATTTACTAATTATGATGTTTGAAATTTAGCAGTTTAAAAAATTGCAAGTTAATTCAAAGAAAACCAGCTTGATTCAACAAATTATTGACCTAACTAATCATACGATAGTTGATTCTGTCAATTAGTATTGAATCAAAGAGTAAGTCCCAATTCAATTAAATTTGAAATTAAACTCTTGAAATTTAAATACTATTCTTGATAATAGTGATGATGATAAGACTCTAAAATTATATGAAAACATAGTAGCTTACTTTAAAAAAAGCATAGGATAATATCTTAAAATAATTTATTCCAATATAGGCTATTTGGACAATAAAATCAAAATAGAATAATATGAGACTGATAGTTGATGATCTGATTAGCTAACTATTCTTGGATTTCAGTGCTATCATTTATTTTATTTAAATTGTGAAAATATATATGTAAATTTAGAATAAATAGCAAAATCTGGCTTCTCAAGCGCTCTCCACTTGGGTGAGTCATCCCTGCGCCGCCATCTTTGTAGTGGGCGAGCGCGTAACAAGTGGCTTCACCTCGGCGACAAGAAGCCCCTTCTATTGGTCTTATGTGTTTGCTTGAATTGATATGCACGAAAGGAATTTGGCATCAGGAGAATGGAGAGATAGAGGGAGATGTTGGATGCGAGAGACGGCAAGAACTGTAAAATTAACTCGCTTTATATCTACTCATAAAAAATGATATTTAAGAGACAATAAACCTCTGGTTTATAGCACATTGTATATAGGCCTACTGTATATTAAAATGCCTTTTTTTGGAACTACAGCAGTAATTCTGTAGTGATCATACAGCGAACATTTTCATGCGGGACGTGATGTTCAGATCATGATTTGTTTCCCATTTTTAACCAAAGTCGTAGTAGTCGGGCCTTACCTTAGCTAGGGCAGCCGAAGCAGTGCCCCGGGCCATCTCAAAGGCTTCATCTTGCATAAAAAATCGTACAAAAATAGCCCCTGAACAAACTTCTTTCACTTGGGCACAGGCTTGTAAACTGGGTGACCTTTAAACTGGGCAAGTGGGCAGCTAGAATGATTGTCAATAACTTTTGACACCTTTCGGCCATCTCAATGACGTACAATACAGCATTGCTGTGCAACAAACTATGGTTATTTGGAGGCGGGTATGTGCGTGTACAGAACTTGCTCATTAAAACTCATCAAATCGGAAGACCGTGAAGCCTGCGGTGCTGCGGTGGACGTCTACTCACTCACTCACTTCCTCACTTTCACTTACTCAATTACTCTCACTCGCTCTCTCATACTCATTCTCTCACATTCTCTTCCTCACCTCTCTTTATCAGTATCCACGCCCACCTACTTCTTGCAGACTACCACTAATTAGAAGTTCAACAGATTTTATGTGAGCGCCGAGACGTATAGTGTCCAACTTGCGTGTTGTCTCTACAACTGCCAACTTTAGGGTCTACCGACCGACCCTTGCTTTACTTGCTCGTAAGCCGCTACTTGCTAACTGGCATTTATACAGCTTGCTGTCAGAAGAAAGGAGAACTTTCGACACAGAAATTTATATTCTTAATATCACTCAAAATTTCAAGGATATTTGTTGACCTTTTTGCTACGACTACATTATATTTTCTCTTTATTATTTGTCTAGCATGAGGCACCAATTCAAAATAGCGTTTCCAAGTCTAGGGTTTCAGGAGGAACCTCCGAAAAAATAACGAACAATATTAATGCTGTGTAAACCGATGTTCAATTGTCATTGAAAATGACGTGACAGACGAAATTATAGTATATCTTGTACTTATAATCAAAGCGGTTGAGACATCAAATACTAATACCTAAAAGGACACAGATAATAAATATTAAAATAGCTTTGTTACGAAATAGATGTGCCACAAGGTGTACACTAGCCATAACTATCATACGCTCATTCAGGAATTTAGAGAGCTTTTATTCAGGTTTCAACACAGACAGCTATCATGTAAATATAGCTATATATATCATAAATGTGCCACAAGGTAGTAGCCTATGCTAGCAATCCCTATCATCCACTCATTTAGGAATTTAAGGTGCTTTTATTCAGGTTTCAACTCAGACAGCTATCATGTAAATATAGCTATATATATAATAAATGTGCCACAAGGTAGTAGCCTATGCTAGCAATCCCTATCATTCACTCATTTAGGAATTTAAGGTGCTTTTATTCAGGTTTCAACTCAGACAGGTATCATGTAAATATAGCTGATCGATTGATCATGATCAACTACAGTTAGGAGTAGATATTCAAGGAAATCTCGCAAAAATAGGAATAAAATCAAGGTTGCAGTAGATTAAGTGAATAAAAGTGGTTCATTCAAACTGAATAATAAGCTAATGTTGAATAATTATGGTTTCAGTCAGTGTCTTCAATTTTTAGTCAATGGTTCCCCTCAGTTGCACCCCATGAATGGGTTGTTTTCTGAACACAGAGGTATTGAGATATAGATTTTTTATATAATTTTGAGTACAGGCTTTTCAATTGTAAAGTCTTGCTTGAGCCTTCCACTTTTTAGCATTGTAGACTAGCATTTCACCTGCTCTTGCCCGGAAATCCAGTTTGGAGTTTTTCTTTTATGGTAGATAACTTTCATGGTAGTGATCACAAAATTACGAAATTGGGAAGAGTGAATGGAATACTATACAGTCCATCTGTTTGAAAAGAGATGTTCACAAGTAAACTGTTTTTTGAAAATTCTGAGAGAAAAATAAAAAATCGGGTTTCGAGGTGCACTGAATCGAGGAAGCAATGTGCCAAATGCAGTGTTCCAAGTTGTTGCAATTTTGTGTTATCCATATAACAAAAAACAAAAATACATACACATTTACACACACACAAACATATCCCTACTCTGTCTTATTAAATAGATTACTTACAACAGCTTCTCGGTTTTGGGTTTTGTATGATAGAATGCGATGAAAGTACAAAGTACAGGTTCAGCCTATATTATAACATATAGCCAAACAAAATAAAAGTTAGTCATAGCGAAAGGTGGTCAAATATCAATAGAGACCAAAAATGTAGACTCATGAAGGCTAAACATAAATTATAATCTATAAATTTTAGATTATGAATTTAAAAATTACTTGAATATAAACATATTTTGAGTTAAGTAATTTTACAATATTATGCAATAATAGCCTTATTTTAGTTTATATAAATGGATCCATTTTATTTTATTCAACGAATCTTGCATGCTATCCCTCAATTAATTAAGTATATACAATTAAATGTTTCATGCAACTTCACTTGTTTCACTCAACAAATCAAGCTTATCCAATTAATTAATAATTCTACAGAATTACTAAATATATTTTATACAGTAGGAAGTTATTCAGTATGTATCAAAATTCCATTTCTCTCAACTTTTTCTATTCTTTTCTTTTGGCTAATTTTTTATGTAGTAGCCTATTTAAGTTTTCCTTCTCTGCAGAATTTACTATCAATTTTAGGCTCTTATCAACAGGCTTAAAAGGCTTACCCATTTGAAGAATATTTTTTTTTCTGGAGGATGAAGCCCACATAGGTCTGAGACCTGTGTGTGGATAATGAGTTGGATGATGGTGATTGATGAGTTGGACCTACCGTTTTAGGTGGGCTCCGAACCACCGGGAAGTGATTTCACAGCAGAGAACAGTGTCTTTTTGCTGGCTAATCTAATCGGTCACCGTTACAAACAGGACCTACAAGAACGCAGCTTATCTCTATTTGATTGAACAGATACCTGCTACGGCTCGCGGCTATCACTTCTCTTCATATACTGTATATTTAATACTTATCGTGTATATGTTTGTTTGGAAGAAAAATAAAGAAAAATTCGAATATCAGTAAGTTTTAAATATTAATACAGTTCAAATATATTAACTAGAAACCTGTATTATTATTATCATCATTTCTAGTATCTGACATTGATATTCATTGATGTAATATTTTCTTTGATTCACATTTTTCGATCATATTAGATAGAAACTCAATCTGAATCCTTGATACTTAATCAATCTTATTGAAACCTTGATGAATAAATGTGTGCACACTTATCCGAAGCACTGATCGATAATTCCTGCCACCACAGCCCTCCTATTCGAATAAATCACACGTTCATTTGCCGGGGCTGTCCTGAATTTTCAATCGGAGATGAATTGAATTCGCAACTTTCAATCGGCTCGCTCGAATTCACGTGCAAACTAATTGGAAAAGACATCTGATCGACTTGACGGAAACCAACCTGCTGCAGATGAAAACTAATTACGCCTAGCTGCTGCAAAGGTGCACTGAGCGGGCGATGTTCTGAAGAACTCAAAAGTACTTAACTATATTTTAGTTTCAGATAAATTAGTTATTCACTTGTGTATTTAATTCGACTATATTCCAGTTACAAAAGAAGTATTAGTGCATTCAATTGTATAGAATAGAAGCTACAAGTACTGTTTTGAGATTAATGGAAGGTTGGAGTACTATCATGAAATTACATTTCTTGTACTGTACTGCTCTTGAAATGCCAACAATGAAAAAAATGGAGCCTGAGATTGTTGGAAAATTATTTTATTTCCACTGGTGATTCAATTTTAAAATAATTATTATTCGTATTACTGAACAGCTTTTGTGCGATGACAGCTCTCATATTCTAGTCAAGCAGTCGTTCCATTTTCACATGTGCATTACATATTTAGATACTTTCCAGCATTCAAAACTTTCATTTTTTTCTCTTATGTTAATTTTTATATTTAGAACATAGAAGGAACCCCACACCTTTGGGGACTCCTATTTAGACAATAGACATGTATTGTGCATTTTTTCTATGAATTTGGTATTAACATTTAATTTTATATTTTGCATGTTCCGTGTATGTTTGTTTGCCAAATAAATTATTCACTATTCATTTGCCTCATATTTTCCAATGCGTTCTCCCTTTCTATACTTCTATTCTTTTATATAATTTTTTCACTATTAAATCAGGATTTCAAACTTTTTTCTTATTTTCACTGAAAATAGGTAAAGATTATGACCAATTTCTGTACTTTGAGTTAGTTTTCATCTAAATTTATTTTCACATCGATAATAAAGTTTTTCTATCACCCAGAACTCGTTTTCTTCAGTCTCCTCTTATCAACCATTTTTTCATTTACGCTCTACCGTTTGACAAACTCCTATAAACCTGATCGTTTGACTTTATAGTAATAATACTAATAATAATAATATATTTATTTATTCATCACAGGACAGTACAGAAGAAAAGCACAGGCAAATTAATATCGTCAAGAAAATTTACCTAATATTAAAAATGACTTAATACTACACTACTTAATAGTACTTAATGGTACCTTCTCATAATCCAATGGAAATCACAGATTAAAAAATTATAAAATACGGTATCACATAAAAACATAATCATAATTATTTCAATCACATTCCATCCGTAAAGAATTCGTCTACTGAATAATACGTCTTCCTACTCAAGTATGTATATAATTTAAATTTAAAACTTTTCTCACAAGCAATACTTTTCAGTTCTGTTGGAAGCCTAGAGAAAAATTTTGGGCCCTTATAACTAGGCTTCCTCTCAAAAATACTTAGTCTGTGGCGCTGTACTGCAATACTGTTTCGCCACCATGTATTGTCATCATGATAATCAGCATTGACCGTGTAGAAGTTTAAATTATTTTCAACATATAAGATGGCTTTGAAAATATATAAACAAGGAACTGTCAAAATAGCTAGATTCATAAAAGCCTTACGACATGTGTGCTGATACTTCAAACCTTCCAAAATCCTAATGGCTGTTTTTTGTAAAACAAAAATCTTTTGCAAATTTTGCTTCGAAGTACATCCCCATAGTTCAATTCCATAACTTAAGTGTGAGTTTATGAGTGCGTAATACACACTTTCAGCTGTAGCCTTAGGCTATATTTTAGCAGCATGACACATCTAGCTATGTGTCAATGGTGAATCCTAGATCCAATGTATTAACAAGTAGAAACGCTCCTCACTTACCCATTATACTGGAGCTGAGTATAAATAATTTACTTAGTAATCAATCACTTGTTATTATACTTACTTGAAATATAAAAAATGATTTGCTTTTTCTACGTTAAACCAAATTGCTGTAGAATAATTCCAATATCAACTTATCACAAAACTTCTAATATATCTAGAATTTTTGAAATGACGAATATCGTTTTAGCAAAAAAGACACTGTTCTCTGCTGAAAATCACTTCCCGGTGGTTCGGAAACCACCTAAAACTGTAGGTCCAACTCATAAATCACCATCATCCAACTCATTACCCACGCACAGGTCTAAGACCTATGCGGGCTTCATCCTCAAAAAAAAGAAGGTTTTCTGTTATGCTCACTAAAAAAAATTGTATTGTAACGTGAATTGTCGTGATCTTAAATAATCAAAGTTGGTATGGAACCTAAGGTTTGTGTAAAAATCAAATGAGATATTTTTCACAGGTAATTGCTGATCGGAATGATCCAATTTTTTAAAAGATACTTTCCTTACTGGGATAACTCTTCAGATGATTCAAAAATCATAATCCATCTGCAATTATGTTATCACCCCTTGTTTAATAAAACATATAGAGGTATCTAAAAGTCTTGGTATATCATTCATGTAGCCATGAATACTACACAGAATTTTTTTCCATTTAATATTACGCTGTTCATCGGATATTTGCTGCAGTCATCAACTCAGTAAAGGTCAAAGGTCGTATTTGACTCTTGTATCTGTGTTTACTTCATGGTAAATATTGTCTAAAGAGAATAATTTTCCAACACTACCAGGCCATTGTTGCTCGTGTGCATGTAAGCCATTCTCAGAATGAAAATGTCAATGCAAACACCAACCGTGCTTTGAAATAATATTGGATTATTCTGAGAATTAAGAGTAGCCTACAGAATATTATCATAATATTGAATTGTTATGATTTCAATCCTTTTCTTTGAACCGATAAATTTGAATTTCTGTGACGCATCAACCGTGTATGAATTTTTAATTCCTTAAATAAATGTTCTAGTCATATTTAAAACTGCTGTTGTTAAGAGGAGGAAATTGAGATATAAAGTTATGTGAAAAGGGAGTGATTGAGCGGTGTCAGGGTGATTGTGATGACTATTTTGTCACGATGCAACTGAATGCGTTTGGAAGGGTTACCGGCAGCTAGAACATTATGTCTACTTTATTATCAGTTACCTGGTGATTAGGAACCCATATAAAACTGTAAGCTGTATAAACTGTATAAAACTGTAACTAGATATAAATACTATTTTAAATTGTATTAAGTATGTGTATTTCATTGTACAAAAATGGCCATGCGATTACACAAACCATTCATAAGTTAATTATTATCATCACAATCCCAGCACTCACCTTTAGTTTTGTGAGTTAAGTGGAAGAAGAGGCTCTCGTGCCTCAACTTCGCTCACATCACTTCTGTTTTATTGAGTGCATGGATGAAAACCGTTATCTATCTATTCATCTATCAACTTATTACCCACGAACAAGTCTCAGACTCATGAGGAGGAAAATAGAAAAACCAATGTTGACGTAATTTTACTAGTAATTCTGTGATCAGTAGACCTCACGCACAAGAATAAGGGTGCGTGTACAAAGAAGTATACTCGATATACTCAATGATAATCACTATCGCAAAATTAAACGCAATCATCAGACCTAACCCTTGATTCAATACGCGTAGTATATTTCATGTCTGTCTTCCACAAAAAAGTAACTGTTTTTCATCAACAAGGCTGTGTTTCTATTTTTCAAATAGGTGATTGTTCAAATGAGATGAGATTTTATTTATATTTTTATTGAATATTGTTTGATAACAATATTCCATGTTTCGGAGGACACGTTAAGCCGTCGGTCCCGGTTGCATATAAAAAAAGCAGTCGTTAAAAAAAAACAGCGAGGTGGAACTACCCGTAAATGTCTCCCCACCACGAAAAGCCATACGAATTTATTTATTATTATAACAATATTAATTAAATTTGTATAATTATCATCTACTTAGTAATAACTTATTAAATTTTATTGAAATATTAGAAATGATTTGTTTCTCTCAAATATTTATCATTATAAATGATAACTTAGTTCATATAAAGACACAACCAAATGAATAGAATAATCTTTTAATGTGTTTCCAATTGCACATGATGGAGAAGCTCATTTTAAAAATAATATGTTCCCTATAGAAGAATACCCAAGAGCCATTCTATTTTTTATTTTTAAATATCCTTCAAGTGCAAGAAAATTTCGAAAATCCTCACACATACATCGCTGTACATCCCTTAAAGGAAGATCCATGCAAAATTTCATTGAATTTACTTCACGTCTTTAATGGTAAATAAATTTTGCCTTAAAAAACTTACAATTTTCTCGCGTTTAGTCGTGTTGAAAAAAGACAGACAAATGCGAAACGGTTGATTTGAAACAGAAACCTTTCTCTTTTCGTTCAGTCAATTATTATGATGATTTATATTTTATGTATTAAGATATCGCGTTATTTTTATTTTGTCACTTCTTTCCTTCTATTTCAATCATTGTGACCTTGTTTATCGATTATTGTGATAAAAAGAGAGCCAAGTATTGGTGTGCGGATGTGAGAAGAGATTGAGAAACTCATGTCCATAACTCTGTATTGTTGGGATTCTGCTGATCACATTCTATTCAGAGAAAGAATGTTTCTCCCACTGACCGGCGATCTAAAACTAATGGAATAGCTTTATTAGGTTTCAAGCTGTTCCTTTTATTGGTTTTCATTGAACACAGCTGCCCTGGTTGGGGCGCCCGAGCGCGTAGAACGGCGGTCAGCAAAAATGCTTCAATAGCAAAAACTCCGCGCTCACAAAGACGATAGATACAACTCGATTCGGCAGCAACAGTAAATTGCAAATTAAGTTGCTTGAAATCCAATGAGTACTTCTCCTAAAGCTACCTGAGTTTCTGCAACAATTTTTATTTACTGAACGTTCTCAATTGTTATAACCTTTTGTACTTTAACTCTGAGGAGTGATTGAGCTCTCGTAGCTTTTATTGAACGTCTAGTATTGTGAGAAGATTGTGTAGGGAATTTGAACAAAACTGCGATAATGTTGCTGAAAATGCAAGACGTTGCAGAGTGTAGAGCAAGCTTAAACAAGGAGTGGCCAGGTTCGAATTAGCGTAGATGCTGTTGAGCAAGCTAAAACTCACAGTAGCCAGGTAGAATAAATTAGCTCATACTCCATCAACTCTACTCTACTCTACTCTTTGCCAGCAAAAAACTCTGTTCTCTGCTGTAAATCACTTCCCGGTGGTTCGGAACCCACCTAAAACTGTAGGTCCATCTCATCAATCACAATTATCAATTCATTACCCACTCAGGTCTCAGATCTATATGGACTTCATCCTCCGAAAAAAATACTCTTTCAAAATAAATCTTAAAGATGCTTAATAAATCTGTTTGCCTGTATCTGTTCATAACATGTTTGGTAGATATACGGTAAAGTATTACTTCTATTAAGTACTTTTATTAACACTTGTTTTTGGCTTCTAAAAGTAAATATGCTGAATAATCACTCATAACGACAGGGCTCCGATAATTTCGCGCTTATTCTTAATCAATACTGACCTCTCAATATATTTTTTCTCGCTTTACATATCTGACCTGAGAATGCGCAGAACTGATCTTACCAAGAAAATAGTTTCTAATATGTGCGTGCCACTTCTCGTAAAAGTAGCTTCTAGTTGATATATACTCAAATGAGTTACGGGATTTCAACTTCCAACGCTATTGGATAAAGCTTGTAGACAATCGAAAGTTGAGGGCAATGTTTTAGAAAAAGTCTATAATAAAGCACAGTAAATTGGGAAGAAATATTACCTTGTTGTGGTTTGAATTGAGTTCTGTTCATCTCAGAAAAAAAGGCTGCAATTATTGAGTTGCTTTCCAAACGTTTCTGTTGAATAATGGCTTGGACGCTTGATGTAGATTAGAGGTGCGCTAGATAGTTTTCACACACACCTGTACAGCTAGACCCCGTGTAAAGGTGGGATTGGACTATCAAGCATAGAGCTTCAGACTTTGTAAGGCATATTTACAACTCTGTTAGCTCAGTGAGGAAAGTAATTGCAACCCACCTCACTTCTCGTTTATGTAGTACCCTTATTTATTAATTAATTAATCAATTAATTAATTCATTCATTTATTCATTTATTCATTTATTCATTTATTCATTTATTCATTTATTCATTTATTCATTTATTCATTTATTCATTTATTCATTTATTCATTTATTCATTTATTCATTTATTCATTTATTCATTTATTCATTTATTCATTTATTCATTTATTCATTTATTCATTTATTCATTTATTCATTTATTCATTTATTCATTTATTCATTTATTCATTTATTCATTTATTCATTTATTCATTTATTCATTTATTCATTTATTCATTTATTCATTTATTCATTTATTCATTTATTCATTTATTCATTTATTCATTTATTCATTTATTCATTTATTCATTTATTCATTTATTCATTTATTCATTTATTCATTTATTCATTTATTCATTTATTCATTTATTCATTTATTCATTTATTCATTTATTCATTTATTCATTTATTCATTTATTCATTTATTCATTTATTCATTTATTCATTTATTCATTTATTCATTTATTCATTTATTCATTTATTCATTTATTCATTTATTCATTTATTCATTTATTCATTTATTCATTTATTCATTTATTCATTTATTCATTTATTCATTTATTCATTTATTCATTTATTCATTTATTCATTTATTCATTTATTCATTTATTCATTTATTCATTTATTCATTTATTCATTTATTCATTTATTCATTTATTCATTTATTCATTTATTCATTTATTCATTTATTCATTTATTCATTTATTCATTTATTCATTTATTCATTTATTCATTTATTCATTTATTCATTTATTCATTTATTCATTTATTCATTTATTCATTTATTCATTTATTCATTTATTCATTTATTCATTTATTCATTTATTCATTTATTCATTTATTCATTTATTCATTTATTCATTTATTCATTTATTCATTTATTCATTTATTTATTGATTCATTTATTTATTTTCATTCATTTATTTATCCATTTATTTATTTATTTATTTATGATTTATTCTTTTCATAAACCAATTAACAATAAATGCAAAGATGCAACAGACCCGAGTCCAAAACTGCTCTCTTCACAAATTTTGATTGTGCTACTGTATTTCATACAAAACTTTTCGGTTTTGATATTGATGATAGTTTCGATGATAGTGTAAGATATTCAAGGCCGGTGGGCGGTTAGCTTGTTTATGGATGTTTATGGATGTTTATGGATGTTTATGGATGCTGTGGGAGCTTTCAACTCTGAAGATTGTCAAAAGGCCGATGTCAAGGATTTCTCAGCTTTGCTTTTCAACCGATCTTCCGTCGGATGTCATCTCACATCCTTCCTTCCTGTTATACACGAACACGATGCTACTACACGTGTCCTCTATCTACATTCTCTGTCTTTATCTATATCTATATTTATCCTTCTATTTATCGACGAGTACTGAAGGATGTCTTTAGAGGTGTAGATCGGGTCTGGGGACGCTGTAAGCTTCTTTATCCGTTCCTGCATCCACAACAACTCTGTTGTTTTATTCATTGATGACATGTTCGGCGGTTTTCTTTTCTCTGTCCTTTCAACCTTCTGCACTTGTTCCTCCTCTGCTTTTGAGGCACCAGCTGATATTATTATTATCCTGAAACGACGCGATTCTATTCGTCATCATCGACTGCATTCAAAATAAGATGATGCTTTGCAATGTAAATGGAAGAACGGCACTGATATTTATAGAAGAAAACCGAAGGGCACGATTGAGATTGTTTCTTCTCCATAACCAATAGCTCTTGAACTAGCTGTTCAGGAACAGGAATTTGATTGTAATGCATCTGGTACGCCTACCCACCGAATTTTCTTTTCCCATCTGACATCCCAGTAAAACAAATAGTTTAGAAGAGGTTGGCAATAATTTCAGAAATTCTACTCGTCAGTTGAGAATAATAGTGTGATCACCGTAGAGCTTCTTCTTCTTCTTCGTCGTCAACTTCTTCTTCTTCTTCTTCTTCTTCTTCTTCTTCTTCTTCTACTTATTCTACTTCTTCATCTTCTTCTTTTTCCTTTCAGATTCTTTTTTCTTCTCAAGAAAAGTGAACTTTTTTACTATTCTCCGTTAACTCTTGTCATATTATGCTCTTCTATGCTAAATCCTTAAAAAAATCCTTATGCTCGCACTATGCTAAATCCTTAACAACACATTTTCTCCTTTATGTCGCATCATTTTCTCAAATATGCTCTTTTGACGTTATCCTCTTCTTAGAAGGATAACACCTTCCAAACAAGGCAAACTCTTCATTTCTGAACGTAAAGTCTTTGTTTATCAAACAGCAGGACCGGCCTTAAGCTCCATATGCTAGGTGGCACCAATCAAGATCAAATCACGGGATCAACCATACTGGTTCAATTTTTTTATTGTGTTGAAAAACTCTAAAGTGGTGTATCAAATATTAGTACATGTAGTTGTTCACATATTCGACCAAACAAAGAGAGGTTTCTGTTTCTAGTCGAGCGTTTTGCATTTGTGACCAAATGAAGGCCCAGTGTTGATTCAATACCGCATGCTACTGTTGAATAAGTTAGAAAACTGTGGAATAAGGGGGATAACTAAATAATTATTTGCAAGCTATCTAACAGATAAAATCCAAATTCTGAATAAATAGTAAAACTGATATCTGGAATATAAACGACTTTGGGCTGCCACAAGAAACCGTGTTGTCCTCTCTACTATTTAAGGGGGATAACTAACTAATTATTTGCAAGCTATATAACAGATAGAATCCAAATTCTAAATAAATAATAAAACTAATATCCAAAATATAAACGACTTTGGGCTGCCACGAGAAATCGTGTTATCTCCTCTACTATTTCATATCTACGCAAATTATTTGCTTGAATATTTGAGTGTTTTAAATATTGCATTATTCTTTGTCGATGATTCGGCTTTGGTCTTCTCAGGCGCAACATGGAAAGAAACTTTCAATTCTGCACATACGCGTATTATTTATTTATAGCCTGATTGCGCAGTGCAGTACTCAAAAGCACGGTTTCTAGAGGAATATTCCATAATAATTATGAAATATTAAGTATTATTATAATAATAATTATATTAGTATAGATGTACCGCGCTCAAAAGTATGTGGATGCTATAACAGTTGCCTATATAGCTCCTTCGCTGAATTCTAGATGAACTGCCTGCATAGCAGGGACGTAGCAGTACCTTAATTTTCTTATACACTTTTTAACTCGATTTAGGTAGGACATGTGATTTGAGTCCGTCTGCTTTCTTATAAACTTTTAAAGCATTGGAGGTAGATGTGGTGAAATTTATATGCACACTTGAATTACGGTAAACATTGAAGCTGTGTGTAACGCACGAGTAATTTAGTATTTAAATGAGTAGTAAGCTTAATGATAATCATTCAGGGTCAATTACAGCAACAACTCTTACCTCTACTACTACAACAACTAAAATATGGGAGTAATGTGAAAAATAATTTAATATCTATGCGTCATAGGGTTTAAATCTCTTGGGATATATGGTTCTATGTAAAGAAAGCGTTTTCTAAAATTGCTATAGCATCTGAACTCTGAAGATTCTATAACTAGGTGAAGCAAGAAGAAATGATCAATAAAACAAAGAAACGAGCTGTGGGAGTTATGCTGGTCTCCACTGTATTAGGTTACAGTCACTTAAGGTGATTACAAATTTGGAAGAGGTTGTTGGTACGTAAACAGAAACTTTCGCGAATGGAAAATTCCGCTCTGACCTTTCGCTGTTGATGAAAGATCAGTTGGGTTGCTTGATCCATTGTTGAAACATCGGCTAGCTTGGTATTGAGATAGTTATTATAGAGTTGATATACAGCAAACTCAAGACGCCTTTGCACATTTAACTCAATGCATGTGATTTATTCGCATATGTTACAGATATCACTCATACAATATATTATTCTCACTGAACAAATTTATGGAATGAGGTTTCTAACTGGAGATTATCAGAACAAGTTGATATAGTGTATCGTACCAGTATTTATTAAATTAATAATGATTGAATTATAAATAATAATGATATTATCTTTTCAAAATCATCCTTAGGGTTGGAACAACAACATTTGTGCTACTGTTGAGTAAACCGAATGAAAAGCGATTTATTTATTACCGCAGTGTTTTCTCCCCGGCTATTATTTTCGAATTATCTCAAACAAAAGAGCTACTTGCAATCGTTCTGTTCCATGGTTGTTTGAAAAGGTTCAAGCGATTGTAATGCGTTGAACCTGGAACAATAGCTCGGTTATTAATGGATTTCACACAAGCTGAAACACAAGTTTCGGCTTAAAACAGCGGAAGCTCGGTAAAACAGATTTTTTACGGTCTACATCTACAACACTGTACCTTAGTCTCATTAACCATTTAGTTCGAATATAAAATAGTGTTTTTGAAATATTTAAATATTTAATCATATTCATTTCTATCATAATAACCATTTTTAAGTTTTTTTATAATTTATAAGAAAAATATAATTTTACTTCTATTATTTATCACTAACTTGAAGAGGGACAACTATTTTTTATTTCAGTGCAAGTAAAAATTTCACTTGTAATGAAAAGTCAAAAGGTGAATAAATTGCTCCATATTTGATTAAAGCCGATGTGATAGACGATAGTCACACTCATCTATTGTGATTAGATATTTCAGTTTCTTCTGTTGACTATTTCAATCTCAATCTAATCTACTACCCGACTAAGTTTTGACAAATCTCTAGCATGCATTGTTACCAAGAAAGAAAACTCTATAGGAATACAGTTTCAGTATCACCAATAATCCAACTCATCAATCACCATCATCCAACTCATTACCCACGCACAGGTCTCAGACCTATGTGGGCTTCATCCTCAAAAAAAAGTATAACTCAATGGGTATATTGTTATGGACACAACTATAGTTTTATTTTTAAATATCCACAATCCATAATAAAAATATTTCTGAAGATTCTGTTCAATTCCATGAATGAAGTTTGATGCTTCAACTTATAATGGTTTCAAATGAGATATTGTCAGTTTATGGAAATAATTTCTAGTACGGTTTTGTTTACTTCATTCTTGGTTCTAAACTGGCTTCAACTTACAAATTTTCTGATTAGAACTTCATTCAAATGGACGTGAGAGCAACAATGTTAATTAATTAAAGTAAAACGGGACACGATTTTTTTTTAAATGTCAATTTTGGGAGTAAATTCAGGAAGAATTTTAAAAACCTTTCCTTTAAATAATATAATCTATCGAAGGCGCTCTGTGCTCTTAACTGTGTAAAATTCATAGAGTTGTCAATTCCTGAACATTGAAATTTCTGAATTTTAAAAGCGATACAAGGTACTTATTTAAAGTTTTCAATGAACTTTAGGCCTGAATAGAACTTTTAGGCCTCGTGGGTCTTGAGAAACAATACTCTAATTTAAAAAAGTTGTTAATGCTAGAAAAAAGTGATTAAAAAATTCAATTTTAAGCGTAACATAAGTAGTATTTTGAAAACTTTCTTGTGCAAGTCAACAGATTTGGCTTCCCTCCCATTAACGTAGTTCGGCCTCACTCCCTATAAGATTGGTGCTACACAATAGTTACTATTTTGCTAAATTCACAGCACGTGATGTGGGAAAAATCATGACAAAAGTAATAATGTAAGACTTATAGTATATTATAATGAGTTAGATTCCATTACTACTAACGTTTCAAGTAATTTATCTAATCTAGAACTTCTAAGTTGCTTTTTGATTTTGTTCAAATATCTAAGAACAGCAGTGACTTTACATAGTTGAAAAGTGACTGTACAGTCACTGTACTGAGAACGATTCATGTAAGATAACATAGAAAATACTATCAATTGCCAACAACTCTGAAACTATTTTTTAAATACTGAAACAGCCACCATGCATTAATTAATAGGCACTTGATAACATGCACATTTTGTTCTCAATAATACCTTAAAGAATCTCTGAGCTGTAAAATGTATGAACATAGAATATCTCATTAATTGCTCGGTGTAATTTAGATTTAAGTTTAAACTATTTGACAAGTTCTTATACTCCTTTGAGAGGAGGTCATTGGACGCTATTTATATCTATCTATCTATCTATCTATCTATCTATCTATCTATCTATCTATCTATCTATCTATCTATCTATCTATCTATCTATCTATCTATCTATCTATCTATCTATCTATCTATCTATCTATCTATCTATCTATCTATCTATCTATCTATCTATCTATCTATCTATCTATCTATCTATCTATCTATCTATCTATCTATCTATCTATCTATCTATCTATCTATCTATCTATCTATCTATCTATCTATCTATCTATCTATCTATCTATCTATCTATCTATCTATCTATCTATCTATCTATCTATCTATCTATCATTGGGGGAAAAATGTTATTAAATGGGGAATCCAGAATGCAACTACTGTTGCAGAATGACTAATTACTAGTATGACTGCTCATTCTGATTTCATTGCCTGTAATCAGCTGGAACCAAAGCTGCTGTATCACGGATCAGAGCACAGCAATCACCAGCAAGTTGATTGGAAACAAAGTTATTGTTCTGACTAATTAAACAATCAATTAGGAAAACGTGCGCAGGTGGAGCCTCGTACGCGTGAGCAATCATCTTTTGAAAATGGCGTCACGCGTGACCAATAGGCCACTAATCTATTGACAACGCTGTTAGCAGTGAAACAACAAACAAAATATCAAACTAACAACATCGGATGACCGCAGGAATCAATAGAATTGTTTCAGATCACACCTTGTAATTGGCTGACTCTTGGTCGAGTGACGAAATACCCAAGCCTAACTCAATATCAAAGCGCTAAATAATGAATGTAACATAAAATCCAGCTGCGTTACAAACAGTAATGTTTTGCGGTAACAAATAAAGAGAAACCTGAAACGTTACCTCCCTCTCTGACTAGCGGTTAAATATTTACGAATATTTCTAGAATAGATAGAACGGACCTCCATTACCATCACAATAGAAGAGTATTGTTTATAAGCAATATAACTGTTGTATGAGCTCTATTTTTGTTTTGATATTATTATTGTTATCATTATCTTGCTGAGGTCAGTGATGTTTCGTTGAGGACTTGGAATACAGCGATCACAAGTTTCGCCGATATAAATGGAAACTGAATCTTGGTGATTCTCTTTGTAGTGGTGAAGGTGATATTGTGGAAGGTATCCATAATGAATAATAAGACGAAATGTCACAACCACATTTATTAAAACTTACAGAAACTAGTTTCGGTTGTGACACCCTTATCAATCTCTATCAAACTCCTTGACAGAGAGTTTGATAGAGATTGATAATGGTGTAACAACCGAAACTAGTTTCTCTAAGTTTTAATAAATGTGGTTGTGACAATTTCGTCTTATTATTCATTCAGAATCTTGGTGACGTGATGCGGAGCACAAAAATGAATCAGACCTCAACCTCTATCCTAGTTGCATAGTTCAATTCATTTCTGTGCTTCACAATAATTCAACATAGTCACGTCACTAAGCCTGCGTTTCGGATTCAAAACTGAGCAATATGAGTGCACGGAGATTTTGCAAATCAAATAATTGAATCATGTTATATATTGCCGTGGAATAGCAATTATTTAAAAACATTCAGTGTAGGTATGGGAAATAAATATGAAATTCTCGTGGTTTTTATTTGTCCCTATAAGTATGGACTCTGAATTATAATAATTCTATGAAACTTAGATGTTAGAGCTCGAATTTATATTAAATTAATATATTCCAATTAGATATATCAGATTCGCAGATACTGTAAGTATATTACAATTATTGAATGTTTGGTATACGGATTTGAACCGCCTTTATCAGCTGAGTGAAATAAGCTATCACACATTGAGATCGAATGTACCTTTAATGAATCAAATTTAAAAATAGAAACCTAATTCAACGAAATGATACTCAAAAATTAAATACTTACGTACTAAAATGTTTAAAATAAAGTATTTACTTAAAAATTTAAAAAAAAAAATTAAATTTAATACAAGTAATCTTTTGACGACGGCGCCAAAATAATATTCAATTACTTTCTATACGACGGCGCCAAAATAATATTCAATATCCTTCTATACAGATGTCGGCGCTTGATTAAAAAAAGATTATAAATTGTATTAAATACAATTTTGTTACTTGTATTAAATTGAAACTTTTCTCAGTTTAAATTAAGTGAGTTTTTAACTTTTGAGTATGATTTCATTGAAGTTGGTTTCTTTGTCGTTTTATGTAAGGCTTTTCAGTTGAATTTGTAAACTTTGTAAACATGAAGAATTTCTTATAGCCTACATTATGAAATATTTATCAATATGATCGATATAACATGTAAACTAAAGTAAAAATCTACTTATAAGAAAAGTTAATAAACTAAGTAAAACTCTACAACTTTCGATTCAACGTAGAATATTGTATTTCTGAAAATTATAATAGTGAAAGGCTTTTTAAAGGTGAAATTGTCTTCAATTATTGCGAGAATATACTTGCACTAAATAATTAATTACATGAAGAATATTGTTCAATTATTTTTTTGAAATTAAAGATCTCAAAAACATTTTCCATTCCAACTCATGACTGGAACTATTTTTATGAGTGCAAGAAAAACAATAATCGACACTACTTGTTTTTGTAAACATCGCTTCCATTCATTGATGGCACATGCTTAAAAAAGATTGTAAATTGACACTTGTTTTCTTCTTTCTCCCAATATGTCTCTCTCACTCCTTTTTGGCAAGTATGTTTCGAGCAGATTCGCACAAAATACAGAATGTTCCAGATTGTGCTACCGGCTTCCAGAAGTTCCTGGAATACTTTTAAACACTATATAAGGAGTAGTCCACGTAAACAGGAGTCAGTTGTCATTTGTTCTTCATAACGTTCCTATCCAGTGCCAGTTTAGTGACAGTATAGACGTGTTAACGCATCTCTAGTGCTCTTGATCAGTTTATGTGGTTAATTCTTTGACAGTAGACTTCCTTCTTTGTAACAGAATACTCAGTGCTATTACTGTGATTATCAGACACTGTGCTTCGTAAGTGTTCCATTTATTTATTATAGGTTTTGCTGTTTTTTTGACATCTCTTTTTACAAAATTGAACAGTTTATTGGATAGTTATTGTCCTATTGATAGTTGTAATTAGTTTTCGTACAGTGAGAAGCAAGATCATTATTATCAAATTTACATTAGTAACTGTTGCACAATTCGTTAGAAGTTATAAGACTATTATTATCAGCTATGAAAATTCTCATAAAACTTGAGATTCTTTCAGTGGTTTGTGTAATATTATTTATAATTTGCACAACATAATAATTATATGAAGCTCCTGAAATAGTATACTTAGAATACTGATCCTGCAATAACTTACTAATACCAGATACCTACCGTATCTAGTAACGTCTGTGCTGGACTACCTTTAGTTTGCACATCACAGACTCCATTCTTTTATAAGTAGTGTGCAAAGATAAGAACTGGAAACATTTCCTCTGATGTAGAGCATATTATAGAAAAATACCAGTTTTTATTTTTAAATATGCAATCGACTGAATAAACTGTATCAATGCTCCAAAAATTGAATATTTCCCATTACAGCTCCGCAAAAGATTTATACTGATGACGGTCAAGAATTATTTCATGATAAAATAAGAGAAGATGACTTGTACTTGTCCAAAAGATTCTACAATGGGTTGATTCAGGAATCTTTTGATTTACAGGTAAGTTTATTACTGTTATCTTTAAAAATCAAACATCACTGAAAGTTGATACTAGGTAGACAACAGTTAGTTATAGTTACGCAATTATACACATAGGCTACTAAAACATTTTGGACAACTTTTTTGTCCGGTAGGAAGGAAGGCTGGTAACGCTGTAACTGACTTTTTTTCAAAGCTTACCAAGGCTGGTAACGCTGTAACTGACTTTTTTCAAAAAGCTTCCCATTCCAAAATGTATTATTAGTTGAACGTTATTGATTTGTTTGTTGGTCATTGGTTTTTCTTGTAATTTGTGTGTGTTGTAAATAATTTGTGTAAATAAAGTTCAAGTGTTGCCAGCATTATTCCAGTGAACACAACCCTACTCTTTCATTTTATAAGAAGTAGTAGCAAAGTAGAATGCTCAGTTTTTCAGCGAGCTTCATTTTTACATGAATTTTGTCACTTTCATTTACTGTTATTGTCATAAAGTCACCATCAGTGCTGAGACGTCAATGCCATTTCCAAAGCCCGTGAACAACTATGCATAAGCATGGCACGAGTATTATGTGCATACTCTTACACACATATACATACACTAGAAACTTAAACATAGACTGTGTAGGCCTTTCCCACCAATTCGGTCACTGAATAGCGCCTCAATTGTAGCTGTAATCAATGGGGAGCTTGCAGCATCCTATTCTATTGTGTTACTTCACCAAGGAACGTCTTGAAAATTATTACAATTTGGTAGATTATTTATCACAATAATTTGAAAGTCACAGCACAATATTCAGCAAGTACTCGTAGTTAATTATAAATTTCATGACAGATGTATAACAAATTGCTTTGGACTTGAAAAAAAAATTCGGTATAAGAATATATATAATAATAATATATATATTATGTATATAATAGAAAGAGTACAATAGAGACTTGACACCTAATCTATAAAATTTAAACTAGAAGGAGACAGCAGAGACTCATTCCGTGAGCGGAAATTAAAAGCAAGTGGAAGTGCATGAGGGTGTGATGAATTAGAACGAAGAATAGTAAAGAAACATATTATTTTAAAAAATTCTACGTATTTCATTTGAAATGCGCTTTTCCAGAACACCCTAAAAAAATCGGTAATTCATCGGTTATTCATGTTGTACTCTTGTTCACCGTTAGTTACATTGGATTTTTGTTAGCATTTTATATTTTTTACTAGCCTATCTTTTAACAGTTTATCTATTTCTAAATTCATTGTCAGTATCATAATAAATGTGCGTCAACCTATAATGTAGATTCCTATAAATTCGATGCGAACGAAACAAAGGGCGCAGCATTCTAATTACGTTTCTGTCTTATTTCAGTTGTGTCATCATCTGAAGCGTGATCATCAACTATTTATTTGGCGTAGCTGTGTTTTTCCATCGAAGAGCCGAAACAGTACCGAAAGCGATACCTGTTTCCAGAACAGGTATGTTCGAGGTGACTCGAATGTTCAGCCAGCTTATCATGGTAAGAGGTCAGGTAAAAGCACTGAACTCCATTCTACTTCCTCTTAGTGTCATTGAAACAAGCGAAACATCGACCAACTTCGGAGACCAGAAAAATCGGAAACTTCGAAATTGCACTGCAATTTTAAAGCTGAAAATAAATTCGCCGTTAGTCGAGGGAAAAGCGTTGTTGAGATAAATAATTCAGGAAAAATATCGTCACCAGCGTAATTAGAACGCGTGCGAAAACATGGAACGTCGGCGGGAAATATTTCCATTGCCGAAAAGCTTTGAGAGTCGATTATTACTGGGAAATGTCGGCGAACCGATATAACCGGTCAGCAGTGTTGTTGGCGGTTGAATAATTACGATACAAGTTTTGCAGTCAAACGATTTGATTGGTTGAAACCCTCCCGTTGAGGGACGAAGGAGTAAGGATTCAAATTTCGGGAAGTCGTTGCTGTAATTGACCAGCTCAATGGTATTTATTTGTGGAACATGTCCTGGAACCAGCATTTTATAAAGATACACCAGAATGTATCAAACAAAAGCAATAATATTGTAACTTATGGCTTGTGTGCGTGTGTGTGTGTGTGTGTGTTTTTGTCTTACGGATTTCACGAAAAACGGCAACGATTTGGTACCTAGCTTCCTCTATACTCGACCCAGTCCACCTCGAAGCATGATTTTCGATTTTCCTTTCAGTCTTTTCAAAATTAATAAATTTCACTTATGAGCACTATTATTGTTTTGAAATGTGTTTAGATTCAATAGTGATTTGTATGATTCAACCCTCAGTAGTAGCCTATTCCACTGATGTATATTTTCTTTTATTTTGAATATTTTACATGAAATAATGATGTAATTTTTTATGCTGTTGTAGTGAACTAACTTTGCTACAATTATGAATGATTTGTTTTTTTGTAATGCTATGAATTAAGTAAATTTTACATTTTATAAAATTAGTGATTTTAATTATTTCAGTGATATAATGTTTGCAATTTTGTAATGATTTAACGTTGAAGTCTTAGTGAATGATTTATTTTTCAGTAATGACATAAATTTAGTAAATTTTCAGTGCTGATATAATTTTAATTCAAGGATTTCATTTTGTAAAGTTTATAATTTATTTATTTATTTAATGCTTATAAAATGTTACTTTAAATAGGTACTCCTTGATTAATTCCTTATCAAATACGATAATAATTGTTATAAATTTTTGTCTTCCAAATGATTTGAGCTCCACTCTCATCGTTTATTGTCTGTGTGTATATTCCTTCTTATTCTGCTGAAAAGTTCCTCTTGTTGTCTCACATATATCAATTTCTTCTTGTCCACACGGTCTTCTTCTTTCCCATATGTTTTCCAAGTTTCCTGTACATACAGTTCATTATGAGAATATATTGAGTTATTATTTATTTCTTCCTTCAATTTCCTTTATCGTCATTTTCGTCATTTTTCATCTATTCCACCTTCAAAATTCTCTAAAAATGTAGGTGCTCTTACTAACTAAAACGGTATTCTCCTATTTCGATAGTTTCATGAATAATTCCTTTAACGGCTGAATTCTAGTCTATATAGTAATAGTTAACTCTAGGCTGTAATAATTTTAGCTGATTTCGACTGTAGGTAACTTTCCAGTCCTAAATCGTTTAAGCAAGGACTGTGGCAGGTCGAGATTGCTTTTCTTGGTGAGTTAACTGAGTTATATCATTATTCCAAGCCCACCGAGACTGATTCTGATGCTCCATGCTAAACATTCCTCTCCTATCACTACACAGAGTCTGACGGTCATCGGTAATAATTCTAATAAGCGTATGACGTATTGGTGGAAAGACCCTTGCGGGTAGTTCCACCTCGACGTTTGAGCTATGTTATCGAGAACATTGTGAACATACAGTTTTAAGTGCGTTCTGAATCACCGGGTAAGTGATAGTAATGCTTATTATATCAAGTCATAGAAGCACGGTCACCCATCCAAATGCAGTCTTAAACGGACGTGACTGAAAATCACGAACGCATGAACATCACGCTGTACATTGCGCCTGAGATTCTTCTTGCTCCCAAGCCGACATTCGAAAAATGATGGTTGAAGTAATGTTTGGAAAGGAACACAATAAATTATTGATGTAGCATTTTTTTCTGTCTGGAATAACGGTGCATCTTTTCACTGTACAGTAAGTTATGCTTCATTGTAAATTAATTAAAATGTTATTTCGCATTATGTTTATAATATCGAGTATAAACTCTCTTCAATAACAAGGCTTAGGCTTATTTGAAGAGTATTTTTCTTTTTTTGTTTCATTCAGATTTTATAGGAAAAACGAAGTTAATTTTTCATTTCTGAAACTAATAAATCTCAATTCATCTTAAGCCACAGTGAGGCAATTAATAGTTTCATATTTACAGTACTTCCTACATAATAGAATTGCTTCAAAATTCATTTCCCAACCTACTGGACAGTATGATTTCATTTAGTAGAAAATCATGACTATCATGATTTTATTACGTTAATGACTATTTAATTTTTTATTTCTCCTTATTAGTGCAGCTTCAAGGTCCTTAATAAGGATTTTAAAAAATTTCTCAACCTCCTTAAGAGTCCGATTTCATTTATTCGAAAATCACGAAAACTTTCATGATTATTTGAAACAGTGCGATTAGCCCGTTTGTAATTATTGCCACTACCTCAATGCCAGAAAAAACAAACTTATCAACATATCATTCACAGGCATTTCAATGTCATGGAAGTCCAGTTTGCATGCTGTTGGAACAGGAATAGAGTTCGTTAAACTGTTGAAAATGTTTGTTGGCCTATCAAACCCAGCCGTTAAATTGTTTCTCTCGCGATTCGTTAACTGTGGTCTGTCATTTGCTGTGGAGAATTATACGGGTGAACGTTAATATTATTCAAGTGAATATTATCAGTTATTTTGATGGTATCTCGTACACGTTGCCTCTTTGGCAACTTACGAAAAGTTGACTTTTAAGAGTTTTCTTCGCACTTGATCTGATAAAATCGTGGAAAGCCTTTGCACGCCTTCGGTTGGTGGGCTTCACTTTAATGTTTGCGCTTGAACAATGAGTCCTTAATCGGGGTTTCCGCCTTGCGTGTGTTAAAGTTGAATAATAATGTAGTTGATAACACTTCTACACTATTTCAAATGAGTGCGAGTGTGGTTACAAGTGGGTGAGTATGCGTGAGTGCGCACTCCGAACTTGAATTATTAGGAAAAACTATCCAGCTTTTCAAGCTCTACAAATATTTTGTCAGTAATCAATAATTATTATTTTGCGCCTACTTTCAAGTGTGTCCATAGGTACACAAGTATTCAACAGTCATGAAGTTAGGAGTTATTCGTTATTGTAAGTAGGCCTAATAGTTCGATTAATAGTTTAGCAGTAGCCTTTTTCCGTTTACAATCATTGATAATGATAATTATTATTTATTTATTTTTTATTTTTTTGAGGATGAAGCAGGTCTGAGACCTGTGCAAGGGCAATGAGTTGGATGATGGTGATTGATGATTTGGACCTACAGTTTTAGGTGGGTTCCGAACCACCGGGAAGTAATTTCACAGCAGAGAACGTGTCTTTTTTGCTGGCCAATCAAATCGGTCACCGTTACAAACAGGACCAACGAGAGCTTATCCCTATCTGATTGAACAGATACCTGCTACGGCTCGCGGCTATCACTTCCCCTAATATATATATCCGAAACGTTTATAGTCTAATCGAAATTTTTGATTCATTTGAATTCAACTTCTATTCAAGTGAATACGAGTAGATTATAATGTTTTACGTCACAGTAATGTATTTTGCTCAGTACCTTATATTATGAGTTTACCTTTACCAATTCGAAAATTAAAGCTTGATAGAAAGCATGCTATTGTAGTTGTAGACTTGAAGTTGAAATGTGTTTTATCCACAGCATATAAAAAATTCAATACAAAACTCAAGTTTACATTGATATTTCTAGATATTATAAATTCAATGCATCCATCCTTTCTAATCCATGAAAAAATCGTACGAGATTATTGAAAATCTAATTTATTTTAAACCAAATATTTTTTTTATGGATTACTGTTACTCTGTAGTTAAAATTGATTAGGATTTAACTCACTGTGTATGACAGCCGCTTCGTTTTAGTGTTACCAAAATTTGGTAAAGTAACATTTAATGTAAGTTAGACACTGGTCCGCACACGTTCGTCAAGCGTCTCAGATGCCAGGCGTCGTGAACAAATCTCTATCATTGGCTGAGTATCATCAACTACTCAATCCTCCACAGCCATTTATTTACGACGCTTTGCGAACTTATGCAGACTGCCTCATGGTTAAAAGATGGTTGTTAATTTTTAATTTGTGACCGCCATGCCGACATGAACTTAGGTAAAATGAGGTTAAAAATGTTGTTGAGATATAATTTTTCCACTTAACTTACTCTAACAATAATTCGACATGGTTTTTTCCATAACTAAGTGTGAGTACATTCATTCACAATCTAAAACTGACTGAAAGTCGTTAAATTTACAAGAAAAAGTTGGCAAAACTATTTATTTTCTATCCTACAATAATTCTACACTAGTACCAACAATTCTATCAAATTCAAAATTGAACTTTTTCATAAAGCGCAGAGCTATATGGTAGAAAAATCATAAATCAGTAAAATAATAAGCGTCAGAGTTATCATCTAGAAGTGGGGGCAATCAATTATTTATGGCACGACCATCAATATTTTACGATTCGCACAAAAACCAGAGCGAAGGTGAACCAACAACAAAAAACAATTATGCCTATTTTTCCACAATTGATTTCTGTACCGTATCGGACAAAGAGGCCAATTTATATCCTTTATTTTCAGTGCTCGGTTCGCGCTGTTTCTGTGGTCACGTGACCTACCAGCACAGCAGAGTACCGGCCTAGCAGCAGCAACAGCAGCAATCGTGTTTCCTTTCAAATCGATTGAGAAACACCTCTAAATAATAGATCCGAAACGTTTTTGTCAAGTGAAAACAACCAAGACTGATTTTAGGGTGCTGCTGATTTATGAATTTCCTCCACTATTACTATAGCTATCTTCTATATCTACCTTTCATTTCACAGAATTATTTGGCGAAATCGTCGATAAACGGTTCCAATCATTCCACAATCTTCTATCACTTCCAGGTTATTAAAAGTTGGGGTTGCCTTCTGCTTGAGTAGGAAGACATTCTTAACAGGAGGAGTATAATACTATTTGTTTCATCTAGCATTAAAAGTGACACTTTATCACTTGTTCCATCAAAAAAATCAATCATTGAAATTGAAACTGTATTTCTTGCTTCAAAAGGACATCAAACATTAAAACTGAAAGTGAATTACTGTTTTAAAAAGAAGTCCCATGAAATTTTACTAGATTACTGTTACAAGCCATGACACTTGAAATACAAAATATCATTTTCTGCTTCAACAAGAAAGTTCTAATGTTAGATTGTTTATCAAGTATCTCGTCATGAGAATTATCACAGATTATTGTGATATTGTATTTAGAAATGCGATTTAAGCAATTGGTGGATTAAAATAAACAATGTTCAATGTGTTGAACACTTGCTTATGGCTTATCGTTCTTCCATAGTTAATAGAATGGTTATAGAACCAGGCGGATAGCATTATTTACTCGTGTACAAAATTAATTCTATTTTTCATTAAAGCGAAGTTCTATGATGGTTGACACATCAGTCACACCAATGGAGCTTTGCTATTCCTTATGTTATATTTATTTATGTGAATAATCAGTACATCAATGATGGGAAGTTTCTTCTTATATAAATTTGTGAATGGCTGTTCGCATGACGCTGCCTGTATCAACCACGTGAATCTACCGAAACTAATCAACCTAATGCTTTCCTCAGGTATTTTGTGGTTGGGGAGCTTTCCCATCATGCAGACAATAGTAACTGCTGATTCTAATTTATTAATTAAAGAGTACAGAATTCATACGTCTAGTATACTGTATATAATTAATATTATAATTTATACAAAATTAAACAAGGATAAGAATGGAAAGTGATAGCCGAGTGCCGTAGCAGGTATCTGTTCAATCAGAGATAAGCTACGAAACTCCTGGGCGCTCTTTGTAAGGGTGAGAGTTTGAATTGGTCAGCAAAAAAAACTCTGTTCTCTGTAGCAAAATCACTTCCCGATGGTTCAGAACCAACCTAAAACTGTAGGTCCAGCTCATCACTCACCATCATCCAACTCATTATCTGTGATATGTGCTGCTTATAAGTAGTGTTCTCATAAAAACGTGGAATTGACAGACTTTCGTATTTGTTTAAATCTATTATAAAGTTACACAACATCGATAAAAAATATGGATAAAATAAACTATAATTATTTTATATATATTCTGAAGGTATACAACAGTATATTGCATCAATAGCAGTAAATTGATATTAACCTTTCTAACTTCTCAAATATTGAATACATAAATATATTTCTCAATTATTGACCTTCACTATAAATTACAAGTAACTTGACCAGTGTACAGTAGAGCTCATTGCTCTCAAGACTACACTATCATTTCATAGCACAATGGGAGTATGTGTGCTATGACTGCAATAATATTCTCTGCCAACAATGATCATTCTTCCCCTCGATATTTAATCGAGAAGCTTGGTTCTCAGAATAATATAGGTACTGTATACGAACTTTGTTAAGTCAAACTGCCCCTATTGTTATTGAATCAAAACTGAGAATAATCTGGTATGCCCACATTATTCTCAACATCGGTTAACTATATATTCTACGCTCTTTGGACTAAAACATATCGTTGAGGTCTGAAGAGTCACCTACAGTCGAATCGGCTATGGTACTATATACATACATACATAGATAGAGTAATAAATATTCCAAGTTCAAATCCAAGAAGCCTGTTCAGGCGTGTTGTATAACAATTCACAAAAAACCATTCCAATTTGCAGTGATTCAAAAATAAGTACTGACAAGTCTCATTTGTAAATTGAATTGTCAAAATAGATTTGTTTTTCATAAATGTTACTCTAGAACCCCTGATTTTCCTCTAGAACCCCTGATTGCCACTGAAACCATTAAAAGCAAGACGATAAGATGAGAGATTTCTAATTTTTCTCTACAGTTTGTTAAATTATGTAATAGATTCATCATATTTACTGTCTGAGATCAATGTAAATAATATATAATATACAGGAGAAATATTATTTCTCCTGTAGCTCAGCGTTCCAGGTTCTCTTTACTTGTCCCTCTCTAAAGCACAGGAGTGAGGTTGTGTGGAAGAGAGGACCAGGAGTCCTAACTCCGCCCTAATAAAGGCATTTAATCAATTAATCAGCACACTGATCATTACTTGATAGAATCCAAAGACTCTTTAATGAATTGCCTGGGCACCTAGATGTCTTCTAGATATCTCGTAATAAATTTAGAAAAGTTTCATCTGATTCAAATGAATTGTTTTTGACCCGGTGTTTTTATCTTCATTTTTTGTGGATGTGATCTGGTACTTAGGTTTCCCTCTCATCTTATCATGTCTTACTGATATGTTGGGAGGTATGATGATTGTGATTTGGTCTGCGAAGTCAGCAAACTTAACTAAAAGATTAGAGATAGACATTTAGCTTATTTATTATCATCATCACTTTTGCAATAATGTACATTAATTTTTTAATATTATTTTTCCTCTCTTATATTTGAATAATTCTAAAATTATTGTTTTATTTTTTCCCCTTTCTATTGTTAAACAAGAATTCAATATTGTAATAACATTTTTGTAAAGGAGGCAGATTTGGGAAACCCATTGCTCTCCATTGAAATAAGTAGATCAGTTTTCAAATCGATCACTATGTTTGACTATATCACTATAAGCCAGTTGCACGAAAGAAAATTAAATTTGACCACCGTAAGATGGCGTCATTATTGACAGAGCCAGTCAACGAGTTACCTATTGAACTCAGTAAGATGACGTCATCTTATGGTGGTTGAATTTAATTTTCTTCCGTGCAACTGGCCGTATGACTTTCATTTGAGAAGTTTCCAGAATAGTTCCTAGTTTATTTCAGATATAAATTGTCTGAAACTGAAGTATCTTCGAAACTGCGGAAATTTTAAATACTACTTTCGGTTAATAAAAATCGTAGCTTTTAAGACACCATTAGGCATTAGGCAGATTTTACCAAATTTTTTTTCAATTGAAGAGTTTTACTGCGCAGTTTTGGTGAATATACCAAGTAATTTATCTAATAGGAGTCTGCACATTAGTGGAATGAATCTACCTTACCGTAAATTCAAAGGAGACGCTCTCACTGTCCCAATAGTGATCAGCTGATACATATCAATATAAATTTTCCAATTCACTAGAACTGAGAGAAAGCTTGCCTCAAAGCCATGCCCCAAACAAGAGTTCTTTATTAGTGACTCAGCTGATTCTCAAACTTGAAGAACGTCACGATTTTTACACAGCAGCTTTTGACAAATGGTAATGTGATCTCCGCCTAACAAAAATAGTACCACTGGAAAACTTAAATTTTAATGTCAAATAGTCATATAAAGTTATGGTTTATTTTTATGGTTTCTTCTTATGAGGTCCCTACTACCTCCTGAAAATTTGGTACCTGTACCCCCTGTAGTTTTTGCTCTGAAGTTTTATGCGTACGAACGGACAGAGCTTACGCATAATGCTCTGCCCCTATGTACTTTGTACAGTGACAGCTAAAAATGAGCTCCAGCTTTGAACAAGTGCTTTTTGTTCCACAGCCTTTTCTTGTGATTGAAAAACATTACCAATTCACTCACTGAATGTGTGAATGTTACTCGTTTGATTCATGAATGAGTTATCGGGGGCAATCTCTACTATACTCTCCTGTGAGTGAGTACTGTAGTTGCGTGAGTAGTTCAGAGATCAATCTATTCAATGATTTACTGTTTGTTTTTTCAATTCAAATCAGAATTGGAAAGGAAATGAGAAGCGTTTGCTTCTATTTAATCTTTGATCACGTTGGACGTTTTTATCAAACAGGAATTTTTTTAGCTCTAATATCAATGGCTTGCAGATGATAATGTTTGTCATAATGCCTGTACGTCGATGATATCAGTGTGAAAAGTTAATGATAAGATCGCAGTTTGTGTTTGAACAGAAAACTGAAGATGAGCGATCAGCTCCAAAGCTCTGAGCAAAGAGCAAGAAACAAGTGAAACACTGTTCACGCATCAATTTGTGCAACTGAATGATTATAGAAACATAGAATGCTGTTATAGAAAAAATTGATTCATGAATTGTTGTTCATTATGAAGTAGTTGAATTGGATTGTGTAATAAACTTATTTAAATAATAAAATTATTTGTTTTTTTGTTTTAAAAGTTATGATTGTTGGATATGGTTATCAGTTTTTATTTTCACCAAAATCTGTGTGACCAGACTTTCTGATGATAGTCAACTCTTACTATACTCTGTTCACGGAAACAAGAGACAAACAAAACAAACGTTTGCGGTTGTGTGAGTGAAAAAGTGATGGCTCATATCATTTGTAGACCGATCGATTAATTTCTACCGTTCACACTGAGTTACCGGTTTACTTATTTACTGCGCGTTAATTGTATTTCTGTAGTTAATTGTGAATTGGTCTTGTTGTGCGAAGATACACTCTCACACGCGCATCGTTGTTTACATCGTCTCTCCTTTCCGTGAACAGAGTATATTACCATACATTTTTCCAATTTCTTATGATCCTGAAACGTTTCGGAAGTCAGAAAATTAATTTTAGTGAACTTAACTAAGGAAATATCACCAGTAATTTTCTTTTACCTTCTACTCAGATTAATCAATGTTAAAAGGAAATCTAATTCAGCCAAGGACAGGCAATCAAGAAAACTTTGAGGTAGAATTGGCAAAAGTTCTCAACCTTCTCCTGTAATGTCAATCTCCAATCCAGAAAAAGCAAGCAATTTTTTATATTGTAGCATTCCTTCTCTGAGATGATAGTCATATTCTGGCTATAATTTTGTTAAATGACTGCCAAGTATCATATTCACGAACTGACAGGTTTTCATTACCAACGCAATTTCTATTCATTAGAAAGATATGTAATACTTCTCATTAATACAGATCACATTGAGCTATAATTGATGCAGAATATCATGTATTGTTAAAATCATGATATTATTATATCAAGATCATGTTTGTATCATGCTAGATGATATAGTACTGGATTCCTAATGGGCCTGTGCTCATTTCAGCCAGGAAAACATGTGCATATGTGTGCTATATGAGTTGGAGTTTCAAAGGCTACAAATTAGCAACGCAATTTCTAGTCATTAGAAAGATTTATAATACTTCTAATTAATACAGATCATTCAGTAATGAACAGTGACGGGTGCTTAGTAGGTGGGCGAATTTTCAGATGTAATTGAATTGAAATAAATTGATGCATGTGCATATCTTGAGTATAGTGTATGATAAAAAGGCTTATAATATTATGTTGGATCTTATTCTATTATATTTAATTCTTCACTTTTCTATTCCTTCAAAAAATTCAATGCCTGATAACAGATAATCTCACAATCACTCTGTTATCACTTTTTTCACAATAAGTTTTTTATACTTAGGCTTCAAAACTACATGCAATTGGCTGGTTGCATCAGTTAAGGCTGTGCACAGGGTTTTTGTTCATAATTTTTTTTCGAAGTTTATTGTATTGGATATTATTAAGGTACTGAAATGTTGACTATTGCCATGAGAAATTATTTTTGTCATCAAATATTTTATGGAATATGGGAGTTCAAAGTTGAAATTTTTAGGTTTTTGGGGGCAATTGATCTCTCCTACAAGTTATTTTAAGCTTTTGATAATTTTTTTAAAATGAAAGACACATTGAGAAACAATATGACATATTTTTTATTCTGATCAAACAATTAGTTTTCTCAAAATTAATTTTTTAAAACATGAAAAAATTATTTTAAAAAGACCAATTGTTAAATTGGAATAAAAAATGTGTCATTCTTTTCCCCAACGTGTCTTTCAGTTATTAAAAAATTATAAATTTTTTAAAATAACTTGTAGGTGAGTTCAATTGCCCCCCAAAACCGAAAAATTACAACTTTGAACTCCCATATTCCATGAAATATTTAATGAAAAAAATAATTTCTCATGGCAATAGTTAGCATTTCAATACCTTAATAATATCCAATACAATGAACTCCGAAAAAAAATTATGACCAAAAGCCCTGTGCACAGCCTTAAAGCTCCCTGTATCACGGGAGCTTGTACTATACTTGCTACTTTACAGCATGCACATCAGGGGCGAATCCAGAAGTATTTTTATATTAACTAAGAGAAAATTCCGGTGGATATCACCTTAAAAATGTACTTATCTCCATGAAAGACATGAATAAAGCTCTTTTTCAGTGTCGGTTGAGTATTTTGGGAGGGGGGATACATCCCATCTGGATTCACCCCTGATGTGCACATGCATGTGTAGGCTAGTATTTGTCCCGCTTGTGCAACTAATGCAACCAACCGCTTGCAAGTGGGTTTGAGGTCTAATTGTGGCTTTGACAACTACTATCCTACTTATTGACATAGTGCAATAAGCTTCACTTCAAAAAACTGGTATGATGCATTAACTTGCTACATATCAGTATAATTATGTTATCATTCATGATACAATCTTATATAATAGAGTAATAATTCAATAAGTAATTCAATATTCAACTGAAATTGAACATTATTCAGTGATTGGTGCTGGGATGACGTGGAACTTAAACCCAATGCTTACTATACAATAGCAATGGACTTTATTTATATCGTGACCTTCACCTTCTATTTTCTATGAGCTCCTCTTTGCCTAATTTGCTTGATAAAGATATTGTCTGTTCTTTGAAGCATCTGGGAATCAAGCAATTTATTTGGAACTAAGAGTCAAGCGTCCCAGCTCTAGCAAGAACCAAGAGTTGTCAAGATGTAGAAGTTCGTTCATTTAAGTGAAAGTGAGCCGGTTTGAAAAATTCATTGTATTTCTTATTTTTTCGTATGTTGTTTAGACACTTATGAATAGACTAAAACAATTTTTCTCTGTGAAGTGTAGGTGATTCATGATGATGGTATATAACCAACTAGCTTAACAATCTTTCATTATATCGAAGAGCAAGCATGAATTAGCTCATTCGTACTAGCTCTTACTAATTGAAGCACAACTCTTGAAGTGATTTAACACTACTCTTTCCAGGAGTGAGCCCACAATTTTTCTTAGGAGACGGATATCACTTGGAATAAATTGGTCCTTGTCTCCATAAAAGACACAACAAATAAACCTTTTTTTCATTCTCAATTGGTAATTTCATGGTGAGGGGGGAATAATACATTCCCTTCATCACCCTTTTCTCTGAACTCACCCCTGACTCTTGAAGTAATCTTGAAGTTAGTTGAGCTGACCAAATGTTCTCTGTGTGCATTGCTCTACAGTTTGGAAGTTGTTAAAAAGATAAAGTATTTTCTCCAACTCATGTTTGTGTAAACCTTATATGACATAACACAGTCGAAACAACTGGCATGTGCTACAATGTCTTTGAATTTGTTTTTATTACACGGATTCTACAGCTAAAACAGAAATGAATAAAAACGTGTAGAAACGTTCACAGGTGTGTAAAAAAGGTAATTAGTTACCCCCGTTGGTTGAGATTACATACCTAGATGAATAATTATTATTGAGTCATCAGTTGTTATCTAATACTTGGGGATAATCAACATATCAAAACCAAACACAGGCTGTGGACTGGCGGAATTCATGCTCCAATCTATCATAAACCATTCCACAGCATGTGTTTGATTTTATGATGGTGATTATCATCGAGCATTGGATGCTCCACTGTGCAAGCACTTCAAGTCTCATCATTGCTTGTGTGAATAGTAGTATTACGAATCATCGGGTAAAATTTGCATTGATACTAGCAACAGCCATGTTTATTTTGTTAGCGCGTTCTGATTATCAAGAGCTGTCTTTATTCCTTGTTTTGATTTAAATAGCTACATTGTGTTTGATATTATTTAAACCAGAATAAAATTACTAAGAAAACTAGAATTCGAGTTTATGATTATCGTATTGAGCTATTTCGTGAGTTTATTAATAAATTGTGGTCTGTTCCACTTTACTTTTTGATGTACCCAACTATGTAGGACTACTGTTAACTTATTAAGTCCAAACTTGAGAGAGGAGAATAGAATCAAGAGATCCCCATTCTTGAAATTGATTGATTTAAATAGGGTATCGGGCAGAATGAAAACTATGGATGAGATGCAATAAAAGATGTATAATTTTTTGTACTTTTTTTGTATTTTCAAACGACGAGTGATTTTTTATAACGAACAATTCTCATCATTATCATCACCATCATTCGCTTAATTCTTTTCAAATATTATATATATAGTATATATCTATGGGATATATAATATATATACAAAGCTTTTTCAAGATAATATAATATATATTTATAAGTATAATATGATATGTATTTCACATTGCCTTTCTAGTATTTTCATAACGTTGCTGCATCCACCATCGGAGTGTCAGTAGTTACATCATGCATTACTCCAATTTAACATACCGTACAATTAAACATGACTGTGATATGTGTAGTTACTGTTATCTTTAAATTTTAGTCCATGTACTATTATAATCATAAACTATTACTACAATCATTGATAATAATTATTAATATAAGTAATAGTTTAGGGTAATATTCACCAGCGATGGTTTAGGCGTTTCTTGTTATTGATTGTGAATCAATATTGATTTCCAAACACGACCATGTACTAGAATCAACTCTATTGATCATTGCTGAAGGGATCTTACAATTGAGCTGAAACGCTCTTTTGTGGTTGTCTATTAATATTATGGATTTGGAAAAAAATATTACTATTTATTCCACAGTTTTTGAATATTCTTATACCATATCATAGAGAACATTCAAAAATACAGTCTCTTGGTAACAGCAAATTTCAATGAAAATATATTATTATATTTATATATTTATGTGTATGTATATTAAGTAAAACAGTCATGCGTAGAGGAGAAGAAAGGTGAGAATGTGCTGTGGTGCATATGGAAAGGGGTGAAAGAAAGAAAAGAAATACGAAAATTATTATAAATATACACATCTAATTCAAATAAATATCTCAAATGCTCAATAATTTAACAAACATACGCACTAATTAAACAAGTCAAGCTTGACCCGTGTTCAATGCATTTTTATTCTGATGGAAAATAAACAATAAGTCTAACAAACAACATAATAATTGCATTTGTGTTCAAGGCGTGCTTTGCAATGCTACAAGTCAATAATAAACAATCAATAAACATCATGTGGCAGGATATTAATATCACAATTTCTCAGTGCACTTAGTGGATTAAAATAGTGCTAACATACATGTATTCTTTTTTTATTTTACATTTTTTCTACAAAAAGAACACATACTTATTTTAAAAAAAGATTGGTGTATGTGCATATCATGTATATATATAAATATTTATATAATATATTTTATTCTAAAAAAAAATATTTAGAAACAAATAGAGGTGTGTGCATTATTAAAAGTGATGCATAAAAATATATATACGTACATACAAGTTTGCCAGTAGAGAAATTCCAACATCAATAACAATAATAGAAAAATTATTTGGAAGTTTAAAAAAGTGATGCATAAGAAAAATACAATAAAAGTGAGCTCTAGAAGGCAAGTGACAGAAGTAGACATAAATAGAAATCATAACACTACCAGAACATAAATTAATTGCAAATTGAGATTTGTGAGAAGCATTCATTATTTGTACAAAGGTTAGAACACTCACTAACACTGTCTTTTTATTATACATTGTAATAACATGTAAAGATTTTACTCCACACAGCTCTTTGTATCAAGCTTATGCCCTTAACTCAAGGTAACCCTCAAACCAGCTGATTCAAACTTGGCGCCAAAAGGATGTGCTCGATTGCCCACACCCACAACCAGGCGTACCAACATCTTCAGAAACATTTATAACATGTTCACAAAGCTTTACAAATTTTTAAAAAATTTCCTCCTTAACATTTTCCAACTACATCCGAATACAAGCTACACTGCTGTGGATCACAGAGACCCAACTTACATCTTACAGCTTACATGTACACTAAAAAATAATTAAAAGCTTACAATAATCATCGAACAACAACAATACTAACAATAATCATTTAAACATAACCCAATACTGACTATTCTTTGCATTGAGCTATTTCAATAGTATTCTAGGTGCATGTAAAAAAATGAAATGGATATGGTAACTAATGTGGTAATAGAATATGCTAACTAAATTACTCAAAGGCTCTTATAAAAATAGTCTAATATTCAAATCTTCAATAAACAGTTAAATTGAAACAATATTGAATCTAATCGATCTTTTTATTTAATAGTTACATTATGTACATATAAATAGTTTATTTATCATGTGCAATAATTACAACAGAACTCCTCTTACATACCCAGAAAGCTATTCTTTTTCAAAATACTTCATCTGTCTCTCTTTAACACTAAAATAGTTTCATTTTGCTATACTCTGTTCGTTATTCTCATAATAATTATTCCTATTTTTTTAAAGTATTATTATTACATTCATCATCATTATCGTCATTTTTACCATAATCAAATTTCTTTATTATAAGTAATGTTATCTAAAACACACTGTTATCTATAGGCTATATAATAAATATCAGTAGGCCTGTTTAATTGTTAGTGCCAATTTTTTTGGAGGATAGATATTTTATTTCTAGTACCCATCAGCACATATGTTAGTTATACAACCGATCCTATAGATCTATTTTTTCTTCTTTTGAAAAGCAAAGAAAAACTACATGACGAGTTCATAATGATTTAATAATTCTGTTTAAGGATGATTACTAACATCTATTATGAGTTTGACTCATCCAAAGAAGACTGACTACTTTTGAATGCTATGATCGAAGTATTTATTTGATTATTATCACATGAAACATAGCACAACCTGAGTGTATGTCACTGTATTAGGCCTGTCCGCTTGAAATAATAAATATAGGATACCATACCTAGCCAACAAATTTTAAAACTGTCATGTAGTTGAAGTGCTTCACTTCTGTTCTTGCAGGGGATTTTTCAAGTTTTGAGGATTTTCAACCCATCTATTTCTGTATTATTCAAAAGTAATGGCAACTACAATATACATTAGTATTTTAATGCAATTATGAACAAGTTTCATATTTATAATAAGTACAGTATGCTAAACTGAAAGAGTCCATCTCTTGACGTGCCAATCATTCTAAACTCACTCTAGTTCCGCAATGCCATATTTCTTAACAGAAGACTAACATTTTATCAACATTTGAGAAAAACGGGGAGAGAATACATAGAATTGACGCAAAATGGTGGTTTCTTATGAATGGAAACAAAAATTGAACTCTAAAACTATTGCTCAATGTCCCCGTAATATATCAACACATTTCTGACATTATTTAGGCCCTTTTATGTAAATGTGGTTACTTGGCTAATAGTTCTACAGTTCAAATGCATATTGGTTTCCCCAAAAATAATGGAATACTATGACACATAGTACTAAGTACTATAGTTTTAACCATATTAGACTATGCTCCTTCTTGGATTGGTCAGCTTGCGGTGTAGGAAAATAAAGATCTAAAGGTTGAATAGTTTCATTCATTTTGTTTCCTTGTCTCATTGTTGATCATATTGGAAATACCATGTTCTTCGGCATTATTGGAGTTTCAGATAGATTAAAGGCAGTTAAGTGAGATAGGGCATTAAGTAATTGATATTTAGGAAATTAGTTCACCATGTAAAATTTATCACCAAATTCCTGTTCTTTTTAATATATTTATTTCTCTTATCAAAATCTGTTCAAATAGATGTTGAATAACTAGAGAGCAATATACTTCATCATTTCAATTCTATAATCAAGTAGGATAAGATCCTACAATGATTCCCGAGAAAAAGAATTGAAAGTGTTGTTTTTAAACTGAATTCCATTATCACATTCACTGTATTATAAAATTAATTAAATGATGCTATCATGCCTCAATAGACAATTCATATTATTAATTTTCAGCTACAGTTAGTCAAAGCTCTAACAATGTACTGTTAATCCGTAGATATAATATTTTGGTCTTAAAGCCAATTATTGAGAAACATCAACGTCATAAGTTGTGTGCGGTTTCTCTTCCTCAATACAATAATAATCCTTGTACAAATCAAGGACAATCCTTGTACTCCGGTGAAGGCTAGTCTGATCAATTTAATAATTCTTGCTATAATTTTTATTTAAGGCATTTTAACTTTGCTGTCAATGTTTTGAATTGCATTAATTGCTTATCTTATAATCAACAGCAACAATCAAAAAACAAAATTGATATGATTCATATTGCTTATTCGTTTCAATCAGTTTGAATTTTTGCTCAGTCACAAAAATCTATCATCATCATTTAATTCAATTGCTGAATGCTTTGAGTTCATATAATAAAAATAATCAGTGAAGTTTAGTGCAAGATTTGCATTTCCGAACTAATTTAAGCATTCGTATTATTTTGAAGTGCTATAATTTTCAAATTGGATGATTGATGTGTATTGTTTACAATTTCAATATGAATTTAGCAATAGATTGTGTAGTTTCACAATGAAAATTAAAATCTAGTATGGGAATTTTTTTTTTGCGTTCCAATAAACTGTTGATCAATGTGTATTGTGTAGCCTTCTGCGTCGTAGTAAATTGAAGAATTTTAGTCATTAAGACTTAGTTTCAGTAAGAATTCAACCAGCATGCTCTCTTTATGCATTGGATTTGAAGCTCATGTGCAAAATTTGGATTTGGATGGATTTTTGATGCAATATATGATATATGGGCTCAATGAACATTATGAACCAAACTACAACTAGTCTTTTAATTCTTCCAATGATTAATTAATTATTTATGTTGCTTCTCAACTAAAACAAATTTGTTCTTATTTTGCTATAATGCACGTGAGGCAAATAGAGGGTGAGTCCAGTAAACCTACTAATATTTTCTCATAAAAATACAAGATGAGTAGAAATGAAGGTGATGAGAAAAATGGTGTAATGTCGAGTGGAAATTCGAGAATAAAAGTAAACTAAAATAAGGAGTAGAATCAAAAGTAAGAAGAGGTTGTGAAGAAGAAGAATCCAGTTAATTAATGAACTACGGAATTAAAAGCATGAAAGATAAAAAACAGGTTTTCTCATTGCTTAAGATCTACGTCTACATGGTACAAAAGTATTTTGGATATGAATATGAATAAGGGAAAATGCTATGGGAAAATATTCATAATATCCTCGCTTATATGGAAATATTATAATTATTTATCTACTATGGAAAAAATGAAATTCTAGAAAGAAATTAAGTTCTGGAAAACGTTACAAATAGTAGAATTAAGTCACGTGAATTCAAAGTGCATTGCCACATAAGTTATCATGGAAATCAGTGATGGATTTCAATCATTATTGTGGTAGGTAAAATTGTCAAAAATGTATCATTAGGAATTGGGAATCTGATAATTTGTAAAAATTTAATGGAAATAAATTTTCTTTACTTACTTAAAAAAAATTACACCCTTAAACTACCACTTAACAATCATCAATGGTAGATACGTTTCCAAAATGAACTGTTAGAATTTTTAAGGAGAGACTTGTGACGACTCAGATCGATTGGGAGTTTTCTAGGTATGTGGTTGAAAAGCCCTATAGTAAGTTTTGGGGATGTTGGAAAAGTTCGATATTGAACAGCCTGAGAACAAGGCATGTTGGCTCAGCGATGAACTAGATCATTTTGACCAGTCCATCTACCATACCTTGTTATCAGAATCCCAATCATCCCCAAATGTCCAGCCCCTGGGGGATTTCCCACCACATATCCACAGAGAATGAATAATTCACTCACTACCAATTGTCTATTTACATGAGTTTGTTTACAACTAATCGAAGTTTGCCCCTAATTATATTTATAAGTTATAATATTGAGGTGCAAACAACATGTAATAATACACATGCATCTATACTAAGTCCTACATTCTACTCTAAATACACTTATATTGTGCAATATTGAAATATAGTGAATAAATAATCATTGACTACAATTTTCCTACTGGGCAAACCACGAAACTAACAACGCTCTACTCCAGAAAATCCTATTAGACTACATCAATCTCGATTTATTAAAACAACCATTCGATCTAAGCACAGTTTTTTTTAAAATATCTCCTCTGAAACTAATTCTAATGTTCAGTTTCATCAAGTATTCGTTTGTAACATTGAATGATCATTATGACTTCTGGATAGTTCAAAATTGTTTAAGAGTTTTCCTTTGTTGGTCATGTCCACAAGAGTCTAAGACTTGTGCTTGGGGTATGAGGTGACTGATAACAGTACAAAAAATATGATAGGCTAAAAAAGCAAAAATTAAACCAGTGACGCAGGAGTTAGAGAATTATTTCTTATTCGCTCATTTGAAACTTGAAAGAATTGTTTGCTGGTTAAGTCCTTCACATTCAAGTATACCTAGGTTAATGAATAAATAAATACGCATAACCTTCATTCTTAGGGAATAAGGAAGCTTATAGTTCAGGGAATAGCTTTGGGATTAGATTAGATCAGGGAGATTAGGGATTAGGGAGTGAACTGAAAAACTTGATGATAGAAAACTGACATTGAGAACAGTAAGAATGTCTAGCTTGTTACCTGAGAGTGTTTGAATCTTATATCATGTTATAATATTATAATTTTGTTGAAATATTCATATTATTGGTGGTAAATATACTATTTATATCAATCGGATATTCCCTAAATATTGTAACAAATTCAATCATTATAATGTCTTGTAAACAAGGATGGGAATTTAGTAAACTATTCCATAAGATAAAAAAAATAGATTTTAATAATTTCATGTTGTTAATAGATCTCTATGAATGTGATATTTTCTTGTTTATAGATTAGAGAAAGTAGAAAAATAAAATAATTATCATATTCAATAAGTATTATATCAGTCGGTAATAATTTTAAATTAAAAGACGAACTGAGGATGGAAAATATAAGATTGGTAATGTTGATATCATTTATACAAAATCAAGAAGCAAGAGAAGAAAAGCTGAGTGAAGCAAGAAATATGATGTATGAGAATCTAGAGTGAAAAAGAAAAGTTGACTGGACTGTTATTGAATAATCATGATTGTATTTAACTTAGCATAAGTTTCAAACTGGTTGGGAGAAGTAAAATAATAAAAATCAGTTCAAAGATTTCAGATACTGCATTCACCAAATTCTCTATAAGATGTCGACATTTAAACCGAAACACACAATTTTTATTAAAACCTGGAAATGGTGAGCCTTATAAAATAATATTGAATGGATTTTCTCTACCAATATCTCATTCTGTTATGTGCATGTAATAATGACAGGCCCTTGTCACTACCAAATGAACATAATATCCACATTGAAATCTTCAAAAGTAATCTTGCTGTATTCAATTTCTGACTTATCTCTTCGTCCACTATGAATTAAGTTGGTGAATGTTTTATAGATACTGAACTAATTGAAACTTATTACCAGCTCCTCATGAGGCTCATGTGATACGATGCTAAGCTAATAATAATCTTATATTCAACTATCTCATTCTCTTTGTGGTTAAATAATATGAAAATTTTTGTCTCTTCAAATTTCTCAATCAAACTGTCCATTTATTTTGAGGCTTATTGTTCTCAGTCTGCTCTCTTGACTTCCTTTCCCCTTCTTCCTTCTTTCATCCTTATAAATTATTGTGCTGTTTGACTTCTACTTATCAATTATCAATATTCATCAACATTTTCTTACTTCTCTATTAATTTCCTTATATTCCCATTTATTTCCATCTCCATGCTTTTTCTTGACCTACTACGCCTTATTGTCCTCTTCCTTCTTACCACTTCAGATACCTTTTCTTCTTTTCCTTATTTTCTCCCACGGGTTTCCTCTTCTCCTTCTCCAATTTGGTGGAAGCACCAGGTTTTTCCACCTCAGCTCAAGTTAGTAATGCATTTTCTTAATGCAGTTTTGGAAGTACCTTATCTTAATATCTCTCCACCTTTCTATATTCTACAATACAATCCAAACTTGTTCCTTCTGTTTACAATGACATGAATATTATTCCCTTAGTTTTGCATGAAATTCAATGAGTTACTCCATATTCCAGCTTTGAATCATCCCTTCTCACATTTTAGTATCTCCTCTATAATTTTTAATTAATTTGTACTTTGCTTCTGTGTTATGAGGACAATAATAGGTGTCCTCATTGATTATAATTTCATAATAAATAAATAATTTTCATCCATTTCAGATTAAAAACGATAGGTCATGAAAGTTTGAGATGGTTTCTGATTGCATTGTAGGTTTTTGCTCCTAGCAAAGTTGGATGACTAGTTATAGCACACTTTCCTTTTTCGTACAAAACCAGATGTATAGATTTTTATCTCCTTGGTAACCAAACTCATACAATTAATTCCAGCTTTAAACTATCCATAGTAGGCTAGGTAACGTTAGGTAGGGTTAGGTCAGATTGAGTTGGGTTAGGCTAAGTTCATTCACACTTCCAGTTTCAGGTTGTGGCAAAAAAATGAAACAATTTAGGCTTATAAACGTTATGTAGTGATGTTTCTGATTATATTAATTTCCTCAGTATCTATCAGGAAAGCTTGTTTTAAACTTTCCAGACATCTATTGTCTGTTCTGTTGAGATCTAAAGCGCCTACACAACTGAAAATGAAACCGCAAAGCCTGAGGATCGCTAATTAACAGTCTGAATCACTTGCTTACCATGATGCTCCCTCAAATTGCTCGTCTCACTCACTGTTTGCATTTCAACGTTTTTCAATCAATTTTGATCATTTTCATTGCTTACTTATTTCAGCATTCAATTTCTATCTCACTCTATCGCATTGCAGAGTTTTCTAATTAAATACTGTAATTGATATTTTAAAGCTCATTCCTGAAAAAATCAAGAGTTTTCATGTATGAGTTTTCGTATTTTATTATTCTCTATTTTAATTTTGTTGATTCATTTCATGATTCCAGGTTTCACTTGGAATGGAGTATATACTATATTGTTGAGGCTCTAGTGATTCTTTCTACTTAGATCGTGTAAAATATTTGGTTTTATATTCTTCTGTGGATAATATAGTTCTCTGAAATTAGTGAATTTTAAATTTTTCATAGAGATTTCTCATATATTTTGGTTATGTTCATAAGACTTGACTATTTCAAAATAACAAAATTCTGATTACTTTATAGGACTTATAGGCATTATACTTTTAAATCGCACCTGATGAAATATTTTTGAAAACCAATCATTGGAGACTGATGTTTCATGTTGATAAATAGGAAAATTCAATATGTTAGGAATAATTGTTTATATTGAATACATATACTACAAGAATTTACATTATCACTTGAAACGATTTTAAAAGGCTGAAATCCACTGAAAAAGTAGAACGTTTTTACAATTTTTAAGAGAATGTCTATCAGCTTCTTATCCAATGCAAAATGAGTCACTCGCTTTGAATATTGTTCATTTTAAACCCATCATTGCAGTTTGCACCACCTTTATCAATTATTTTTAATGTTGTTAGTAATGAGGCACTGAACATTTTATTGTAAAACTCAAAATTTATATAATTATCACTTGTATGTAAATTAATGTTTCATTCTGTGTCTAAATACTTCAAAGACATTTTCATATTCAGCGGGTTTTTAGAGATATGTGATGAGCTTACTGCTCAATTTATCAATTTCAGATCTTTTAAATGTTTTCCAACTTTTTTGGTAGTTTATAATGTTGTTTATTTAGGTTGTTCATATTGCTCATTGAAGGATAAAAAGTAATTATCCAAAAGCTGTTTTGTTATTTTTAATCTTGTCGATCTTATTACAGCACAATAAAATAATGTTCAGTGACTGACTTTTAACATTTAGTCTCAAATCACTGCTTTTTTCAAATATTGAACGACAGAATATCAACATTTCTGTAACACTACTTCATTTAGAAAGGACAAATTAATATAACTCTATAATTTTGTACCTTTTTTTAAAAACAAATTCTGTTAGAAGCTTACATGGCTATGACTTTTTTAGGAGCTATTTTATGACTATTTATTTACTACTTCTGTATATTTATCCACGGCAAACTCTAATATATATTTCCACTCCATCTATTTTCTCTGATCAATTTTCATTCATTTTTGTAATGTCAATACATTTTTTATATCAAGATTAATTTTTTAGAAGGGTAGCAGTTATGCACAATTAAGGTTTTTGTGCAGTCTCATACCCCTCCGTAATAAAATACCAGAAAAAATATTAATTTCACTTTCAACGTTGATGAATGGGCAGCTAGTTATTTCATTTCATCGGTTCATTGTTTCAGTGTGTTTGCCTCTCAAGATTTTAACTCAATATTTGAATATCCCAACTTAATATTTCTCACTTCTTCATGTCACCCGGTTATGCTGACTTATTTATGGCTTTTGCTGGAATCTCTTGTTCGTATTATGATTATTTGATTATTATTGATCGTTATGATAATAATTTATAAATTGTTCAAATGAATTGTCATGAAAGCCCATCATATCATATCAAATTTGAACTCAATTTTTGTAACAACAGTAGCTAAAATTCATTTGCTCTAAGTTTCATTTTTCTATCTTAGTTCAAATTGAGACATTATCAACTCTCAGCCCTGAAATATCTTGGAATGATGAAGCACTACTTTGAAAATCAACAGTTTCCTAGAAAGGTACTCATTCAAACTGAATTGATGAGCTGAATAAACTGATCTTGAGATCTCCAAATATTTCTCATTTTAAAATTAATCAATCAATTTCCAGTTCATTCAATATCAACATTCAAGATAGATATAATGTTGACTCCACTTGCAATATTACACTACTCTAGATATAACATTCTAATGCTGTCTATTTACAAGATAATTATTCGCCTTAGGAACCTAGTTATCGTAAAATTAAAAATCGACCTTTCTACTAAACTGGTAACTCTTCACCAATAAAAATAATTTGAAAGTATAACAGATATAAGTTAGCTATTTTAGTAGAAGCTATCACGTTCGTTTATTCAGAAGTATTCCTGGATACTTATCCTACCAGAAAAAAACACAATAAATTTCCTGGGAAAAATTACAAAGAAGATAGGCAACATAAAACCTCTATGGAATTTCGCAGACTCATAAATAACCTATTATTGTAGAATGGAATTAAAAGCAGAAATTATAACATCAGGTACTTTATATATTTTCTGTTATTACATTCAGTTTCTACTACAATAGCTAAATTTTTCAACAAGACATTCTTATCGCATCTGTCTATGTTTTCTGTATGAGTGTATATGGAATGCAAGCCAGTTTTTGAACTTTGGTAAAAATTCAGTATGTTAGAATACAAGGGAATAGATTGTTAAGTGTGCTGTAGTCATACTGTGTATAAGATCACACTATAGATCAATAAATTTATTGTTCAGAATTTACACATTTCCTTGAAACCTTTTTCCTTGATATCCAAGGATCTCAGTCATGTAATTTCTTAACAAGACATTGTTAAGAAATATCTTAGATATTTATTCTGTTATGAAGATAGGGTATATCTTGCACTGTACATTACTCCTATCAAATAGAGTTTTGGTAATGTAATGTTCATAGTTAGTTCTTGTGAAATAATTTTTTTTATTCAGATTGAAAATCATGAGCTATGAAGCTGGTGATGTAATCAGATTTGACTTCTAAATCTTATTTTAAAGCTTACCTCTCTGAGGTAAAACAAGTTCAATACTAACTTATTATCTGAAATTTCATTATAATAAATTTGATGATAGGATGAAAAATCAAATTTCTGAAGAAGGAAAGTTGTAATCGACCTTCTCAAGAACTTCACTGCAGAAAGAAGATAGCAGAAGTCATTTTATGAGTGATCAATCGAATATGGATAGTGACTATTTGGCTGATAAGAAATGCATTCAGTAGATTCAGTAGATCTAGTCATGCTCAGTAGTTTCATGAGATTTCTCAGATATTTATTCTGTTATGAAGATAGGGTATATGTTGCACTATACATTACTTCTATCAAATAGAGATTTGGTCTTTCCTCTCATGAATAGAGTGGGAAATAGCATTGATTTTACAATTAGAGAACTATATGTGGCATTATCAGTTGAAGCTTACTTCTTGGAAGGGGTAATATTCTTCAATCTTTAATTTTTATATTGACTCTAATTGATGAAATTCAGTGACAACATACTTTTAGTCTCAATAGATCTTGGCTATGATCTTATCTAGTCTCCATCTCATTCAATGTCATTTACTATGATTCCTTATTTTGAAGTTGAATAGTTTTGTTATGTTTGTGCTTTCTCAAAGGGCAAGTTCGATCATATAATAATATTCATGGCGAGCACAGTTGATGGATAAAAGCGGTTGAGAAGAGGAAGACTGGATTAAGAAAACATTGACATTTGCGATCAAGATTAACATTAGTATATGAACACATCATTTTCAATGAGAGCGAACATTTTTTACTATTTTATTTGAGGAAGCAGAAAGACGTCTAGTGAAAATGGGAGAAAAGCAATCGAGCACATCACCGAAGAAATAAATTTCAGTCGGCAATTTTTAAAAGCCTCTTTTCACATTCATTAGAATTATTATCGTCGGTTGAATTTGGACGACATAAACAAATTGATAAACTCAGTTTCCCACTTATAAAATTAAATAGATTATACTGATCCTAATAACAATTTGTAGGAAACAATAAGATAAACCTGATCATGTGTTACAGTTTCAACTGAAATGGTATTAGAGAAAATCATAATCATAATAATAATAATAATAATAACAACTAACAGTGTTTTTACAGTCTTACTGTGTCATTTGATAATAATTAATCATTCAATCAATCGTATAATTAATAATTAAAAATAACATTAGATGTATTCAGTCAATTTTATAAATCAAATCTAAGATACCTAAAACTTAGCTCCTATGTTTTTTTTATTATACATCGGTTTTTGTTTCTTTAACACACTACCTATTTTATTTATATTTTGTGTTTTGAAAACATTAATTTATTTTCAGTAATGCTCAGTTCCGTGCATGTTTACTCTCTTTTTCTCAATACAAAAAATATATAGCTACTTCATCATCATTATTAGCCGTTTCGTTTTTCAATCTGTTATTAGAGTAACAGTTTGAGGCCGGTTATGTGTTTATGTTGTAGTTTTTATTGTAGTATAATGTTGTCTGCTTCTAGTGTAATTTGACTGGTGCAGTGTACAAGACGTACAGCAGTCGTCCTGTTTTGTGGCTCTTGTAGCATGTTAAATTCACAAACTAATGCTGATTTAGGGAAGGGTGTAACGTCAGAGTCAGACGAAGTGTATAAGGAAGATTTTAATTGTTTGTTCGAATAATCAACAACAACAGTATCAATTATCATAATAGTAATTAAACCGTGGATCATGTTTGGCGGCTTGGGGGTAAGATGTTGATTGAGCACGCCCATGCCATCGTTTAGTATCATTGTCAACTGCAAGAGCAGAGCTTTGCCAACCGACGCCGCCATGTTGTTACTGTTGGTCTTTCGTGACCCCTTGCTTTCCCCCAACAAATTCATAGTTACCATTGAGATCATTCTGGAGCAGCGGTAAGAGTTCATTGAGAAACCAGTTTGACTGCAGTCTGGTAGTTCGAGGATGATTTCTTTCTGTCCAGGTTCGTGTTGCTGTTTTGACTGTTGTTGTTGACGTTTTCTGGGGGATTTGTGGCTTGTGGATTGGTTGTTGTAGTGGTCGCAAAAGATACATGGCGCCGGTTTCGGGTCGTGTCGTTAACGACCCCTCGCCCATCGTAATAGCGCATCTGCCAGAATGTCTAGATGTGCCTTCGTCTGCAACACACAACAACAAAAAAACATGTGTTAGTCATTCATACTCAAATGTGTATCACCCTAAACATCTCTTTCAAGGTAATCCATCACAAGCTGCAAAAATTTTGTACAATTTATTGTTTGTACAGTATTGTTCAACTTATTTTTACAAGGTTCATTACACGATTGTACCTTGTTCAAGGTACAAGCATTTTCTACAAGCTTCTTCTGTATGATATAAATTGTTAACATGACAGTTTCAAATTCTCTGTTAGAACATCATTTGTCACCATGTTGTCACACCAACTTGTAAATTTTATGAAAATTCTTCTACATTGTCAGGACAAGACGATTGTATCAAAACGTCTGCTGTTACATCATATTATTTGTCACCATAATTTCATGAAAGTTTTTTCAATTATGTAAATATGAATACTACAACTGCTCTTATGTCTCTGTCAGGAGAAGATCATTGGATCGAGACCTCTGTTAAGAATATACTTTGTACAAAAAATCATTTCTGCTAAAAATCATTCTGCAGTCTGTCAAAGAAATATCATTAAAGGAAGCTTATAGGTCTTATAGGTGATGACAATGACTTTTGAATCAAAACTTTCATTTGGAGTATGTGACCATCAAAGCTGATGGCATTGAAAAAATAATAGATCAGATGTGATAAGGAAAAGGGAGAAATGCCAGCCCAGGACCAGATGAATGAATGTAGTAGACCGCAAGATGCATCTACAATAGAAGTGCAGAGATATGCAGAATTGTTTGAGAGCCGAGAAGCTTCAAGGCAAAGTTGATGGAGGCTGTGCTGCGCAGGTTTGTTGAGTTGACTAAGAAGAATAATAACAAGAACAAAATCATTGAAATATTTTCGAAACGAATGCTTGAGCTCTTGTACTCAATGAAGATGATAAATCATTTTTACAATAGCTCAGTTGGAACCGAATAACTGGAACAAGTTATCAGGAATGCTAAGGGAAGAGTAAGGAGTGCTAAGAAATTGTTAAAAAATATACCTTAATCTATCTCTTTAATAGAAATGAAGCCTTTCCCACTTGCCTAATGCCAAGAATTTCTTTTGTAATGGTAATCATGTCTGTTGGTGTAGTTTCATTTTCTCTCCACATCTAAGAGTGAGATACCAAGTTTTTGAGTAAAGCCAAGTTTTTCTATGGCAATGGCAGTCACATTTGTTGATTTAGTTTCATTTTCCCTTCACATAACTGTAAGAGTGAGGTACAATTGGAAATAAACTATTTTTTTCTGGACTACGTCTTGGAGACTCCAGTTCAGGATTATAAGGAAGTAAGATTAAAAATTAAGCAATCTTGTAAACTAGTTACAATAATCACTATATATGAATTATTAGTTGAGAGAGACTTAATTTTGATGTGAAAGGACCTCTTGTACACTATAAATAGCTTTATTAACTAAATATTTATGCTTTCAATACAAGAACTATCAATTTATTAATTTTAGATGATTTATTCTGCTCAACCCAGGTTCACTGAGTAGATTCCACTATCTTTCTTGCAGATACTCTGTACATATACTCTCGAGAATATGAAAAAAAAACTCTTTAGTGACCTAGTTACATTCTCCCTCATTGTCTATTAGCGTTCTCTAACAGTACTGTATTACATTAACATCCTCAGTAGAGGAATAATGCACTATTGCTAGTTTATTTTCTGAATATTGAGTCAGCCCCAGGGAGTATTGATGAACGGTGGAGCATCCAGTATATATCGTTACACCTACTCATCTTTCAATTGAGAGTGGAAAAATCTTGTAGTTTTCATATAACTTGGCAGCAGTTGGGTTCAGATGAAGCAAGTCCTCCCATCCTCTACACGCTGCCAAGTTAAATGAATACTACAGTAATACTGTTGATATAAAGGTCGATTTTTTAAAACAATTCCCACTATGGTAGCCAACTACGAGTAATAGTATTCCATACAATCCTGCATGTCATTTCAAATTTTTCTGGAAATCAACGTCAACCTGAGAAAATAGCTGAAGGGTTGACATGACATTTATCACACAGTCTACATTGGGGTCAGAAATCATGCTGGGTTGGTTTGTGAATCGTTCAAGGGTGGTTTGTCATAATTGACAGACAAATCCCCTCTCATGTTAACTTTCCAGCAAACGAATGAGCGTGGATGGCGAGTTTTATGTATCCTCATCACTTGTGAGTGCATATATGTGACGCGTACCTTGCGGCACTAATTTTGCAGTTGGTAGCCTATTCATTTGTGCAACCATTCGGCCTACACCCAACATCATCATCATCATTATCATCATCACCACTTGTCACCAATGTTTCAACCGTGTAAACATCACTCAATAAGCGTATGTACTCAACTACACCCGTATGTCCTCTGTGTAAATGGGATTACAAGTTACTTTGAGGCAAGTAAATTCCTGTTTACTGTTCAAACCAGGCCGATGATTTGAATTCGAGTCAAAGATAAATATCAATTAATTACATTAATGTAGGCGGATTTATATTGAGAAAGAGTAGGAAGAGAGAAACGTTTTTGTTGCAAAATACATATTTCATCTTATACGAGTATACAGTGTGTCAAGGCCATATCATGTAGTATGTTTTCAATAAATTATGATTCTAAATGAAAAATTTTGCGATGGGAGTTGCACTGTCATAAAACTTGCTACCTAGGCGTACTGGAGAGATTTTATTTATTTTTTTTTTTTTTTGAGGATGAAGCCCACATAGGTCTGAGACCTGTGCGTGGGTAATGAGTTGGATGATGGTGATTGATGAGTTGGACCTACAGTTTTAGGTGGGTTCCGAACCACCGGGAAGTGATTTTACAGCAGAGAACAGTGTCTTTTTTGCTGGCCAATCTAATCGGTCACCGTTACAAACGGGACCTACGAGAACGCAGCTTATCTCTCTGATTGAACAGATACCTGCTAGCTGCAATCTAGCATTAGCATATTGACATTCATTGATTTTTTGCTAGTTTTCCAGAGAAGAGACTTGAACTATTAGGTCTATTATCACTGAGTAGATATTTTTCTTTTGGAATTTTTAAAAGCAGAATACTTTAATATCATTGCTACGTAGGCGTAGTGGAGAGATTTATGATAGATAAGTCTAGCTGCAATCTAGCATTAGCATCAATCCAATATTGGCATTGATTGATTTATGGCTATTTTTCCATTTTTTACTACAAAGTGTCCAAAGGACAAAAATCATGTACTATGTTTTCAATAAGATTATGATTCTGAATACATAATTTAAAGTGGTGAGAGTTATAAAACTTGCTACATAGGCGTACTGGAGAGATTTATGATGGACAAATTAGCATTAGCATCAATCCAATATTGGGTATTTTTTTCAGAGAAAGGGCTTGAACTGCTGGGTATCACAAAGAAAATGTTTTTCTTTTGTAATTTTTAAAATCAGAATACTTTAACATCATTGAGTATCTGTTTGTATTGAATACAGTGAATAATTGAAAGCGTTTTCTTATGTAGTGAGAAATTTTTTTGAGAATGAAGCCCACATTGGTCTGAGACCTGTGCTTGGGTAATGAGTTGGATGATGGTGATTGATGAGTTGGACCTACAGTTTTAGGTGGGTTCCGAACCACCGGGAAGTGATTTTACAGCAGAGAACAGTGTCTTTTTTGCTGGCCAATCTAATCGGTCACCGTTACAAACGGGACTTACGTGAACGCAGCTTATCTCTCTGATTGAACAGATACCTGCTAGCTGCAATCTAGCATTAGCATATTGACATTCATTGATTTTTTGCTAGTTTTCCAGAGAAGAGACTTGAACTATTGGGTCTATTATCACTGAGTAGATATTTTTCTTTTGGAATTTTTAAAAGCAGAATACTTTAATATCATTGCTACGTAGGCGTACTGGAGAGATTTTTATGATAGATAAGTCTAGCTGCAATCTAGCATTAGCATCAATCCAATATTGGCATTGATTGATTTATGGCTATTTTTCCATTTTTTACTACAAAGTGTCCAAAGGACAAAAATCATGTAGTATGTTTTCAATAAAATTATGATTCTGAATGCAAAATTTAAAGTGGTGAGAGTTATAAAACTTGCTACATAGGCGTACTGGAGAGATTTATGATGGACAAATTAGCATTAGCATCAATCCAATATTGGGTATTTTTTTCAGAGAAAGGGCTTGAACTGCTGGGTATCACAAAGAAAATGTTTTTCTTTTGTAATTTTTAAAATCAGAATACTTTAACATCATTGAGTATCTGTTTGTATTGAATACAGTGGATAATTGAAAGCGTTTTCTTATGTAGTGAGAGATTTTTTTGAGAATGAAGCCCACATAGGTCTGAGACCTGTGCTTGGGTAATGAGTTGGATGATGGTGATTGATGAGTTGGACCTACAGTTTTAGGTGGGTTCCGAACCACCGGGAAGTGATTTTACAGCAGAGAACAGTGTCTTTTTTGCTGGCCGATCTAATCGGTCACCGTTACAAACAGGACCTACGAGAACGCAGCTTATCTCTCTGATTGAACAGACCTGCTACGACTCGCGGCTATCACTTCCCTAAAATCCGGCTATCACTTTAAATCCTGAAGTGGGTATACTTTTTCTACTTATGGATTGATTCTAATATATGATGTTATAGAATAAATACTAATAGATAATTGCATTTGGTATAAAAGTTCAGTATACTCTTTAATGAAAGTTCACGTAGTTGAGAGAATTGACGGATCGTTGTACTATCGTTGTAACGCGAATGACATTCATCAGTGTCATCAGAATGACCATCAGTGA